>OZ008355.1:10114679-10553020 GCA_963931975.1 Cataclysta lemnata
GACGCGATTAATCAAGGTCCAAACCAACAACCAGGCATATTCCAAAAGGGGATGTGTCACCAAGAACGACAAAGAAATAATAAAGATTCGACGACCACACAAATTCACACTACACTCGTCAGCTCAAGTCGACATTGTAAGATGAACATGGATTAAATTTATAAAAGGCATTCGGGTTTTGGTTGTTAAGGTTCGTTAATATTTTATTTATGTAAGCGTGGTTTGTGGCGACTTTTTATATATTCCATATAGGAAATGTTATGTCCCAGCAGTGATCTCCGGTGACATATCCTAACGGATGACCCCGGATGAGCAGCCATAGTGTGCCTTAGCTGGATGCCCGTATACCTCTACCCCGTGACCCAGTTGCACCGTACTGCAACGAAGATGCCTAAAAACTGTAAATGACCTATACGCAAAAAAAATTATGTCCCAGCATTGATCATGGTTGGAGCACGATGAGAATGGGTCGAGTATCCCGTAGAAATTCTGAAATTAACATACAAAATGCACATTCTCATTGTACACGTGACACACCAAGCGTGCAAGACAAAAATCCTCAACTAAATCCTTCTGCATACAAAGTTCAGGCAAAAGCGGCTTTTGAATAGCATCTGAATGAAAAATAACGTGAATGACCATTGTCTCTCTTTGTGATATATTCGTGAATGCACTTTACGTTTGACGGAAATTAAACTCGATGCCACCAAACACACCGATGCAGACAAGATTTAAGAGTAACCCGAAACTGGGAGTGCGCCAGTGCGCGCAAAAAAGGCATCAACACATTTCCGTTTATCTTTTAAACCGCCTTAATTAGTCTTTAATTAAGGTGTTAATTCGTTTGCTCCCCGCGTTGAGATAAGATTATTTGGAGTTCATAGCGCCACTCCAGTTTTTTGTGCGAATGCGATTAATGTGACACTTGACAACTCTTTTGTGGACATTGTTAAGGTCGCCGTAAGTTTTGTGTCTCGACTAGTTTTTGCTCGGCATGTCTAATCCAATTAAAGGGATTAGTTGCTATCGATTGCTACTGTCAGAAATTACAGCCGGTGTCAATCGGCAGATTTTTTTTGGATGACATGTCCTAAAAATCATTTACAATATAACTTTTACTTACTTCTTGATAATTATTTTTGACCAGCTGTCTGCCTGACATTAGCCCTTCTAGGAAACGCTGATTGTAGATGGTTCGCTTGCCCAAGCGTGAGGAACCTTTAGAGGAAACCTGTGTCAGCCTAGACCATGATTATTTTATTTCCGATATCTAAAAACCTAGTTAGCCTGACAACAGATAGTCGACAGATAATTAAATCCCGATATATTTCTGTCGACAGATAACTGTCTAGAGATAACACTGGTTGCACTGTGACGTGACGTTTGAGTTCCTTTATAAGTCAGCTAATCATTAGGGCCAATTATACAGTGAATGTGCGACCTGTACGACGCTGATAAATCTGGACTTTGCAGACTTTTTTTTGATTTGTCAAGCACGTAAAATACAAATTAAAAAAACAACTTTATTGTCGTCTCTGGTGGTCTATGCTAATAAAAGTTGTATTAAAATTGAAAAAAAAAACATACGAATTCATTCGATTTTAATTTTAACATTATATAAATGATAGAAAAATTAGTACAAAGATTTTGGGGTTAGAAAAAGAATTTCGAAAAATTATGATCTTGAGGCAGGAATCGAACCCCGCGTCCGCTGCTATCCGGGCAGGTGCCTGACCGCTCGGCCACCCAAGACACTAATTAACTTGCCGAAATTCTTCTAACCTTTACACTTCACGTTGTAAGCCAACGGGTACCCTCGCAATGTAGAAATAAATTTTAAACATTCCAAAGCAGATATTTTTACAAATACCGTGCGTTCGGTTAAGCTTGGGTTTGCTTTATAAACTTCTAACCCCAAAATCTTTGTACTAATTTTTCTATCATTTATATAATGTTAAAATTAAAATCGAATAGTTTATAAATCATTATAATAATTAGTGTCTTGGGTGGCCGAGCGGTCAGGCACCTGCCCGGATAGCAGCGGACGCGGGTTCGATTCCTGCCTCAAGATCATAATTTTTCGAAATTCTTTTTCTAACCCCAAAATCTTTATACGAATTCATATAAGTAATTCGCAAAATTATTAAATTGTTGGCACACTATCTCCGTTCATTGGACTGCCGTCACCACGCGGAGTTCCGTCTCTTCTCTATATTATCACGAGTACCTTTCCGGTGTGATGGAGGACATGAATCAAAAGCGTGGTAGAGTGGATAGCTTGATGACGTCTGACCAATATGAAAGGAAGAGGAAACCTACTGTGCCGACCCCAGATACACTGTGAAAAGGGCTGGGAGAAGAAGAAAATGATCCTGGGTGTCTTTTATATCGCGCTAACGGGATTTACTACGACATCGCGGGAGAGATTGGGGGCGGTGACAATTGTATTCTACACTGCCGTCCACCACATGGTATATTTTAAACAATGCTTATTTTATGCTAGGTGTGGTAAACTTTGAGAGAACCACTTTAAGCTTAAACCGCTCAGGTTAAGCACATTTATTAAAGGCTTATCAAGTAAACTATAGCGACTTTTCCACAACAACGTGTCATTAGTGTCGAACGATTTCTTTGCGTTGCTTATTAGCAATTATTAAGTTGTCAATGCGCGAATGACATTTTTCACGTGTACATACAATCACGTAGGCATGTGGAAATGGCCAATTTCGCCACAAATACCAGACACACGTGTAGGTATAATCGATGCTATTTACGATGGACTTTTTTTGTGTAACTGTTACTGGAGAATTTACTGTGACTGTATTGCGATTTCGATAGGTCAGATTTCTTTTCGGACCAACTGTGTAACTTTTCATTAAGAAGAAAAATAATACATGATTAATTAATAATCACTCTCATCATAATTCTTCTGCCTGCCCTGTTCCCAGTTTATCTGGGGTCGGCGCAGTGTGTTTCCTCTTCCATTCATATCCGTCAGAAGTCATTAAGCCATGCACTCCCCTTTGATACTATCAAACTATTATCTATCACACCATTTCCAAGGCCAGCCCGGCTAGCATGACCACCCAAACACGATATGATATAACCATTTATCGTGTTGAACATAAAAAAAACATAGGTTTTTAGACAGTTCAAAGCTATATATGGCTATTATCTTTACAATATAGCCTTAGATGTGTATTATTCAATTGAGGCCTATTCAAATGTTAAAATCCAATATTTTTTGCCTGTTCAACGCGATAAATGGCCATATCATATCGTGTTTCGGTGGTCATGCTAGCCGGGCAGCATGGGACTATAACAAACATAGACGACACGATAACTATTAGGATTCAGTGGATTCACTGTGCGGGTGCCGGGTCCATAGTGTGGCAGAGGGAGAGTCAGTGGCAGCGCTTGGGACTTGTTACCCAAGTGTTAGGTTTACGGAACCCTTTCACAACATGTCACACTCACATTCGACGCCCCAACTCGTCTCTCTGCTCAGCCATGTTTGGTAAGATTCGACGACAGCCTTATACACACGTTCCAGTGTGAACTTACAAAAGCTCTAGACAAGCCAATGTCCTTTAGTAATGAATATAGTGATTTAGCTGGTATATCCCTCGCTCCCACCTCAACAGCATACAAACCAACGATGTAGCTAGTAGATTGTAAAATAATAATTGCGAATATTACATTGAGAGCACACAACGTTTCTAAGTAAGTGTTTTTAGGGTTGCGTCGTTTTACAAACTTAAATCAAGCCCATACTCCCGAAGGGGTAGGCAGTGATGCATCCATCATCATAACCATTATCACTAGCCTTTTAATGTCCCCACAGCTGGGGTACGGGCCTTCCCCATGGATGGAAGAATATAGGGAGATTGGCCATAACCCACCACGCTGGCCCAGTGCGGATTGGTGGGTATTAACGACTGCAGATGCTGCAACCGGGACCAACGGTTTACGTGCCATCCGAAGCACGGAGGAACTCGAGTTTATAAATTTTTGGTAACCCATCCAATGACCGGCCTTAGCGAAATTGCTTAGTTTACGCAATCGCAAGCCGAGCGCGCTATGCCACCGCGCTAGCGAGCTCCTCAAAGGTGCATTAATTTTCGCCAATCAAGTTAGGTCCCATGCACCTAATAGGAATAATTTGGTCGTTTTTGTTTTAAATAAGTGATAACGGCTAAATTTGTGCTATGGAAGTGTAATAATGCGTGTTGTCTCTTTCTTTTCAGACCGCGGCGCACGACCCTACCGATCCCCCGTCGGCTTCGTCCTCGGGGAGAGCCGCCGGCGACCCGTGAAGGTCCCAGTAGCCTGCAGTGGGGCGACACTCATTCTGTGTTACACCCGGACAAATATAAGTGCTATGTATAAGTTACGTCGGACTAGACACGGTTCAACCAGAATGGTTTTAGTTGCAGTGTCTATTATTCCGTTGGAGTTTAAACGGTCGGTGCTATCGACCACACAAGTGACCAAAGCCGACGTTATTGTTACAATTGTTATTACAGTTCTTGCATTAGGCATGATGACTTAACGTAAAATAAATATTTTTTTTGTAAAAAATTCAGATTTTTATAGAAACATGTTTTGAATAATGAAAATTAAAATTTCCGCCAAAATAGCAATGGCGTCTGTGTGACGTCACTATACCGTAAAATATGTCAGTTTCTATAGGTATTATATAGTGACTTTGATTGGCAAATAAAATGTCACAAAAATAGTGACGTCACGCGGCGTTCGACCAAAAATGGCGGATCGCTAAATTTTGTATTTTTATTTTTATAAAATAAATATCAATCACAAGTAAAATCTGAGAACAAGTGATTTTTATCGAATCTCCTCGTCCTAAATTATTATTATAAATCACTATTTCAGTAATTCTTTGTCAGTGTCATCATCCCTATTTACGAAGGCGAGTGCGCTTTACTAGTGGTTGGGTAGGTACAGTGCGCGTCTGGCCAGTGGTCTGTCTGTGGTTATGTCTCATTTATATGCTAACCGTATTCGCTTTCGATCTTACTCACACTGTGATACAAAATATATAGTTACGTGTTTACTACAAGTAAATCTCGCTCGCCGTCGTGAATTGCAAGAACTGTACAATTTTTTTTTATTTTTTTTTTTTATTACAGTGGCTCTGCCCGTCTACAAAAGTCGCAAATCTATTCGATCGAATAGCTAGAATACAAATGTATGAAAGTGACGTTATACATTACAGAGAAATCAACACGGCGTCCGTCGAGTCGAATTGAGAGAAGTTGTCAAAATTGACATTTGTATTCTATTCGTTCGAATAGGTTAGCCACTGGCTGTCAAGAAGCTAAGTATCACTAATGCCGTGTAATCAGGGCCCGTAGCCAAGTGGCAATCGTTTCATAACGATAACGTGTCGAAGTTCGTCACGATCGGCCATATTACTTTGGTATCTACAGCGTCTTAGCTTGCGCTACCAACATAACTAGGAACTTACGAAGACGATATTGGTCACGTGATTTGACGACGACTTACGTCAAATCCCATATATTTTGCTTTATCGAACTTCGTTATCTTTGTCGGTATGTTACTTTGTCTAGGCCCCCTGAAAGCGATAAGTGTTGGAGTTAGTCACTTATGTTGTTGATAGATCCCCCAACATGTCTTACCTATATCTAAGCCAGAGGAATATCGTAATATCGAATTATATGTTTGTTTTTTTTATATATATATTGAATATGTTACCGTTAATGTACTGGAGGAGTTCTTCTCCTGATTTGTATGGATAGCAGAAAATATTGGACGTTAAAAATATAGGTATTTTTAATGATCACATCGATTGAATATGCTATGTAAAACCTCGACTCATGAGAACTCGCACACAGGCTGGCTATTTATTGTTACTAAAATATATCATGCATCAGTTCCTATTTGGACTAAAGCGTATTATTGGAAAGTGGCCTAAAGCGGGAATGCTGCCTAAGTGTCCGTTCAGTGTGGCCCGCTTGGAGAGAAGAGCAAATTTATATCGCATTTAACATTGAATCTAGTATTATTGACATAAGGATTATTTTTACATGTCACTGTATTTTCTGTGAGCGGCTGCCAAATATTTCAATACAAAAATAAGTGAAATTTATAAGGAACTTTATTACAATGACACGAAACTCTTTTTAAACGCGTTCAAAATATGCTCTCCTCTACGAGCCGGTCTGTGTAAACGGACATCAAAGCAGCTAACTCTTGTGTATAAAATTGTTTTTATGTCACACCTGACCATAAGATGGACTTTTCCGCCCGCTACGCGTACGGAAAATCTCACTTCCTGGTTTCGACGAGCTGACACTTTCCTTGTTTTATCGCCCTTGCTATATAATCGACTATTACACCCAAGGAGACAGATGATGACAGGAGCTATACTGTTCACGTGTCCTCAAGGAAGCAGTTAATAAGGCTGACGGAAAAGCATCTCAGTTTTGAAAATGATTTTACACACGAGAGTAGCCGTTTAAGCAGCATATCCGCTTTGGGTCACCTCCCCCTAATATAAACGGCTATTTTATTTTCTTGACATCTGTTGTTGTATCCGCTCCCTGCGAACTTTAATTGAGTACATCTATTTAATTAATTACTCCGCAAATTATAGGTGGTGCTTTTGTTTTCTTTCGACTTAGTATTGAATGCTCACCACACGGTTGGAATGTAACCACGTCCTCTTAAAGCATTCTTGTAGAGCGAGACGCAATATACGGCAGCGCATAGCGGCATGTCACTTCGACTACCAATAATTATGCTATAAGAGGCACCGCAGTGGGTTAATTAACCATACAACAAATTAACCAATGCATGACGACTACAAGGCTTCATAAAGTTTTAGCTCACGCAAAAAGCCTATATACAATCTGGGCATATAAAAAATATTTAAAAAGCAGGAAAATATTTTGGTTAGAAAAATATTCAAAAATTATAGTCTTGACTCGGGAAAAAATATGAATGTTTGCTAGCAATCAGTTTTCTAACATTCATATTGTTACAATATTCAAATAAAAATCAAATTACTGATTGAAATATCAATTGTCCTAAATAATTCGGACGTGTGGTGACGGCAGAGCAGAGTACCATTTTGTCCCCATCTGTCCCACGGGTTACAAGGGTGAAGACAGCGATGAGTAAGGGGCACCAGCGTTCCTCTTATACCACCTAGCAATATATGAATGTACTGTGATTTACGTGCCAGATAGATGGCATAGATTGGATAAACCTAATCTAATTTACCAAAAATACTAACTGGACTCTTAAAATTTCATAAGTCGAATGACCGCCGATTCTTTTTAATTAACTTTATCTTTCGCTCAATTATGTCATTATTTTAAATCGTCGATTTAATATTTTCCTTACAAATTCTCCGCATAATTCAGCTTTATCTAACAATGATGATGTTTTTTGTTGTCTTATTATGTCACTTTCGCTCAAATGCCTTTAGGACTGTTTCGTAAAGAATATTCCTTTGAAATATTGCCGCTGCCCATAGTAACAGCAGATGAGGCGATATAGCGTGCTGAAAGAATCAGATTTCGTGTAGGGTTGCCTCATCTTAGATTGTGCCATATTTGTGTTTTGGTGTGATATTTTATTTCTTGAAGCTTTTATAGTATTACCTATGTTAGCCTTCCTGATTGCGTGCCACAAATTTTAAACTACATTTGGCATATATATTGATTTGGTATAATATACTTGGTAGGTGATGATTTTTTTTAACTTCAAGGCCAAAGAAAAGCACAACCTTGCGTTTTATTTACCCTTTAAAAACAGTGGTCACATATTGCCACCATTATTTTTAACTTAGTGATTTGTAATTAAGTTTAAAATCAATGAAAAATGTGTATATTTTTCATTGGTATAAATATTAACTAAATTTATAGTATAAAAGGATTAAGTTAAAAAAAGATTAACACCCCTTACAATGTAAATTAGTTTTGCTGTTGTGCCTTTCCAATACAAACAAGTTTCAATGGACATCAAAATGAACAACTTTCGCTAAGGGACCCCTTTAAATATGACTACACCTCTTTGTTACACCCAGTAGTCTAATATTAGGTATATTATTTTACGGTTTATTATGGACTAGATATAGGCAAGAGGTTTGTACGCGTGAGAACTTAAGCATATTGTCAATAAAATTTGCGCCTATAAAGGTATCGTCCTTCTCTGTAACTTGACGAATACATCAATAATGAATATTTTAATGGCTCACAAGAAAGCAACACCCGCCAACCCTGAGACGTTAAATTGTTGCGAAAGGGTAAAGCGTTGCGATTCCACGCCCGTACTCAAATTCAATGTTTCAATTTATGACGCGGACCGGTTTTTGCGTACGCTACCTGTAATTACCGTGTATTTTTCTGACGGTGCAATGATTCCGATCGATATCTGACATTAAACACAAAACACATTTGGAATGTTGCGGTAGTTGCTACAAATAAACGGTTGAATTTATTTGGCGTTTAATTTTCAGCTAAATATGGTTAGGACCTAGAGACGAAAACGAAAGCTTTTCAGTAGCGTCGATGATCTAAAAACTGAGGAGCAACAGGTTAGAATGATACGGGTATGTAATGAGGCGGGTTGAACGTTAAAATTAGAAGGATGTTAAGTATGGATATGGATTGGCCTAAAATGAGAGGAAGTACGAAGTAGCGATGGGTGGATTGTGTGATAGAGGCTATGAACAAGAGGGGTGCTCACGCCTGATAGAGGAGAGTGGAAAAGGAAGACATGTTGTGCCGACCCTACTAAGGGCAGGGAGAAAAAGAGACTTAGGACCTAGAGACGAAAACTTAGCATTCCATGGATTCCCAACGGATGCCTGGTCCATAGTGTGGCAGAGAGTCAATATGACTTTATACGAGTGTGTCAGAGAGGGAAGTCAATCTGACTTTATACGTATGTAATAGGGAAAGGTGGCCCAAAGATGAAACTCTACCTATAGCGGGTGCCCTCGTGTGTAAAATTATTTCTGTAAAACCAAAAGGAGAACTTTTCTTCTTAGCAAACAATGAGGCTAACTGTAATATATTCATAATGTGGTTTTTAACTCGAGGGTACCCGTTTATACACGCATTGGGCAAGGGCGGATCGATCCCTCAAAGAAGGTTCTGGATACAGTCACCCCAAAATTATCTTGGGTCGGCGAAGTATGTTTCCTCTTCAATTTGTCCGATACAAATGGAAGAGGAAACATCAGACGACATCAAGCCATCACAATCCATCCACCAAGACATCAAGCCCTTTCGATTCATATTATCCGAGAGTCCGAGACTGATTGGGATGACAAAATTCTAATCCATGCTGCTCAAGGTTTTGGCTCAGGGTTTACAGCCGGCCGTCTGCCTGACACCAACCCTCTTTGGGTATGCTGTTGTTAGTGGTTCGCCCTCCAACATTCGGGTGTCCCAAGGTGCTTGTTGGTATACACCGGGCAATCTCCCTTCGTCGACTTTTACGCCACCCCTAGGAGTAGAGTCTGGGTCTGGGCTGGCATATTCTATGTAATTCTACGCTTGTAGGCCAGCATGGATGAGATTTCTCCCAGAATGGCATACATCTCTACGCCTATGCCATGATTCTTGTGCTAGCACAGGCTATCCAGCTATCCAGCCAAAAGCGTGGCTAGATAGCTGGATAGGGCTTTTGCCACGCTTTTGGCTATCCAGCCAAAAGCGTGGGAAAGTTAAGCTAGCTCATGAAACCTTATTCCTGGTTATCTCCTTAAATAAAACGACACATATATATATACACCTAGCAGCATAAAAGGGGCATGTCGGGCGTTAGGCGTGGCCAAGCCCGGACCGCCCTGCAGAGCATTCGTTAGATGTTAACTGTGAGATTATTACTTGTGCAGTCTCAAACGCCACACCGAATAATAGTCAGCGCACGATTTAAACCGAAAGGAGATGTTCCAGACTGGCCCGTGAACTTGTACGCTATCTCAAAAAATTGAGAAAAAATAAATGATTCTTGGAAAATAAATAATGTATAGTTTTTTAGCTTAAAAACCTTTGAAAACCATTAAAATCACACATATCTGTAAGTAGGTATGTACTCATCTAATGTCAAATAAAATACGTACCTACGTAATATGTTGTAAAGTGACATCTTCCTTCCGTCATGACGGTAGGCTCGGCTGTTGAATTGCAATAGAAGCCTAAACCAAAGAGAATACAATACTTCCTAAACATTAAGTACCTATATCAAGCCAAAACACACAGCTTAAGAATAGGAATTTAACACTTAAGAACTGCTTTATAAATTATTGCCTATATTTCGAAAAACTGTACAAGTATATGGGCCAGACTCCATACATTCTGGAACTCGCGTAAAAAGTTGTAAGGTTGTTTTTTAATGATTTACCGCGCATAAGGTTGTAAAAGGCTGTGCTGCGATAAATTACGCAAATGGGCATTAAGGAAGGCCATATCAATATGGCAGTTTCAAAACCTATAGGGGAACGTGGTCCAAAGCGGGCATAGGTAATGCATAAAGCGGTTATTCTCGTATATTAAACTATTTGCCAACACACAAGGCGGGATGGGAGCTTTAGTTTCCTCGTTAACGGAGTTCTAATGAAAATTGCACTAAAATGGAATATTTAACCCTCAATAAACTTTCTAAAATTAGCGGGAACAACAATTAAATTTTGAACCCGACTAGAAAAAGCTCCAGTAGCGAATCAAGACTCACTGCCGCACTCAGAGAGGTCATTTAACTTTAATGAGTACCTAATTTCAAAAAAAAATCCTTTGAAATCTTGTCTAGATTGAAATATTTACATTATATATTTTTTTACATATAACATTTACATATTTTTTTACATTTTAAGTAGACCGGGCCTCTATGTGTCTTCTATGCTGTCCTGGGAGCGAACAAATAACGTAGAATATGCCAGCACCGTCTCATCCCATGGGTGTCGTAAAAGTCGACTAAGGGAGATTGCCCGGTGTAGACCAATAAGCACCTTGGGGCACCCGAATGGTGGAGGGCAAACCACCAACAACAGCATACCTAAAGAAGTGTCAGGCAGGCGACCGGCTGTAAAACCTAAGCCAAAACTTTGAGCAGTCTGGATTAGAATGTTGTCATTCCAATCACTCTCTCCGTTCATCGGTCTCTCGACATTGTCCGTTCCGTCTCCTTTCTATACATTCATTCATCACTAGCACCTTTACGGTGTGATGGATGATATGAATCAAAAGGGAGTGGATGGCTTGATGACGTCTGACCGGTATGAATGAAAGAAGAAACATACTGCGCCGACCCCAGATAGAAGCCAAGCCAAGTGGCTTATTTATTCGAACGCATAGAAAACAAAGCAAGAAACTAACGTTTTGTTTTCTCTGTATATGTCAGATTCATACATTTTGTATTCTTTGCGTTCGACGACACTTGGCTGGGGGCCGACCGGGGGGAATAGCGACTATTAGTTTTGAATTGTCATTTTTTGACATTCAGTAGGTACTCATAACGTTTGGGGAGAGACTGGTGAATTGCCTCACGGCGGATCCCAGACTCTCCCCGCTTGAAGGGCTAGGGGAACACCGGAGTGGTTTAGTGGGTATTCCCGACTCGAGAGAGTCGGGCGAGCCCCACACACGTCAGCCGCTTAGCTAGCGGCTGATATGGTGCCAAAGGCAGTCCACTCCGTTAAAAAAAAAAAAAGTACTCATAACGTTAAATGACCTCACTGACTGCGGCTGTTAACTCGATTAACTGAGACTCGGAGACGTCAATTAACTTTAATAAGTACTTAATGTCAAAAAATTTCATTCAAATCAAGACCATAGACCCGGCAAGAATAGCGACTAGTTTTGAATTGTCATTTTTTGACATTAAGTTCTCATTAACGATATTTGACGTCACTGAGTGCGGCAGTAAACTATTTTATGCAACACGAAATTACTTTGATTTGATTGTTTTTTGTAACATTTAGACCGAGAGAGTAATTTTCGAACCCTAACCCAAGTTAGTGGTTTTTACGTCCAAGTTTTCTGCTATTCACTTTATTCTGGAATATGTTCGGCTGATTGTTTCGTGCCCTTGAAGAATTTGACGAAATAATTGTTCTATTCCTAACAAATTCCATCCAGACTCAGCCATAGCACTAAGACATTTCTCTTGTTAACGAAATCGCGTTTCGATAATTTTACCTACGTTTGAAAATGTGTCCACCATTTGTTCCATCCATTTTTTTTCATGTAGAGAAAATTGGATGACTAAACCAGTGATAATATATTCTATATCGCAGCGTTTCCTGCTTCCGAACTAAAACTTAAATTACTTAAAATTGGAAAAAAAAATTGTTGTATTAAAATGTCACGGAACTACTAGTCAGCTTAGGCTTGTTAATTTTCAATTTGGAAAATTTCCCTTCAAGGCCAGTGATAAAAATTAAGTCATAATTATTTTTTAGTAGAAAAAAAGTAATAATTTTAAATTTAACTATACATAAATGGATTTTTCCAAATTTTTATACTAGACCTTTCGATTGTTCGTCCTACGATTAAATAAATTCGTCCTTGCTAGAAGGCCGTCTTAACTTTACATTATATTTTAGATGTTAGTAAAAGTAAGCTATGGTCACCCATCCATCCACGCGCCAAGTCGGACCTCTTATCAAACGAGACATTCGATGTGAACCCAAATCGTCTTAAAAACTCTTATAAAATTGTGAAACATATTCATTACTGTTTACTTAATAAACTATGTCACTGTGTAATTTCATTAGGCACCTAATGTAAATATAATGTATATAGGTACATAATTGATAATAACATATATTGTTTAATTAAGCGATTGAAAAAAATGAAAACACGTTCATTTGTTTTAACAAGGTGTTCATTTTTATTGTCAATGTTTGTACTGTCAACACCGTGTGTAGGTAATTCAATAAAATGTTTGACATCTAATTGAAATCGGCCCTAAAGCTCATAATGTAAGCAATTTTGATCTTGGTTAGTGCACAATATTTTTTTAAGGACACTATTAATTACTTAATGAAACTAATTGAAAGTAAAAGATTGTTTGAAATCTGATGACCACAAAGTAAATAAAGACCTCATTTCTATAAAGTGCATCGATAAAAATAGTTATCCACGTTAAGAAGTCAAAATAAAAGAAATAATTGCTTACATTACGAATATATATGATTGGAACAGACTGAGATACATACTTAAGCATACTAAATATGCTAGTCCACTTTTTGAGAACAGAGAGTACGTAGTTTGTAAATTTCTAGGGCGTATTTTGCTACCGCTGCGTTTTAATTAACATTTAGACAATTATAATAATATATTTGGAGAGAAATCTCAGGTCGCTACTTGAAACTTGAGAATTTTATTTTCTATAGCACATCATATAAATAGGTATAGAAAAAAACTATAAGTACTTACTACCTATAATTAAATCATACGACGCATGCATAGTCAATAACCTTCAACAATCACTTGCGTTTGTCTGGTTCTATTCTATTTTGTATTCTGTGGGATGTTAGTCAGTAGTGGCGTTTGATAAAATACACAGAACATTAATCCACAGTTAAGGCAGAAACAAAATTCTCGTACCAACTTATTGTCCGTCATTCATTTCATTCATACTTTTCACCCCCTCATTATTTTATACGACTACAGATAAAATATACACTAAAGACTTGGCTGTATGGGCTAGACCCTTTGCCTTTCCTTAAATATAGGGAGAATTTAAACTAACTAAAAAAATTATTGTCCGTCAAAACGGTCAATATAAAGTAATAGAAACTTAATACAATACGACATTTATATTTCTAAGTTACACTCTAAAAAAATATAAATTCAAAAATCCTAATATGTAATTTTATTTTTCCTAGCTTCGCACGACATGTGAATAGCTATTTGCTCACGTCAAATGGTTTCAATTCATTTATTTCTTTTGTTTCTTTTCCTCATGACCTTTCCAGGTTAGGAAACATGCCTACAAGTCCAAAATGTCAGTAATGATTTATAATGTTTTTTTAATTAAAAATTTAAAATTTTATGTACCTACTTGTTTGTGTTCTTCAAAAATTAAAACAGATTATTAATAATTAGCAGTCTGCTGATAATTCCTGGCGGTAGCAAAATAATTATTTTCCCTAAGTCGTTTTATTTACAAACAATAATTTGTTTTCAAGATATGAAGTGGAATTTTATCTCAACGCCTTTCTGGTATATGATGTATGATTTCTATTGCCATTTTGTAACTGTATATTGCATATTTTTATAGGAACTAATTGGTATGATATCCTTTAAAATATAATCTATTTTGTTATATTTCCATAGACACATTTTCATTATTAATATAAAACTGATATTTGTACAATGTATTTACTTTAATGATAAATATATAGGTAGTATATCTGGTTCTGTTTGTTATTAATACTTATAGGGATGGCAATCAAAAGCTATAGATGTCTTTTTATCTTGTAAAGATAATTCTGCTATATATTTCACAATGTGAGCAAACACGTAATCTTTGTGTTTTATATAATATTTAAAAGAAAACTCTAGCATATAACTACTTCCTTAGCTGGTTAAGAATTGGATTTTAACTATCATTCTATTATAACGATAGATTTAGTTGTAAATTGTGAATGGTCCTAATAATTTAAGATATTTTAATTAGTATAATTGATAAGTTAGATTGTAATGTCATTAATTATTTATGATTGTCATTGTAACGTTTAAATATTTAGATGGTAAACTTTTTCAACTATCCTTCCGCCCACGAAACGAGGCATCACAACATTTTTTGTGATAATAATTATTAAAATATTTTAATACTTAATTGTAAATTCCTGGATACATGGAGTTGTTGATTGGAGCACTTTTATTGTTTTGTTTTTAAATAATAAAACATAAAAATTATTTCATCGCTATTCCTGTTTGATTACCTGGTTCCCTCTTAAGTTAACTATTAAAAAAACCGTTTTTAGGATTGCTTCCAAGCCCACTGCAGACTGCAGAGAGAGTTTTCGTAAATCAAAATTAAATATAAAACACGTTTCTTCGTGTGTCTCTATACAAACCATATAATGTATAAATGAGATTAGTTTCTCCTTTCAAAAGATTCATTAGGTCATCTGAACCCGCGAGATGAGTTCGAGCAGCTCCAGTTGAAAGCAGTTGAAAGAGCCAATGATATTGTCAAATAATAAATGCCAATCTATTCGAACGAATATAATAAAAATGTATGAAACTGACATATTACCTACTGAGAAAACACCATGACGACCATCATGTCAAAGGTAAGACTAGTTGTAAAAAATTGACATTGGTTCGAGAGAAACGTAATTGTTTGCCAATAGATAGTTTACATAACCTGCTTCTTAGCGCCTAACGAGACTGACTACGGCCATAGGAGTCCCTCGGGAGATGCCTCATCATCATCATCATCACCAGCCCTTTAATGTCCCCACTGCTGGGGCACGGGCGTTCCCTATGGATGGAAGAAGAAAGGGAGATTGGGTCATAACCCACCACGCTGGCCCAGTGCGGGTTACTGGGTATTAACGACTGCAGATGCGACCGAGACCAACGGTTTAACTTGCCTTCCGAAGCACGGAGGAACTCGAGATAATAAATTTTTGGTCACCCATCCAATGACCGGCCTTAGCGAAATTGCTTAGTTTACGCAATCGCAGGCCAAGCGCGCTAAGCCACTGCATTATCGATCTCCTCTAGAGTCTCCTCTTCGGATGATGTCTGCCCGTAGAGAAACCTTCCTGTAAGCCTAGCACGGGACTTGCACAAAATCTCCCCACCAACTGGACGCGCATGCATGAGAACGTTAATAAGATTGGATGAAGCGAAAGAAGTATGTAAGGATCGTAGCAAGTGGAAATAAGTGATCTCTGCCTACTCCCGTGAGAGAAAGGCGTGACATACGATTCAATGTACCCGGCAAATAGACTCACCATCTATTGCCTAAAATAGCTGGCGAAATGTGTGTATTAATTAAACCTCTCTCATGAGGTATAAAAAGGCGAACTTTATACAAGGAAAGCGGGCCCAAAGCATTCATTTGGAATACTGCCTAGAACGGACACTTATGTGCATAATGTGTTTCCATCCAAACAAGGGGTCAGATGGGACCTTCAATTACCACATGCCTCTTCAAGGCAGCAGTCAATAAGGATCTTCTTTTCAGTCATTCTGTCTGCTCTTATCCCCGCTCTAAGGGGTTCGGCACAACTTGTTTTCTTATTCCACTCTTCTTAAATGCTTGACTCAAGCATCAAGCAAGCGTTGTAGACGATAAAAATATTTGACGCAAGCTCAAATCTGTGTAATTGACGCCAAGCCGATTGACCGTCTCAGAACCCCATAAGATTTATATCATGAAAAGAAAAAAATGGCGCGTGCAAAGTAAATTACAAAAAAGTACACCAAGAAGGTTCCGAGTCTGAGTTTTTAACAAATTAAAGGTTGCATAATAAATTCAGCACCATAGAGGTAGAATTAAATAGGTGTGAATTCACAAACTTAGTTCACACGATGTTCTAAATTCAAATTTACTTTTAACGTCTAGTGGATAAAACGACTTTTGCTATTAGATATCGAAGAGAAAAAATGCTCTTTCCAAGATGGTGGGATGAAAAAATACCCATTTCCTTTAATCGTGTTTCTGAAATTAAAAATTTAAAAACTGCGCCATCTAGGGAAATACAGTAACACTCGTTGAAGTGTGCTATACGAAATGCATTGCTGCCAGTCCTTCAATACAATATTACATATCACTACTAGAGGGCGCACAAAGATATAATTCTAATTAATGAAAATTATTACAGATGGCGCTGCTAGTGACAGAAAACCTATTTACAAAGTGTGTTGCATTTAATTTAACCAATATTTCTAAATCTCAAAGAGATTTATATCTCCATAATTTAATTTCTATGGATGTATAAAATTAAAATATAATTCAGAATTAGGTATGGAGTTTTTTCGTATCCTAGAGCTTATTGTTTTTCAAACACTTGCTTCTTCAGTTGACTGAAGTGAGTGACGTTTCGTAATTCGTTCACTCACTGTCTTTATAAACAAAAATTAACAAACAGAAGTTAGTATTTTCTTTGAAAAAAAGTTTATTTTCTTCGTTTATTTTTTTTTTCATGGATCGGTCATTTTGATACACTTAAATACTTTATTTTTATACTATATTAATCCAAATAATCAGACATTAGTTTAAGGAAGTCTATAACTAATATGTAAGGTTAGTAATTGTTCTAGCAAGAAAGTATTCGGCAGAAAATAAATTCAGTGCAAGGTTATTTTCAAACCGGTAATTTTATTTTCAGTTATTCACTTAATGCAATATGGCTAAAATCAATGTTGACGAAACTGTGCTGAAATACGAATGCTTTATAAATGATGTTCTGAAGGAAGATTTGAAGAAATTGGAACATCGCCTCAAAGAAGTGAATGGGGAAGTTGCAGATCTTATACAACAAAAACATTCTTTGAAAGTGATTACCGATAAACAGGTGCACCCGAATGGATTCAAAACTCAGGTGAACTTAGGCTGCAACTTTTTTATGGAGGCATCAGTTAGAGATGTATCTAAATTGCTTATGAATATAGGATTAAATCATTACTTAGAATTCAGTATCGATGAAGCAAACAAATATTTGGATGTGAGAATTAAGGCATTTGAAAAGAAGGCAGAGGAACTTCAGCAGAAAGCGGCCGAGACCAAGGCACATATAAAACTGATGCTGATTGGAATACATGAATTACAAAATTCTGAGCAGCAGGCAAGATAATATTAGTATAAGCTGTAACCTTTTATCTGTAAAATAAATTTGTATTTGTATATTATGTAAATACAACCTTTTGTTACCAACAATTGTTTTTCATTAATTGTTCTTATATACCTATAATGTACATGACAATTTAAATTATATATGTCAATTTATTGCTCAGGTATCTATCTATCTAAACAATGTACAATTTGATAACTTGTGATTTTGACACTTGTGTTATGGTTACTGGATGACAGACAAATTTTATACAATACTTATACATCCATGACTCTGGAACAAATGTCTGCGTTCATCACGAAATTTGCCCCTACTAGAATTCGAAACCCGGGCAATCGCTGATAGCGATTGACCATTCGACCTAACTGGCTGTCTGCCGAATGTTTGAATAATTGGGACATAGGCTGGAGTTTATATTTTATACAGAAATATTGCTTTATATAATATACAAATTTAAATTCCTGCAAATTTTTGTTTTGTCTGTAAAAAATTTAAATTCTTATCTGAACTTTGTATTTCAAATAATACCTACAACTTAATGGATTTTACCCGCATGTATTTCTGAAATTAAATTAGAATATTAATTTTTTATCCTGACTATTCCTGAAATTTTTATTACTTTACAGCAAGCTGATGATTGACATTGTATTGTTTGTAACGTATTAATATACCAAATCATGCCTACTGGGTTCTCGCAGTATGATATGATGACTATATAGTATTGATGTAGTACATAAATATAACAAAATCATGAATACAGAGATATTACATACATACAATAAAAATAAATAAATTTATCCCCGAACGGGTAGGCAGATGTGAATTAACACCCACGTTTCGCCAATTAGGTATGTTCGATTTTTTTTTTGAGTATTTGGCGAGCCTATTAGGTAGGTACGTTACCATCAATCGGGCACGAAAATATACTGTATATTCTGTATATTGCTAGGCGGTAAAGTAATGCTTCTGCCCATTACTTATCGCTGTCGTAACCCTAGTCGCCTTGTAAGATACCCGCGGTTTAGATTCGGAGTGATGACAATAAAATTGTATTCTGCTCTGCCGTAACCACACGGTCGAATCACAGAAATAAGTTGTTAAAATATTTAGATAATAAAATACTAGGTACTATAGCTCACAATGGAAATTATTTCCCTGCTAATCTAAGGTGCTGTATGTACTTATGCTGGAATAAAGTTGTACCTAGTTCGGCAACAGATGCTCAATATATAATGGAGCCATTGAACTACTATTACTAGCGTTTACGTTTACTTTATAACTCAATGAATGGAGCATTAATTTTCTTGAGTGCGGCAGTAACTGCCGCACTCAGAGACGTCAAATCACGATAATGAGTATTTAATGTCAAAAAATGACAATTCAAAACTAGTCGCTATTGTTGCCGGGTCTATGGTCTAGATTTCATTGAAATTTTTTGACATTAAATACTCATTAAAGTTATTTGACGTCATCATCATCACCAGCCCTTTCATGTCACCACTGCTGGGGCACGGGACTTCCATATGGATGTAAGAATATAGGGAGATTGGGCCATAACATAACCCACTACGCTGCATTGAGTTATAAGGTAAACGCTAGTACGCTAGTAATAGTAGTTCAATGCTAAGCTGCCCCAGTGCGGGTTGGTAGGCATTAACGACTGCAGATGGCAACGGCTTAACGTGCCTTCCGAAGCACGGAGGATCTCGAGATTATAAATTTATGGTCACCCATCCAATGGCTTTAGCTTAATTAACGCAATCGCAGGCCAAGCGCGCTATATAACCACTGCGCTAGCGAGCTCCTATAACTATATTCTTGATGCAAAACTGGGCACTTAAGTTCCAGCTAAGTGGGAATCAAGTGCCCGTACATAATTCAAACAATCCCCATTACCTAATCAGCTCAAATCTTGCTGCACTAGCTCGTAATTAGGGTTAATTTAAATATTCGGTCCAAGGATGGGGTTGTGGTCAATTGGTTGGAAGAAACTTGCATAAATTAATATTCCGGACGGTAGATGCTTCTTAACTTGCTTTCTAATAAAATTTAGTTATATAATATTTTCTTTTAAAATATTTGATTATATTATTTTTTTCACTAACCCTACTTTTGCGATCACTCACTCAAATGCAAAGCTCATTTAATACCAAAAGAACTATATCGTTCGTTCACGTTAGCAGTTGTTGTTATACTCTGTGCTTATTGCTGATACAATTTTACGCGGTCGCTCGGATAATCAGTGCATTGTCATCAAGCACCATCATTAACTCTGTTACCATTCAATTCGCGCCAAGCACCCCCTAGATGCGTTAAAATATGTGGCACCCATATTTTAACGTAAAATTCATTTCATTCATACATTTCACCCACTCATTATTTCATAAGACTACAGATAAAATATACACTAAAGACTTGGCTGTATGGGCTAGACCCTTTGCCTTCCCTAAGATATAGGGAGAATTTTAAAACTAACTAACAGTGCATTGCTATAGACCTATCATCAGCAATCGAGTTACGCGGTAAGCCCAAAGAGTATATAATACACTACGTTTAAGAGTCGGGACTTCAAACAAGCTTTTTGACAATTTTGACTCGCAGTTTAGGCTAAGATCTCGTACCAACCAACAGAGACAGATAAAAAAGTAATGCCAACATGCTACAAAAGCAAACTAAGGATGTGGTATAAGCTACAGAATATATCGATATCGACAAAAACGAATGGGTACCCTGCTTTGCATTGCAGAACTTGCAGACAGGTTTTTTAATCCTACAAAATTAAAATAAAATCCTCCGTTCGTTTGAAAATATTGAGTATTATTCAAATGTAATTATTTTCATACAATTTATGTCACAACAAAAAATAAAAGTTAAGTTTACAATGTGGAAATTATTTTTTTGTAATTTTCTGATCTCATATTTTAGGCGGAGTCTTCAGATGTTAGCTGATCGATCAACACATGTTTTTGCAATGTTGTGTGAGCAAGTAAGCAGGACATTTAGATCTGAAATAATAAATAGAGATTAGTGAATAGTATCCTTAGAGTTTACGCTGGTCATCATCAAATTAATTTATTGTTCACCACTTACCATAGCGGACTATGTGTATCGCGCCCGAAGGTCTGGTTCTGCCCAATCAAAGAAATGGTAACTTGAGAACTGGTTCTGAAATAAAGCACTCATAAGCTTCAGGAATTGAGCTATCAAACCATATCGGAAAGATAGGTTATGTAACTTACCAATAGTGGAGTACGAGGCGCTTATGCGGTTGCAGGCAACGATCACACCCGACGGGCATCGTGTAGCAAGGCGGCAGTCACGCTGTCTTCTTCTTCTAGTGCCTCTTCAATCCTGAAGATAAGCCGTCAGCTTATTATCTCTGCATATTCATCTCTGTCAGTCTCAAACCGAAACAGTTTTTCAACGGAGTTAATGCCGATCCACTCTCTAATGTTTTGCAGCCACGACTCTCATCACCTTTCAGCAAGTCACGCTGAGATCTGAAAAATAAGTGGGGTTGAACACAGAAGAACTTTTGATGATGATAATGAGAAATGAACGAATGCGAATAATTTTGCGCAATGTTTTGCATTATATTAAAACTCATACAACAAACGTTGTTGTTAATGATGTTAGCTATCTAGTCATTGGAGGTTTTTGTTGTTTTATAAATACCCCTATATATGATATACTATATTGTAATATATTGCAATAGACAATATTTATATGTATTAAACTAATGAAACATCTCAAGTACATTTGATACTCAAATTTACGAAAATAGATTTTTTATCGATAATTTAGTAAGTAGTAAGGACATCACTACGGCGCATATGATTTCTATTAAAGTGACCAGAACTTATTTCTAATTACTTAGCGTTTATGTAATAACATGGAAAACTACTTACCGCTTCTCATCTAGTGGGAATTGGCCATGAAAACCCTCGTTTGGTTTAATTTCCTACCAGATTTTAGTCAACATATTTCACACCTTTTGTAAAACATTTCGCTGTTATGCACTTAAATAAATGACACAGACCAGTAGGCCTATTCCCGAACTTTTTTTGACAGTTGAAAGTGATGATCACCGAACTATTTACTTATCCATTACTACTTTACTATAAGGCTATTGTGACACTTGTCCTGTGATAACAGTAATGTATTCGTAAACAGTTCGGTGATCATCACTTTCAACTGTCAAAAAAAGTTAGGGAATAGGCCTACAGTAGGTATACACTAGTGATCACTGAAGACAATAAATAGGCACAAGATGGAAAACTAAACTAAAACAACGCTTTAATTTATATTTTCAAAACGGCATAGTGACTTAATGACATTAGTAACACTCCGGCAGCGCGAGACAAGGAAGGTTAGATCGGAAGTATGAGACAAAACAAGTCGCCATTAAAAATTGCCTAAACTCCATACATTTTTTCTGCAGTATTGAGTTTCGGCAGGCTGGGTAGGCCTACGGAACGCATCCGAGTAAGCGCGCCAATCTGGTGACAGCGATATGTCACTTGTCAATTGCAGCCCCCGTAGCACGGGCCGTGGACACATCTCCTTCGGGGGAAAGAAAATCTTTTCGTCTCGCTCTAACTCTTAGTGGGAGTTATATTATCCCGGGACAAAACACTGTCAAGTGGTGGAGAAAGACTTGTCAACGTCCCCGTGATAGGCCGGCAGGAATTAATGTAAGTAAACGGCTGTGTAATTAAATTCGAAATTTACAGTAATTACTAAACTGAATAAGAGTTTTACTACAGGGCTGCTGCGTTATTATTACAACCACAGATATATCAATTTAAATTGATATATCTGTGGTAAGGAACACGGCGACAGGCCGATGAACAGAGAGAGTGATTGGGATGACGACATTCCAATCCTGTAGGCCTATTCCCTAACTTTTTTTGACAGTTGAAAGTGATTATCACCGAACTATTTACTAATACATTGCTGTTATCACAGGACAAGTATCACAATACCATTATAGTAAAGTAGTAATGGATACGTAAATAGTTCGGTGATCATCACTTTCAACTGTCAAAAAAAGTTAGGGAATAGGCCTACTGGTCATGGTTTTGGCATTGGTTTTACAGCTGGTCGCTTGCCTAACACCAACAACCCTGTTTAGGTATGCTGTTGTTGGTGGCTTGCCCTCCACCATTCGGGTGCCCTAAGGTCTACATACACTACAGTATTGGTCTACATAGACCGAGCAATCTCCCTTAGTGTAATTACGACACCCCTGGGGATCGGGGTGAGTTGGGGCTGGCACGTATATTCTACGTTATTTTTTCGCTCTCAGGCCAACATGGAAGAATAACATATAAATCTATTAGGTCGTTAGGCCGTTATATAGTAACTTGATATTATGAAAGGTCTCGTCGGAAATATTTTATTCAAATGATGTAGTTTGCGATATAGTTTTTAAAGGTCAGTAGGTATTACTTTATTACAGTTGTAATCACAGATATATCAATATATCTGTGTTCCTTACCGTCTCTTTTCTATACATTCATTCACCACTAGCGCCTTTACGATGTGATGGATGATATGAATCAAAAGAGAGTGGATGGCTTGATGACGTCTGACCCATATGAATGGAAGAGGAAACATACTGCGCCGACCCCAGATAGACTGGGAACACAGGGCAGGGAGAAGAAGATGTAAGTACTATTTGATTTTAATTTTAACATTATATAAATGTTAGAAAAATTAGTACAAAGATTTTAGTGGTTAGAAAAAGAATTTCGAAAAATTATGATCTTGAGGCGGGAATCGAACCCGCGTCCGCTGCTATCCGGGTAGGTGCCTGACCGCTCGGCCACCCAAGTTAGTATCTTGGGTGGCCGAGAGGTCAGGCACCTACCCGGATAGCAGCGGACGCGGATTCGATTCCCGCCTCAAGATCATAAAGATGTAAGTACTTTCAAGATTATTTTATTGTTACCGAATCAGATCATACAATTTACATGTCACAACAGAATGACATTATCATACAATTTACATGTCACAATAGACATAATACATAATTATTTATTATTATTCCTACAAATTTACGAGTAATATTAAATATTTATCAAGGTAAATGTCTCTTATTTATTGATTAACTCCTTAATTAATTTTGGGAGAATAAATAGCCACATAAATAAAGCTCTTTTAAATTGTTTTTTGTATTTATAGATAAGGGTGACTATATCCAAATCGAATGTAAAACGAATGTGCCACTACCAGGATTCGAACCCGCGATCTCTTGGCCGATAGCGAGCGACCTTATACCAGCCGTCGTTTTTGCCATAACCTAGGAGTTTTCTATTTTTACTCTATTGAACATGGGAAACTGCATTGCATAGCGCATAAAATAAAATATGGTTTATTCATGTCTATACTCATAGGTATCTATATTATTTTACATACATTCATGAATAGTCAAAGAAATAATGTAAAACATTGGAATCGTGTATGCCAAAGAAAAACGGTTTCCAATATTTATTTAGCTAACATCTGTATTCTCCTATATATACTTATCACACTTTTAAAAACGCCATATCATTCGGCGCATTGTAGTATGTACAGGCGACCAAATTGAATCATGACCCACTTGGCCGATCATTCCTTGAATCACACATTTTGTTAGGTTTTCTTCGCTATCATGCGTGTTGCACTTGGTACGTTTGATATGAATAAAAATGCGCATTACGGGTCAGAGATCTATGCAATTTAAATCTTTGTTATCACACAATTGGAATTTTAAATAAGATGTCGTTCATAATCTAAACTCTTTTCACTACTGACAAAAAATATTCTAATTTTAAAAATAAAATGACGTTATGACACAATGTCAGATATCAAATAATAGTCTGAAAAAAATTAATAAAGCCCTAATGGACCTCGTAGATCTATGATCAATCAGCTTCGCGTCAAGCTCTTTCATTTTCTGTGTCTTTTATTATGTTGCTAGGTCAAACAGATCTTTTTTATGTCTCTTTGATTTGTTTGACATAAAAAAGATTTGTTTTACCCTCAGAACAATAACTAAAGCATAGAAGGAACGCTAAAATAAGAATTCATTATGAGCCATTTCTTTCTTTCTATCTTATAGCACAAAACTGAAAGTGGGAAAGAAATAGGTAATATTTACTTTTTTCTACTTTTTTTCGCGTGTCACAAGATGAACTGTCATTTGGTTGAATTGGTTAAAATATAACACGGCTAATTTCTGTAGAACCATGCTACAAAATCTTACTGTTGGTTAATGAACTATTTGAATTGTTTGGTTATTCATTGTTTGTGCGTTCCGTGAGCTTTGGTGTGTTTCGGTGTTATTTTCTTGATTTAAATCTGGATAAATTGCATTAATTTCTTGTATAATTACAAATATTGTGTGTTGGTGTACTTCACAGCACAATGTCTTGTGTGGTTTGGGGCTGCAAGTCTCATTCATCGCGAAAGGAAAATAAAGAAAATATTTTGACCTTTCATCGGTATGTTTTGATAAATTGTTACTTTAATGTGAACTTTTAAGTGAATATAAATGCACATGAAATATTGAAGAATCATTTTGTAGTTAAAAAAGATACGTTATATTTATTTAAATTGGTGTTTTAGCCATAATTCGAATTTTTTTTTGAGGTTATCTTGATCATGCATAATGATGGATAAAATTTGTCGATATTTTTATTTTATAGATTTCCTAAAGACGATGTAACTAAAATGGAATGGGTAAATCGCATTGGCAGAAGAAATTGGACTCCCTAAAACAGTCACATTTGCTCCAGACATTTTTCACCAGATTCATTTGTATGTAGTGAAAATATGAAATGGAGACGTCTTAGGGAAGAAGCTTTCACACATCTTGTGTATTCTAGATCCTCAGAGTTCTATCGCAAAGGCATAAATGACCTTCCTATTAGATGGCAGCAATGTATAGATAAGATTAGTAATTAAGATAATGCTAAGCATTAAAAATAAATATTAATAAAAATTTTATACTATTTTAATTCTGTTGTTTTATTTGAAAAACTATTTTCCTAAGAATTTCTGAAATGTAGACTTTGTATTGCCGTGTGGTGACGGCAGAGTAGAATACTATTGTCATTACCCTAAAATCTCTCCCGTGGGTGTCGTACAAGGCGACTAAGGATAAATCAATGATGAGGAATGGGCAGTAGCGTTCCTCTTATACCACCTAGCAATAGCAATATTAAATGTTGTCCGTATTCGTCCTCCAGTGTTCGTAGGGATTGATATGAAGTAAAAGTTGATGTATAGTTGTAAGAATTTAATTACTTGACCAGATATAGTTTAATAGAAAAATAATTGTAATAGTCGCGGTGGTGGCCTAGTGGTTGTTCAAAGAGAAAATGATGATTGACCGTTTGTTTTTTGGGCTTAACATTGTCTCTCTCTCTCGCACCGCAGCTATCCTCTTCGCACACCATTCACTATCCCGGCTTCTTGCTGTGATTGTGACGTCGCGTATTAACATATTCCCCCCCCTTCGACGACTGTGGGAGCTCGAAGACAATCCGAAGCATCTTCATCGTCAGGGAGAAGAGGACATAATCGGTTCATAGCACGCCGGTATGTCCCTTTTGTAGTGTAAATGTCGGCAACACGTGCAATCCCGTCTTCTCCAGGGTGAAGCTTGACGATTCGTCCCATTCGCCACTTCATAGGCGGAATATTGGCTTCCTTCAACACAACCATGTCTCCTACTTGGAGTTGTCTTTGCTGGATCTTCCATTTGACCCGTTGCTGCATTTCATGGAGATATTCAAAACGCCAACGTTCCCAAAAATTAGTTCTCATCTGCTCCATTAATTGGTATCGGTTAAGTCTATTAGGGCTCTCATTTCGATAATCTGGAGTTGGTAAAGAAGTGAGCGGCTTACCGATCAGGAAGTGCCCCGGGGTGAGGGGTTGCAGGTCGTTTGGATCGGGTGATAGAGGAGTTAAGGGTCTGGAGTTTAGGATTGCCTCAACTTGCGTGAACAAGGTTGATAGTTCTTCAAATGTTAGATGTTGATTTCCTAATATCCTAGTTATATGAAATTTGGCGGATTTAACACCGGCTTCCCAAAGTCCACCGAAATGCGGAGAGTACGCGGGAGAAAAATGAAATTTAATATTATCATTAGCGCTGAAGCCGGATATACCTTCATTGCTAGATTTTAAAAACCTACTGATTTCATTATTTGCACCCACAAAATTTGTACCGTTGTCGCAATAGATTTCCTTAGGTTTACCTCTGCGAGAGATGAAACGACGCAGACACAAGATAAAAATATCAGTAGTTAGATCGCTCGCTACTTCTAAATGCAACGCCTTAGTAGCGAAACAGACAAATAGGCACAAGTAGCACTTTGTAATTCTACATCCGCGTCCTCTTCGGTCAGTGATAAAAAACGGACCCGCAAAATCAAGGCCGCTTACTTCGAATGGAGAAGAAGGAGTAACTCTTGATGAAGGTAAGTTGCCCATGATTGGATTAATACTTTTAGCCTTCATAAGTCTACATAAAATACATTTGTTCACAGTACTGCGAGCCAAAACTCTGCCCCTAAGAGGCCAATACCGATCACGTAAACTCATTAATAATAATTGTGGTCCACCATGCAACAGCTGCTTATGTTCATTATTAAATAGTAATTTTGTGAAATTGTGACTGCTGTCTAATAACAATGGATGCTTTTTTGTATATGTTTCAGATGATTTCTGGATACGACCACCTACGCGCAAGAAACCTTCATCATCGATAAATGGAGCAAGTGATAAAATTCGGGATTTTGAAGGCAAGTGTTTATTATTTTGTAGAATATTAATTTCATTTGAAAAACATTCACTTTGATGTAACCTAATTAATGTACTTGTCGCTGACTTAAGTTCATCGACACTAAGGATACCCACTCGTCTAGATGTGGTCTTTTTTATATTATGTAAAAAGCGTAAAACGTAAGCCATACTTCGTATTAAAATATTAAAATTAGAAAAATTATTAAATTCAATAAGTGTAACGTTTGTATCTGTAGTACATGTATGTGTATATGTTTTAATATTAGATATAAGTTTTGAAGTTTTGTGTTCTGGTAAGGTTATATTCATTTTAATTTTCTGTGGCCATTCATTTTCATTTTTCTTTAGAAAATCAGGACCGTGCCACCAAAGGTCAACCTTTTGAATTTGTTTAGGGTCTAAGCCTCGTGATGCAAGATCAGCCGGATTCTGTTGAGTTGGTACGTGTCTCCAAAATTTTACAGAAGTTAGTTCCTGTATCTCACTAACACGGTTGGACACAAATGTTTTCAAATTTCGAGATTGTGTCGACAACCAACCAAGCACCACTGACGAATCTGTCCAATAAAATGCAGTAGAAATGTTACAACGAAGTGCCTTTGAGACCTTAGAACACAGCCTAGCTGACAACAGAGCCCCACATAATTCTAACCTCGGAATAGTCGTGGCTTTAACAGGTGCTACTTTAGTTTTGGCACATAATAATCTCACTAAAACATCACCTGCCCTATCCATTGATCGAATGTAAACGCAAGAAGCGTATGCTACTTCGGACGCATCACAAAAGGAATGTAATTCTATTTTAGAAGCATTAACTATAATGGCATGTCGAGGAATCCGTATTTCTGAAAGTTGTTTTAAATTGTTAACAAATTCTAGCCAAGTTCTTTCTAACTCTAGAGGAATAGGGTCGTCCCATTTTAAATCACTTAGCCATAGCTTCTGTAACAACATTTTAGGTATAATAGTGCATAAACTTAGAAGTCCTAAAGGGTCAAATAATTTTGATGAAAGAGATAAAATTGACCTTTTGCTTATTTGACTAGTGACATCAAGTGATATAGGAAACTCAAAGGTATCACTAGAAGGATCCCACTTAAGACCTAAAGTACTAGTTTGAGAACATAACTCTTTGGGATTCAGGACATCTGAGTAATTTGTAAAAATTGTTGGAGTATTTGTACAAAACTTTCGCAATGGCAGACAAGCCAAACTGAGTATACTAGTGACTGAATTAACTATTTCTTTTAATTCATGTTCTGTTTCAGAGCCCGATAGAAAATCGTCAACGTAAAAATCTTCTTTGATAAGATTGGCAACTGTCTCGTTTGAACACTCATTAGCGAGTTGCAATAAACACCTTGTACTTAGGAATGGAGCTGAGGCAGTGCCATATGTTACTGTGTTTAATTGAAGTGTTTTGAGTGGTTGAGTTTCATTGTCGCGCCACAATATTAATTGTAAGTGACGTTGACTAGGCTCGACTAAGATTTGCCGGTACATCTTTTCTACGTCCCCGGTTACTACAAATCTATGCTGTCTGTATCTCAACAAAATCGAAAACAGGTCATCCTGAACAACAGGTCCAACATGCTGAATGTCGTTAAGAGACTTCCCAGTGGACGTTTTAGAGGAAGCGTCAAAAACGACACGCAGTTTCGTTGTTGAACTGCTGTCACGAATGACTGCATGGTGAGGTAAATAATATCCGAACGCTGGTCTCTGTATTTCAGTCAAATGTCCTAAGTCCCGATACTCGTCTATAAATGTTGAGTAATTACGATGAAAATCAGGGTCACGCCTGAACCTTTTTTCTATTTGTAAAAATCTTTTCTTGGCTGTATCATAAGAATCACCCAAAACGGTGGGTGAAGTCTTAAGAGGTATCTGAACACAGAATCTACCATTGCTATCACGTTTAGTAGTTAAGCTGAATAGCTCCTCACAGATGTTACTAGATTTTAATTTTGATGATACAGGTAGCTCCTCTAATTCCCAGAATTTAGAAAGTTGTTGCCTAATTTCTTGACTAAAATGACATTTTGTGTGATTTACATCTGAAAACTTCCCCCCCATAGGGCCAGCCACTATCCAGCCTAAATGTGTTTCTTGTAGAATTGGCATTTGTTTCCCTAGTGAAATTCTAGATGTACCAAGCAAATCCCAAAAGACATCAGCCCCCAATAATAAGTCGATTTCTGATGGTTCACAGAACTCAGGGTCGGCAAGCTGAATGTTACTTGGAATTCCTAATTTGTGGAAACACACCTTTGTATGGGGTAGGCGATCAGTAATAAGTGATAATACATAACACTTGACAAAAATATTAAAACTGTTTACCAATGAATTTATTTGTAAATTACATTGTTCTGTTATATTTAATGTGTTGTTACCTATACCTGACACACACCTATGTATATTTTGTGTTTTATGTAAATCAATTTTTTGTTGAGCCTTTAAACTAATAAAAGAAGACTGACTGCCACTATCCAGTAATGCCCTTAAGATGTGATACTTGCCATTGTTTGTAACCTTAACCAGCGCCGTAGAAAGAAGAGCATGACTGGAGGTTACAGCAGACATTGTAATAGAAGAGGGACTAGAGCAGCTATTATCAATAATATTTGTAGACACGTTATTCGTAGCTAACGCTGTTACATTAGTTGGCTCAATGTTTTGTTGTTGCGAAGGCAATGATAATTGCTTGTGTAATAATGTGTTATGTTTTCTTTTGCAGATCCTACAACCACTAAGTCTACACTGATAAGATTGGTGGCCACCGCGAAGACAATTGGTACATAATTGCCTAGAAGACACCTTAGCTATCCGTTGTTCCACTGGCAAAGATTTAAACTTATCACATTCAAACAGTTTGTGATTTTGATTGCAGTGAATGCAATTGTGTTGGTACTGTGTACTAGGAGAAGAGACAATAAAAGATTTAGAACGCAATAATGTGTGTTTTTCATTTTTATTATTCCTTATAGAGTTGACAGTTTCTATTACACTCGCCCTTTGTCTTAAAAAACTATAAAAATTGTCTAAAGTAGGGGTCTCAATGTTGCTTCTGTATTCCTCCCATTTTCCGGCGGTAATGCTATCTAATTTCCCTGACGCAAGGTAAATAATTATTGTATCCCATGATGTTGTTGGTTCGTCTAAAGCATTCAACGCACTTAAATTTTTTGATAACATGTCAATTAATTTGTGTATACCTTTGTCAGATTCCCTGTGTAATGGTTCAATAGAAAACAACAATTTCAGATGCTCATTTACTAAAATACGCCGATTGTTATATCTATCACATAGTAATTTCCATGCCAAAGGATAATTTTTAGTAGAAACAGTCACAGAACTAATCACTTCACTGGCAGCTCCCTCCAAGTAAGATTTTAAATAATGGAATTTGCTAATGTCCTGAATATTATCATTACTATGAATCAGTGACGTAAATGTATCCCTAAATGACAGCCACTCACAATGTTCACCACGAAATTTTGATATTTGTATGGCAGGCAACTTTAAATTATTCACTGGAAAATTCGTCGCACAGTTGGAGGATGATTCATGACAAATTTTATTTTCAAAAAACTCTAATAATGCCTCAGCCTCTGCTATTAAGTGAAAAAATTTATTTTCCGTACTTTCCCGTTCTAATATTTGCTTAGCTACATCTTCCTCCAACCGCTCAATCTGCGATTGTACCTCTTCAAAACTGTACGATAATTCACGAATTTTGGTCAAACGCAACTTAAGCTCATTAAGACTAACCTTATTCGTTTCTTTAGAGTCTAATAACGGCTTTAAATAATTCTCAAACAAAGTTAAACGCGATCTAATTGTGCCTCTTTGTCTAATAAGATCTTGTGTTTCGGTCATATTGTTGGTGCAAACAACGCAAAGTCACAACAATGAAAAACAAATGCAAAACTTTAACACAATAAAGAATACCCAGCCTCAACGTATGAATTCAAATAACAAACCGGTTTTTTGCCAATACCCTCAGTAAGATATTATTCACTCTCGCTTTCAATAGACACCGGGAATTTTAAATATTATACGATAACGCTCCTTGCTTTCGTAATAATTAAATTAGTAATTGAATGTAACGATCAAACTATAACTTTAAGGTTTTAAATAGGTAAATGTCTACGTATTAATATTACTTAGACAAATTAGTATCAACGCTTGCAGACGCAATTAAGTTGGAAAAAGGCAATAAAATAGGAATACGATGAAAATTAGGATTGGCTACTTCCTTCGGATTAAAGCACCACTTCTTACTCACGGTTTTATGCCCTTTTCTTTGGGGTGCCGATCTTGCAGCGATGATCACGTCGGGGTCACCATAAATGTTGTCCGTATTCGTCCTCCAGTGTTCGTAGGGATTGATATGAAGTAAAAGTTGATGTATAGTTGTAAGAATTTAATTACTTGACCAGATATAGTTTAATAGAAAAATAATTGTAATAGTCGCGGTGGTGGCCTAGTGGTTGTTCAAAGAGAAAATGATGATTGACCGTTTGTTTTTTGGGCTTAACATTGTCTCTCTCTCTCGCACCGCAGCTATCCTCTTCGCACACCATTCACTATCCCGGCTTCTTGCTGTGATTGTGACGTCGCGTATTAACAAATATACTGCGACTTTTGTGCCCGATAAATGGCAATAGGTTCGCCAATTATTACACGGGACCTAACATAATTGGCGAAACGTGGGTGCTAGTTCACCTCTGCCTACCCCTTCGGGGATATAGGCGTGTTTATAGTTATTAATATAAATATAATATAGTTTATTTACATTTAACTAAAGTATATTATGTAGGTACCATTTTGTTCGATAATTTTTGCCATCTTGTAGATGATCCCATTGCTATAGAAATTTTGGAACTTCTGGTCAAAATACCGCGACAAGTGGTTTTGGCAGTCCTCTCGTGATGTTAACCTGACACTGCCTAAAGAATTCTGAAGAGACCGAAACAGGTGGAAATCTGAAGGTGCAAGGTCAGGACTATAGGGCGGATGCATTAACACCTCCCAGCCAAACTCTCTTAATTTTTGCTGAGTGGCTAAAGATGTGTGAGGTCTAGCGTTATCATGATGAAAAACCACACCCCTTTCTGTTGATTAATTCCGGCCGCTTTCTCTCAACTTCTTGCTTTAATCTCATCAGTTGTTCGCAGTAGAGTTCAGAATCGATGGTCCTGCCTGGTGGTAACAGCTCATAATGAATAATGCCCTTCCAATCCCACCACACACACAGCATCACCTTGTTGCGAGTTAACCCGGGTTTCGCCACAGTCACACACTCCACTTTTTCAAAAATGGCATCCATTTTATCTGTAATAGGGCGACCAGAGCGACGTGCATCTTTGACATCAAAATTTCCGGGTTGAAAACGCTTAAACCAAATTTGTGCTACTCTCACAGACACTGCACTAGGTCCATAAACATCGCAATTTTTTATCGCTGCTTGTGTTGCATTTTTACCTTTTTTGTAGTAAAATTTTAAAATGTATCGAATTTCTTCATTAGATTCACTCATCTTGGCGGTACGAAAAACAAATGAAAATCACACATTTTCTAATTTGAATTTGGAATTATGTTCTTTAAAATTTAAACTTTCAATAATAGTATAATAATAATAGATAACCAGCCAGATACAAATAGTATAGCCAAAGAGATTTTATTACAAGTTTATACATACTATAATGCGAAAAGACTTTTCCCCAACCTAATATATTGAGTTCAGTTGCTATTTTAGCTAGGTTTCTATGCTTTAGTTATTGTTCTGAGGTTTTACCCAGCAATAGAATAAAACACACATGCTATGCACGCATGTCATGCTAGCCGGGCAGAACATGCTACCTCCTCCATCTCCTTTTGTACCGAGTATGTTCTGTATCAACTATCCGAATTCCGAACCGACCTGTCTTGTCTGTCTGTACCTTTGACTCAAAAAGGTACAAAGGAGATGATGTTCCAAAATGACCCATGTATTTGTAAGTACACTATCTCAAAAAATGAGAAAATTAAATTATTCTGGGTAGGTAAATTGCAAATATTAATATATAATAAATGCGAGGAGCTCGCTAGCGCAGTGGCACAGCGCGCTTGGCCTGCGATTGCGTAAACTAAGCAATTTCGGTAAGGCCGATCATTGGATGGGTGACCAAAAATTTATTATCTCGAGTTCCTCCGTGCTTCGGAAGGCAAGTTAAGCCGTTGGTCCCGGCTGCATCTGCAGTCGTTAGTACCCACCAGCCCGCACTGGGCCAGCGTGATGGGTTATGGCCCAATCTGCCTATATACGTCCATCCATATGGAAGGCCCGTGCCCCAGCAGTGGGGACATTAAAGAAGTGGTGATGATGATAATAAATAATGTATAGTTTTTTGGCTTAAAAACCTTTGAAAACCATTAAAATCACATACATCTGTAAGTAGGTACCCATCTAATGTCAAATAAAATACGTAGGTACGTCAATGTTATAAAGCGACATCGTCCTTCCGCCATGCCATGACGGTACACGGTAGGCTAGGCTGTTGTGTTGCACTATAAGCCTAAACTTAAGAACAACAAGCCAAAAAACGGAGCTTAAAAATAGGAATTTCACACCTAAGAACTGTTTTATAAATTATTGCCTAGGTACATTTTGAATACCTGTACAAATACATATAAGGGCAAGACTCCATACATTTTGGAACATCTCCTTTTGAGGCATTGTTTGTTATGTGATTAATAACGTCGTACAAGGCGACTTGGCCCGAGTTCACCAACGCAAGTGATTAAAAGTTAATCGCCTATTTTTGACATTTCTTCCAGACTGTTATAGGTATGTCAAAAAGCCTCCTTGGCATTGTATCGTATGGAAGAAAATCTCAATTTTTTTTTTATGTACTCACAGGTTTTAGGCAAGTAGAAAATAATATTGTGGTGAGTGTGTCTACAGGGTGAAATCGAAATGAATCGACAATTTTTTATGGGGGGTTCTAGTGCTATTGTAAATTATATTAGTGAGGTTTAAAAACAAATCTAGGCCGACAAAAAAGTATAAACATTTTCCTTTTCTTTTACTCGAAACTGGTAAATATACAGATTAAAAACATAAAGTAACAAAAAAATTAAATATAAAATTTATTTAAGAAAAATATTTAATTAAATAAAATGGACGGGTGCGCGCGGCTAGGTAGAACGCTGTAGGTATAATCACGCGCAAAGTGCGTCGACTGCAACTAATAAATGTAATAAATGCGTGCTTGTATTTTAATAATTAATGATTTATTACAATTTTAATTGTTACTATAACGATCATTATAGTCGTTAAATGTCCTGTAAAATTTTGTCGACCGATTTCAAATTCACCTGTAGATGAATGTTGCGGGTGTGTCTGGGTGTTTTTTGGGTGTGTCTGAGTGGATGGGTGTTTTGTGGGTGTGTCTGAGTGGATGGGTGTGTGTTGTGGGTGTTGCTTGGTGGATGTTGTAGGTGTGTCTAGGTGGATTTTGTGGGTGTCTGGGTGGAATTTTAGAATCCTTCGCTAGCTCGGTCATCAAAATTGAGCACGCGGTTAAAAAGCAACTTTGCACTCACTCACGTTTAACAAATACTTATATTCGTGCTGATGATTTGTGTTATGCTAACATATATAGTTTGTCTTGTCCGTGTTTAGCGAGAGTAGGTTGCATTCCAGCCAATTCGCGATTTGTCAAATTCCTTTTTCAGTATTTTGTTTCACGTAAACAGGCGAATATAAAGTTAACCGTCTATTTTTGACATTTCTGCCATAATGTCGAAAAGAACAGTGATGAGGGAGGAATCAAGCAGCAGCGTTCCTCTTAAACCACCTAGCAGTAGCAATGTATTTTGATTTTCGTGCCTGATAAATGGTTATAGGCTGGCCGGTTTTCAATTACACTTTTCAAATTACTGTTAATCAATTCCATTTCAAGCAGTCATATTTTATGTTATTGATATTGTATGAAGAAAGTGAGAGCAATATTTATAGTAAAATCGATTCAACATGTTTAGTATAAATTTAAAAATCAAAAAAATAGTAGTTATTTTCATTTTATTTAAGGCAAACATATGTAAAGCTTCAAAAATGTCCAATTCCATTTTAAAAAAGCAGAAACAAGAAAATAACCTATTAAAATACAAAAGAACTAACACTTATTAAATAACTTCTTGACAACAAAGTAAAACTACCGTAAACTTAACAAATAACAACTATTTTAACAACTAAATAACAAAAACAAGTTATTAAACAAATTAAAAAAGCGATATCAGAGAAAATGAGACGTGTATCTGGTTTAACTGAATACCTGTCACAATCACAACACAAATCACAATCAGAAATTAATAAATAGGGTATAATCCGTCAAAACACAAATCACAATCAGAAATTAATAAATAGGGTATAATCCGTCAAAACACAAAACAACAAAGCGGTATGTCAAACTTCATAATAAGATCAAATTTATACTTGAGCGTAGATTTTGACGTAAATGTCCTTTTGTAATAAGCAATTACTCAGCTGAGTTATGATCAATCGAGTCTCGTTCTAAAATGAAATAAAATTGAATCTCGTATTAAGACTAGTTTTAAAACTAGATTCATTACTGAGTATGTTCTGTAATACGGGCCTTACTGCCGCACTCAGAGACGTCAATTAACTTTAATGAGTCTTTAATTTAATGTCAAAAAATTTCATTCAAATCTAGACCATAGACCCGGCAAGAATAGCGACTGATTTTGAATTGTCATTTTTTGACGTTAAGTGCTCATAAACGTTATTTGACGTCTCTGAGAGCGGCAGTTAGTCTCTTATTATATTTTGGAATAATGTGGGCCGATCCCGGCGGCACTGCAATGCCGGGCCGACCCGTGACGGGAGTGGAGCGAGCCCCGAACATCCCGTCGTGGTACAAAAATCAGTTTAATATACTGGTCCCTCAGTGAGGGAACTTTCAGATATAAAGCTGAAAAGAACAGATACTACACTTTGATCTTAGCCAAAAGGCCGAGAAGCGATACCCTAAATGAAAAACACGGCCGAGGTCGTCAAAACGCGTAAAATCTTAACACCGACAACTAGAACGTGGTGTAAGCAGTAAGCTGCCATCTGTACTTACATGTAGGTACCTACCTACTAAAGGAATTAGTGGTCATTATGTTATAAATAGCACCGCGACCGCCATCTAGTGATACTTTTCAAAACTTCATCGTTCACGCTGTGCTTTTTGTGTGGTGAGTAGTTATTAACGCCATCTATACGAATTGTTTAATAATAGAGTAATAAGAAATAAGTAATAAGAAAAGATAATAAGTAATAAGAAAAGAGTACTGAGTACGCTTTAAAATAAATAGATGGCGCTGATATATTTCATAGAATTAATACCGTAACACAGGGTGAATAGAAATAGCGTGGTGAATAGACACAAAACCAAAAAGTTTTTCTTGGCAGAATCCTAAATAATTTTAATGGAAAAATTCGCTAAACTATACATATTTTCTTAAACAACAACATTTTTTTTTCTTTACGCAGCATCTGGTTTAGAGTGAAGTTTGAATATTAATATGAAATCTTATCTAAAAATACCCAGTTGCGTGTGTTGCTTGTACAGCAACGGCACTTCAGACTACCCAAAACTGTCAAATTTCTTCAATCGATTGTCAACCTTAAGATGCTAATAATAGAGCACAAAATCGATTGAGAAATTTTGCCATTTTGTGGTAGTCTGACGTGCTGAGTGTACCTTATTGCCTTGTAAAAACTTTAGTTAAAAATATTAACCAAAGTTGTTTTGTGCTGATTTTATCTGGTAGAACGTTTCTTCTAATTTTACATTGATTTTTATGCTAAGGTACGTACCTATAATGAATATTTGAATAACAAAATAAATTCAAAATTATTAACCGAAGTAATTATAATTAATATCTGGGGTAAATATATACGCCAAAGAGGCTAATAATCTAATAGAACCAAAAGGGGTATAATGGATACCAAAAATGGGTTAGTAGAAATACAATGCTTAGGGCTGCCACTGTATTTTTATTTAACTACTTACTGCTGCACTCAGAGACGTCAAATAACTTTAGTAATAATATATATAATAATCATTTATTTCAGAAATTGCTTTCCATAGTGTGTTAGTAATTACAAAAAGAACTTATAAGCTAGGGTTAGTTAAATCATTGAATTTGATAACAATAAATAAAAAATTTAAAAAACTACCAGGACCACCAAGACCTACTTAACATAAACCAGAGCAGGTCTCGAGCCGGTATGTGCTTCCTATCGCCGCCAGGAGGCTGTTTGGGCTATCTCGGATGCGGCGCCACGCGGAGGCAACCCGCTTGCGTATGACAACTTGAAAGCTGTCTATACAATTAATGAGTACTTAATGTCAAAAAATCTCATTTAAATCTAGACCATAGACCCGGCAAAAATAGCGACTAGTTTTGAATTGTCATTTTTGACATTGACATTCAGTACTCATTAACATTAATTGACCTCTTTGAGTGCAACAGTTAGCAAAATTATGTAACAATTTTTTTGTTTTACAGGAAAAAAATAACAGGCCCAGGAATATATCCTGGGCATGTTATTAATGTTATTAAGCCCGATCTTCGAGGGAAAAGGTATATTAAAATAAATAAATATACTGAAGAACAAATAAGAACGAGAAGACTTTTTAGATAGGATAAGGCCGCGGGTTAAAGTTGCTCATTATATTCTTGTTTTTCTTGATTTGATGCTTAATTTTATAAATACTTGTTGCGAAAATATTGCAGTTTATTTTTTACAAAATTAAAATTTTATTAAAATAATTTATTGTTTTAATCGTATCTAATTACTCCATTCACGAGCAATAATATACAGATAAACAACTTCATTATAATTCGATCCTTACTGAATTGGTATTTGACCATACCTACCTATAGGTATAGTTTGTAGGCTACTCTCCTACATTTATTTAGTTTATCTATAATAATTACATATATTATTAAACTATTTATCATTGTATCTATATATTACACATAAAATAAATAATCACCTATACAACCTATTTATGTAACTGACGTGCACCCCTGGCCGTGTGGTGACGGCAGAGTAGAATACAATTGTCACCACCCCAAATCTCTCCCGTGGGTGTCGTACAAGGCGACTAAGGATAAATCAGTGATGAGGAATGGGCAGCAGCGTTCCTCTTATACCTACCACCTAGCAAAGTACTGCGACTTTAGTGCCCGATAAATGGCAATAGGCTCGCCACCTATTACATGGGACCTAACATAATTGGCGAAACGCGGGTGCTTGTTCACCTCTGCCTACCCCTTCGGGGATATAGGCGTGATTTATGTATGTATGTATGTATGTACGTGCACCCCGCGCCGCATCGCGTTGCCTAGCAACGTATCAACAAGGGCTCGAAATTAGACCACGACGCGAAGTGCACGTTGCTTTCTTTTAAATATTAATTGTAAATTCTTTTTTAATGTAAATTGTGTATTTGTGTGTGTATATGTTATTCCTCTACTGGAGAACCAAAAATATAAGCTTTGGACTGTTATACTGTGAGTTGGATTATTCATTTACTTTTCACACACCAAAATACCAAATTGGTGACCCCGTAAATTTCAATATGGAGAATGCACAACGTCCACGCGTCACGTTCCTGGCCGATCGGATCAACGAGTTAGCGGCTGCATCACCGTCTACATCTGTCGTTAGCGTCAACCAGGCGACGTTTAACTCGACATTAAGCGACCTGGTCAAAGAGGTTGCCGAACTGCGAAGGCAATTTAGTAATTTGGCTATGGAGAGGAATGGCAGACAACAGTCCCGCTCAACTGGCCGTACTCGTGACTCAAGCACATCATCGCCGAGGCAAAAACGATCGCAGTCTAGTTATCGCAAGTTTCCAGTATGCTGGTACCACAACAACTTCGGTGCTGATGCCCGCAAGTGCATCCGCCCTTGCGACTACAAAGCGGGAAACGCCACGGGCGATCAGTAATGGCGACTGACGATTGCCCTACATCTGCTGCTGGTCGCCTCTTCATTGTGGATCGAACTTCGAAGACGCAATTTCTAATCGACACCGGTAGCGATTTGTGTGTCTTCCCCCGTTCCATGCTGAGTGATCATCGTACCTGTACGGACTATAAGTTGTGTGCCGCAAACGGTTCTAGTATAAGTACTTATGGCTATGTGTATTTTAACTTAGATTTTGACTTACGCAGAGTTTTTACCTGGCGTTTTGTTGTTGCCAATGTCACCAAGCCCATAATAGGCGTAGATTTTTAAATCATTACAACCTTATCGTAGACATTCGCAACAAACGTCTTTTAGATAATACGACATCTGTTTCTGCTATTGCTAAGCTAGCTAATTGTAATTTGTATTCTGTCAAGGTTATGACTGGCGATTCGCATTTTCACAAATTGCTTGATGACTTTCCTGATATTACTCGACCCACTGGCATACACCGCATGATACCACACAACACCGTTCACCACATCCGCACAACACCAGGCCCTCCGGTTTCCAGCACACCTCGTCGCTTAGCTCCGGATAAACTTAAAATAGCCCAACAGGAGTTCCAGTCAATGATCGCCAGTGGAACTGCCAGACCTTCCGAGAGTCCTTGGTCTTCGCCGCTACATCTGGTGCCAAAAAAGGACAACGGCTGGCGTCCTTGTGGTGATTACCGCATGCTCAACGCCCGAACCGTGCCTGACAGGTACCCGATTAAACATATACACGACTTCGCGCATAATTTGGTGGGATGTAAAGTGTTTAGCACGATCAATCTTTTGAAGGCATATAATCAGATACCTGTCAGTCCGGACGACATCCCGAAGACAGCGATTACTACCCCTTTCGGTCTGTACGAGTTCCCATTTATGACTTTGGACTTCGAAATGCGGGTCAGACCTTTCAACGCTTCATGGACGAGATCACCAGAAGCCTAGATTTTGTCTATTGTTATATCGATGATATTCTGGTGTTCTCGAAGGATGAGTCTCAGCACGAGGAGCACCTGCGCCAAGTCTTCGGCAAGCTGCAGGAGTACGGTATGCTCATCAACGTTTCCAAGTGCGTCTTTGGGGCAAAGGAGGTAACTTTTTTAGGATATTCCATCTCACAAGACGGCTCTCGACCCTTGGATTCTAAGGTGAAGGTGATCAACGAGTTTCCCATTCCCACCAGGGTACAACAACTTAAAGCTTTCCTTGGTATGATCAACTTTTACAGGCGTTTTCTTCCTAGAGCTGCCGCGATTCAAGCTCCATTACATGCATTGTTGACAGGTGCAGTCAAAGGCTCTCATCCAGTAACTTTGACAGGAGAAGCATTAGCAGCCTTCGAGGCGTGTAAGAAGAGTCTTGCTGACGCTGCTTTGCTTGCCCACCCTGACTGTTCCGCCAAACTTGCCCTGGTGACTGATGCCTCCGACAGGGCTCTTGGCGCGGTCCTCCAACAGTGTAAAGATGGTGCGTGGCAGCCCTTAGCATTCTTTTCCCGTAAGCTCAGCCCATCCCAGGTCAAATATTCTCCATACGATCGGGAACTGCTGGCGATTTATGAGGGAATCAAATATTTCAGGCACATGCTCGAGGCTCGGCATTTTATCATCTATACTGACCACAAACCGATCAGTTTCGCTTTCCACGAAAGGAAAAAGAACTGCTCGCCACGGCAGTATAGACATCTCGACTTCATCTCCCAGTTCACCACCGACATCATGCATATTTCCGGTAAGGATAACGTAGTTGCCGACACCTTATCTCGGATAGAAGAACTGGAATCGCCTGTCAGCCTCGAGGATGTAGCCAAGGGTCAATCATCCGACCCCGAACTTCAACAACTCTTTTCTGGTAGTTCTTCCCTGCGCCTTGAAAAACTTCAGGTACCTGGTAGTCGTATACCTCTGTACTGCGACGTAAGTACACCGACACCCAGGCCTTATATCCCAAAATTTTACCGTAGGCAAGTTTTTCGTAGTTTGCATTCACTCAGTCACCCAGGCACTACCGCTTCTGCCAAGATCGTCGCAGAAAGATTTGTTTGGCCTGGGATGAGGAAAGATTGCCGGGAATGGGCTCGCAATTGTCTGGCATGTCAACGGGTCAAGGTGAATCGCCACGTCAGCGCTCCTCTTGGCAATTTCAATTTGCCCCGTGCACGTTTCATGCACATTCACATTGACCTTATTGGTCCTCTTCCGGTTTCTGAAGGATATCGGTATTGTCTAACGGCTATTGACCGATTTACACGGTGGCCGGAAGCAGTACCGATAGCCGACATAACGGCAGAAACTGTCGCTAAGGCCCTTTTATCATCCTGGATCGCTCGATTCGGATGTCCTATTGACATAACCACAGACCGAGGTCGTCAATTTGAATCGGCTTTATTTCAGTGTTTGTCTAAGATATCCGGATTCGTGCACAAGCGAATGACAGCATACCATCCAGCGTGCAATGGTTTGGTGGAACGGTTCCACCGACAGCTAAAAGCCGCTATAGTTTGCCATAGTAATGACAGGTGGACAGAGGTCTTGCCATTAGTTTTGTTGGGCATCAGATCTTCTTTCAAGGAAGATTTACAATCATCTTCTGCGCACTTAATTTACGGCGAATCACTTCGACTTCCAGGCGAGTTCTTCCACAACGCATCGGATGGTACTACCGACATATCGGATTTCTCTGCTCGTCTCAGGGCTATAATTCAAAATTTGCGCCCCACACCAGCATCTCACCACGGTCATCCTAAAACTTTCATTTTCAAAGACCTTGCTACCAGTGATTACGTCTTCCTTCGAGAAGATGCATCACGCGGTTCTCTTCAACCTGCATATTCAGGACCTCACAAGGTGTTAGTTAGGGGGGATAAAACGTTCAAAATCGTGTTGAAAGGCAAAGAGGTCACAGTGTCAATAGACCGCATCAAGCCTTCTTTCATACTGACTGATCACAACAACACCCATCATCCCTCACCTGATGTCCAAAGAAATTACATCACTCGTTCTGGACGTCGGGTTAAATTTCCTGATTTTTTATCGCCCTGACGGTCTTTGGAGGGGGGTGATGTAGGCTACTCTCCTACATTTATTTAGTTTATCTATAATAATTACATATATTATTAAACTATTTATCATTGTATCTATATATTACACATAAAATAAATAATCACCTATACAACCTATTTATGTAACTGACGTGCACCCCGCGCCGCATCGCGTTGCCTAGCAACGTATCAACAAGGGCTCGAAATTAGACCACGACGCGAAGTGCACGTTGCTTTCTTTTAAATATTAATTGTAAATTCTTTTTTAATGTAAATTGTGTATTTGTGTGTGTATATGTTATTCCTCTACTGGAGAACCAAAAATATAAGCTTTGGACTGTTATACTGTGAGTTGGATTATTCATTTACTTTTCACACACCAAAATACCAAAGTTTATATACATATATGCGCCTATGTAGGTAGCAGTGACAGCCCTAGTATTTTTTTCTATTCACCCCATATGCCATTTCTTTTGACACCAAAGCCCTAGTGAATAGAAATCACCAATATTTTTACGAAAGAACCTGGTTTTTCATTATATGGATTTACAGATCCTACTTCGTCTAGTCATGATATAAATTCATCAAACAGTATTTGTGGTGATCATAACAACTATAGAAAAAAAACGAGTAAAGTTCCAAAATGTGTCTATTCACCCCGTTTTACGGTACCTACCTACCTAAGTAATTTTTCAGACCACAACTCAAAAGCTTCAGCTTATTATATCTCATATTAAGTGTGTACCATTTACTGTGGCTTGTGGTTGTATAATTCTGTAATAAATTTAACACTTTGGTTCCTAGTCTTGGTATGGATATGTTATGAGACGGGATGCCATGAATGTGAGTAAACAAGTTTTGGACATGAATGTTGATGGATGTAGAAGTAGAGGAAAACCACAGAAAATATGTTGGATTGTGTGAGGTGTGATACGAAGGTGATGGATGTGAATGAGGAGATGACGAGTGACAGAAGAGAATGAAAAAGAGGACATATTTCGCCGACCCTAAATAGGTTGGAATAAGGGCAGGGCGATGTTGACTTTGGTGCCTGGTCACAAGTAGGTAGGTATGTAGTTTAATTAAATTTTGAACAGTATACATTATAGTGACGGCATCGGCCGTGTTGTGACGGCAGAGTAGAATACAATTGTCACCACCCCAAATCTCTCCCGTGGGTGTCGTACAAGGCGACTAAGGATAAATCAGTGATGAGGAATGGGCAGCAGCGTTCCTCTTATACCTACCACCTAGCAAAGAACTGCGACTTTTGTGCCCGATAAATGGCAATAGGCTCGCCACCTATTACATGGGACCTAGCATAATTGGCGAAGCGTGGGTGCTAGTTCACCTCTGCCTACCCCTTCGGGGATATAGGCGTGAATTATGTATGTATGTATGTATGTACATTATAGTAGGTAACATTATTTCAAAGAAAAACGGTTAGATAATCGTCCCATTTATCAAAATAAATAAATAATATTTTTTAGATAACCGTCCTGAGGGGCTACTCTTTAAATTAATTGGAATCGGTTTAGTGTTGCCATCTCTCTCGAAAGTTGCTTTCATACCTAATGAGTGAGAGTTAGATCGCTGGTTAGGCGAGTGGTATAGGCAGCAAGTTTTTGAGACGAAGTCTTTTCTTTTGTAATCAATTAGTGAAAAATAATACCGGCTGCGTTATTGCTTATATTTTGAGAGAAAATCTTTTTTTCCAGACATTGCTTCATCATCATCATCATCACTCTGCCCTTATCCCATCCTATTAAGGGTCGCCGCAATACCTACTTAAACTTGTTGTTATTTAAAAATAAGATATTGTTACCCCCGAATACAGAAACGCTATTCAAAGTTTGAGTCCCGCTTAACATTTAAATATTGTCAAAATTGACGATTTTCCATACAAATTCTGACAGGTAGTGTCCACTTAACTTTTTAAGCAGTCCCCTAAATTTGAGTAGCGTTTCTGTATTCGGGGGTTAGAGAGATAGCCTTTCTTCTTTTACCTTTCTATAGACTCTTTTGTTCAAGTAGTATTTAAGTAAGTAACCTAGCAGCGGAAGAGAAAGCAGGTGCGCCTCTACTTTAGAATTTATCTAATATTAATATATTCATAGGGTTCGAACCTTTTTTGAGTTTTACCGAAAGGGCAAATATTCTTACAACATCTTATCAGTTGATCTTAACCCATGCTACGAATAGGTTCAGTGTAGTTGCGGAAATAAACAGCAAGTCACCGTCGACATAACGCCTCCTAGCCAATCACGTCGCAGTAAATTGTAAATTGCATATTTTTCAGCAATACGATTGGACCGTAGGTCCGACGTTACCGATGACTTGCTGTTTTATTATCGCCTGTTATACCTGTTAACATTAACATAATCTGGCTAGCGCAGTGGCATATGTTGCTAAGGCCGGTCATTGGATGGATGACCAAAAATTGATTATTTTGAGTTTCTCCGTGCTTAGGAAGGCAAGTTAAACCGCTGGTCCCGGATGCATCTGCAGTCGTTAATACTCACCAACCCGCACTGGGCCAGAATGGTGGGTTATGGCCCAATCTCCCTATATTCTTCCATCCTGAGGGTAGGCCGGTGCCTTTAAAAGGGCTGGTGATGATGGTGATGATGATACCTGTTTTGCACACACCTCACAATCATTCTTAAATATAAATCCAGGGGTAAAATAAAAGCCACGAATCAAATAAAAGCTTAGCTTTATTACTCGTTATATTCACGAAGAAACATCCCTCACTGGTATCAACAAGTCTTCATGCTGACATCGCTAGTAGAGATACAAGTTATGTTTCACCGTATTCCAAATACTCAATCGATTAATTTTGATAATTTTGATCAACAGATTTTGAACCGCCAATATCAATACCAATATACGAACGCAATCTGCGACTCCACTGGCCTCTCGGCCAATAGATTTAAATTTTGATACAATTTTATCATCCACATAACACCAGGTTAACTCTAATACACCGAACTGTGGTTTAGATCCTAATACATTCAGGGACAAAGACACACGCTCGTAAATTATAAGCATTATGACAACGTGATATTATATTAATGTATAAGTATTGTTGTAGTATTAAGAACCGTTATAATTAATGCGTAATTAGGTTAGGTAAGTTTTCGTGACATTAGGTATGCCTTGTCTGAGGCCCACAGATTACAATAGTGACCCGTTGGTAGCCATTCTAAGACAAATACCCAGGAATCGTTTACACTTTTTTTCACTTTTCATCTTAAACTTGCTTTAAATTTATCTTTCCTACATCCAGAACCATATAAACATCTTTGAGTTATTTATATATTTTTTTTATCTATATAAACGGCGACCGCCCGCCGCGGACGCCACGCCCTTCAACTTTTCTTTATTTACAAATGGTTAATGCTCCTAAACGTTTAATATCCGACACTATGTTTTTCTTAAAATTAAATACAAAAAACGCGCGACATTCTAAATTTGCCCAATGTCCCGTTTTGTCATTGCTATAAGTAATTTACGAAAATTTTGATCATCCATTTACACCAACTTTAGAAATATTCATTACAAAAATAGTCTTTTCGAATAAAATTTATACACGAGTCATTATAGGTCGGGCGGGGCGGAGCGGCGGCGCGGGCGCCTCCAAAGAAAAGCTTTGAGCCTCGTAAACCTTAACATCATGAAATTTGTACTAAATATATCGTAACGAGCGGACGCGGACCCCTATCACTTAGCCGAAATGCGAGGATACCGAAACGATGCCTAAACACTAGTCAAAGTTGTGCAACGCGCCATACGAGGCCGCACAGTGGCCGACCGCGCGACCTGCAAGCCACGTATGCCGCGCAGCACCTTAAAATAATTTCGTTTTATTTTCAAAATTTTGTCACTAATTTTATCACTGGTCTCCGCATCCGCTAGTCATAGTTTACAAATATATCAAACGAAGAGCTACAACAGTACTGTAGCTTCACAAACCAATTAGGTAACTGAATCAAACCAATACACACAATATAAATGAACGTGTATCGCTGTTACGAATGAAGACCACAAGGATATTAAAAATAATTAATAAATATATTCGATTACAAAATTATTAATCTGTTCCGATCGCTTTAAGACTACTATAGTTGATGTTCGCTCGACAATTTGTTCATCATCTTAACAAACAGTTGAATGTCCATATTCATCTTAATTAATTAACATTAAGCGTCGGCAGTATTTGTATTAATAAATCATCCTAATAGTATATCCGTGCTCAGTTTATCAGTTTATATAATCAGTTATTATAAACGAATGATACTTATTTAAGACTACCTAATTTTCAGCACTTCTCCCTTATTTGATTTTTTTATTTTTCTCACGTATAGAAAAGTTGATACAGCTATTTGGTACATCTAAATGTTTTTTCTAACTTCCAAAAATGAAATGCTACATACAATAGAGTCTATTACAATTTCGAAAATTTAGGAACCATAATACCCAAACGTGAAACCAAATACATTCTACATATATTGATTCTTTTATAATTAATTTTGAAAATAATTTTACATATTTTTATTATTTCATTTATTGATAATCCAAACATTTCGTAGACGGATTTGAAAATACTAAAAACACAATGCCAAAACTTTAGATACAACTTTTGAAACATAAATAAACTATCGTCTAAATACAAAATCTCCAAAACAGTGAATGTGGCGTCGCCGAAGGGGCAATTTCAATAAATCTACATACATATTAATATTCAATAAATACAAACATGAGCTTTTACATTCAACACCGAATTTTGTACTTTATCTGTGGGATAGTCCCCATCATCACTGTGGACTAAATACTTCGATGTTTCAAACTCGAGTCTTTACATTAAATTTAGAAAAATTGTCAACCAATAACTTACAAATTAGTTCGAATATCGAATGGTTTCAATCGGTATGATCGCATTGATATCCATTGTGGTCTCGCAGCGGCGGCTGTTGCACAGTGTATCACTCAAGTATAAAATCCGGACAAAAACATTTCATACATAATCAAATTCTTATAAAATACTCTTACGATTTTCTTGCCTGAAAATATATAGTCAAAAGATTAACGGCTCCAAGTATCTGCAAATTACGGCATGTCGGTTGAATACTGTTGATGGGAAATCAATACATTTCTATTGTAATATGTGTGTGTAGCCTGCATTTACACTTCTATTAGATATGAAGAAAACTATGGAGAGATCGGATTAACGGATACATTACTTACTATACAAGGAATTAAGAACATGGCGAACGCCAGCTCAGACCTGAAAGTGGCCAGACTGGCCCAATGCCGTGTGGTACCTACTCCTCGATTAAACTAGCTCCTTAACAAATCTAATCATGTGTCCCTAATAGCCGTTGTCACTAATCAATTCCATTTCTCAATTCAAATGGCCTTACGTTATGTAACTACCTAGAGACACATTAGTTCTATTTGTATTTACAGTGACGCCTTCAGCTCTGAACTGCCTTTCTCTATGGTAGGTACCGGCGAAACAAACAACATATAACATAACAGAATCCAAAACGTAACATGGAACGATGCTCGATCTCGAATAAGCCCTGCGGCGACTGCGTACTTTCTTACCGACGGACGCGAATCGTGGAAAATTAACTCGGGCTATTGCATTAAATGTGTGGCTGTGGGGTGTGACCAGTGGTCGGGATGAATTTTGAACAGAAAACCGGTGAATCCAAACGAGGAGGCTGCGTGTATTCTATCTGTCTGTCTGTCTCGTAAAGAGCTCCGTATCTCTCACTCACACCTAACCTGAACACTATTCTAAGCACACCAGTCGACGCCTGGTCCATCCTAAACTGAGGTATCCTTATAGTATCGTAATAGATCAAATGGTTACAAATAAAACGATAACAAACGTGTAATATCAAATGAAAAATGCTTACACTTGCTTAGCTAGGACCGGCCGCCCGCCCTGCGCGGGCCCATACAAGGAAATCAGGATGGCATAACGTTTTGTACAATTCCGCAAATCAATTCGCAATATTCCATTTTTCTATTGTGCCTTAATTAAATACCATTAGCGCTAAGATAGTAGATTTAATCATCTCATCTGTATTAAAACTATTGTATTTATGTACACATCGCTATACATCTCTGTACAATCTATCTTATCGGTTTATGTCTATTTGAGAAGCGAAATTATATTTGTTATATTCATTTGTCTGTAGAACTGAGGATGTGAACTGAAAGTGATACCGCGTGGCGGGGCTGGCGGCCGGTGTCTACTCGTATAACAAATACATCGAGATATGCGTTTCCAGTCGAGCTTGCTTGAGGAACGCTGATGGATCAGCGCCTAGGATAGCTCCGGCGCAGCGCCAGCGATTCTCAGACAAACAACGACCTCGTCGCGCTACATATATCTACGAATCAAACTAATTATTCTTCTATAGTATAATTGTAAGTGTGTATGTATACTGGTTGTTCGATAAGGCGAACGGTTACGTGCGCGAGGCGGGGCGGAGCGCGGGCGCCGCGCGGCGACCTCCGGCTAGCGGCTAGTACTATTGAGGGCCTATAATTGTATCATTAATTTCTTATTTCCTCATAAAAAATCAACATTTACTCTTATTTCTGAAGGCACTTCTGATCGGACGAGGCGGCCCAGTGGTTCGGTGTACACTGACGGATGCCAAAATGGGAATTGGTAAATTTGTGAAACTTTTGAGGTTGTCGGTCTATGGGTCTGTGTTGCCTTCGACTATTGCGCCTGCTTCGATAGTGGTTCCAGTGTCTATTGTGAAGATAGCCGCCGCGGGGCGCCCACCTGCGGAGCGCGCGCGTCACCACTACTCATGGAAAAATATAAATTTTGATCTAACCCGTGTAAACTGCAAGAATTGAATGAAACTGCTCTATGTTTGAAAACAATAGGTCAATGTTTCGTTGAATTGAAAGTAAATCTGGATATAAGAATGCCTTCTGTCTGCCAAAGAATTTTCTGTGTCACAGAAACTGAACAAAACGGTGTGACGCTCCGCACTCGAGGTGATCATTGCTTGGTGGCCCACGCATAATTTTGGAAAATAGTAGTTTTATCTAACGAATAAACTTAACCCTACGTCCGGAAGCCCGCAGGCACCCGGACGAACTGAACGTTGCGACCCGAACACTGCCGAAATATCTCAAATACAAACAAGGATGTGTACCTTAATTAAAACTCAAGATGTTTAACAATTTTCGAATTTGGTGTCTGCTTAATTTATTTCTATTTCAAAAACTTTCTGCACGAACGTAAAACTGGCTATCTGTATAAAAATAATCTTTAGAATATTTGTTTGTGGATCGAAAAATAACCCTGCTCTATTGTACTAATTACTATGGTTAACGTTAATTATTCCTAAAATAATTATGACGAGGTAAAGGTTGACAATTTTCGGACACACAGTGTGTGCCTGAGAACAAAATAAACTACAGGACTAAGTTGGACAAAAACGCTTCCAAGGATAGGGGGAAAAGAGGTAAAAACAAAAATAAAAACAACATAAAAATTCAAAACTTAAGCAATTAATATATTAATCGTTTTTTTCTCCTTAAATAATAAATCAATAAATGATTTCAAGATATACACAACTATAAAAACCATTTTAAGATAATACTTAATAATAATATAATAATAATTATATATAGCGAAATATATTATGTGCAGAAATAAAATTCTAGGTGACTTAAATTTTCTCTTACACGTTAACCTAACGAATTTCCTAGTAGAGCGCGCTGCGGCGGGCACTTTGCGCGCCCGCCACTCGACTGCCAACGTGCAAATTCAATTTTCAATAATTAATTTAACTTTTTCTTTTCTTTATCAATAATTTTGAATCTGAAGGCCTAAATGCGAGTGTCGTAAAATTTTGGTGTGCGAAACAGTCATCGTCCAATGTTTGGTTCCGAAAATTTTGGTTTTGCCGAAACATTGCTTGATAGTCGAGCCGGCGCTCACTCCAGCTGCTCGAGGAAGTTGGGCGACTTGAAGTACTCTGGCACGGGGTCGTCCAGCCGCGAGATCACCTTGTAGATGGACTTCTTCCAGCTCTGTTCCGCGTCCTTCCCGCCCTGGATGGCGCGGTAGAACTCCCGGAGGGTCTGTTCGACCACATATCTGAAGTTCGGTGGCACCTGGAGGCGAAAACGACAGAAGTGTTACTCTCACTGACATAATTCAATTCAATATACGTAAAAATATTCATAAAGGGTTGGTGTCAGGCAGGCGGACGACTGTAAAACCTAAGGCAAAACCTTCAGCAGTGCAGCATTGGAATCCCAATCACTCTCTCTGTTCATCGGTCTCTCGACACGATCTAATTCCATATGCTTCCTGTGCATTTAATCATCCCCTCTCGAGTGTTAATCAAAAAGTAGTGGGCTGATAGAAGAAGAAACATACTGCGCCGACTCCAGATAAACTGGGAACAGGGCAGGAAGATCATGATGATGCGAGAAAAATGTGAGGAAAAGAGTAATGCGAATGGATGTTAAAGACAATATTATTGACAAGGAAGTGGATGATTTTCTGACAGCTGACCCAGTATATATGGAGGCTGGCTAATTAATTCGTTTTATTTAACTAACACTCAGTGTTGGTTAGTGGGTAATATAAACTAAAAATTCAGCCGGCTTAACGTGCTTTATCTGTGACAGAGCTTGACATAATATTTTAATGTGTTTCTTTAGCTGGTAATAAACCATTAAAATCGTACTACTGACAAAGATAAATTTTTAACCCGAAAATTGAAACAAGAATGGATACCTAATGATGAGGATGACAAGTGCCTAGTTATGATTAAAAAGATATCATAGTAAGCTGTGTCCTCACCTCAATATGGTTGTTTCTGTTGTAATGCAGGTTGAGCACCCTGTACAGCTCTGAATCGCCGGCGACGTGAAGGTCTTCTGCCGCCTTAAGACCCTCACTGATAGCCTGGCGCGCGTATTTCTCCATTTGGATGTAGTAGAACTCTCTGGAAAAAAGAGAATACAAAATTATATTTTGTGATAGTTTAAATTTTACGTCAGGTAGGAAGGTAAACGATAATGAGCCACCAATCCGCACTACGCCAGCGTGGTGGGTAATGGCCCATTTACAATTACTCTTCCACGTGTATAAAAGGCCAGCAGTAGGGACATTTAAAGGCAGGTAAAGTCGATTTACCATATCAAAAAACGTATTGCAATGATACAAATAGTAACCACACAATTTTCCTACACTACCTTTCTAAATAAATCCATTTTAAAATCCAAAATTGTAGGACCATTAAAATTAAGAATGGGACCTGAAACGCCCGAAGCAAAATGGCTATCTGCTAATGAAGGATGCTAGACTGACGCGACATGTTCTACCTATAACGCCGTGTATAGTGTGACACTTCACGGGAGGCACAATGAAAATAAAAAGCACTTCAAATCCGTCGAGAGCGGGAAAAGGATTTGATTAGCCATTTTCGCTCTCCGCCCGCCGTGTCGCATCGCTATCTTCGCTTCGGTTCGCTTACGAGAGCGAGCCGAGCTGATCGAGAGTCTCGCGAGGCTAATTACTTACGAGTTCGCATTCAGACGGGCTAATTCAGTTTTTCACGTTGCTCCAAGTGACGTGTAGGTTGACGGTTACAAGGGGCTTGGAGATCGAAAGGGAAATATTGTATTCGCTTTGGACTGTATGCGTTTTACCGTTTCTTTTTTTATCCGATACTAACTCTGTTGGATATCAGGGTGGAATTTTTATTCTCGTATTGCGATTGAGTTCGAAGCTAGGAATACTAATTGCAATAGAAAAAGTCAGATGAAGAGTCCCGTTTTGCTACTGATTTGTCGTTATAGGGCTAACTCGTGTTGCTTATACTATCCTTGTATCCTACAAGGATCGTTTAGACATTAGGCATTATTGAATATCACTTTAGAACGATTTTACCTATTTCATTTATATTTTTTAAAATTGTTATAATACTTCGTAGAAGGTTCTTATGGAAAAATTTTTTTAGGAAATTGAGCAATAAAATTTAGTATTTAGAATATTCATAGCCAAGACAGGACAACGTCTGTCAAGTCACCTAGTTGGTTAGGTCTAATCATTGTGTTAGTTAAGTTAAGCATGAACACAAAAATGTTTCAACATAGTTGGCCAGCTTACAAACTACAGCCAACACCGTCCGCGACACTCGTCTGTCAATCGAAACGGTTCATCTCTAAACCACTCGCGAGAAAAGGAGGCCCTCGAGCCTCTCGCTCGCACACCGAGAGCTTCCATTATTTTTTAATTGGCACTCGTTGCGAGATTGCAGCCTTACTAATTGAGTAAGTAAATGAAGAGACTAAATAATTATCTACTTTGTCTTTTTGGCTGACGCGTGGCGGTGCGTTAACCACTGTGGAACTGTGTTTCACGCAACTTTAGCCGATACTAGTTCCGTTTAAGTATTGGGCAGTTTAGATTGGATAATGATTTGGAATAATCTGAAGTGGGCACATGTGCTCAATTAACGTCTTCACTAATTGCTTTTGAGCATATGTTGCGGTGTTAAGTGGTCGATGATTTTTATGAGATTGGTTATATTAAGGGTAGGTACTCGTGAACATTTAAATGTGGTATCGTTCGTATCTTGCTCCAGATTTAAAAGATTTTCAAACAGTCAACTTTATTGCGAGAAAAGCACAACAAAATGCATGTAACTAAGAAGATTAATTACAGTACGCGTCTTAAATGCAAAATTAAGAGACATTATTACGCTGTATGGTGACGGCATGGCAGACCAGAATACAATTGTCACCACCCCCATCTCTCGCGCGGGTTAAGACAACGACGAGTATCTTATGGGTAATAGCGTTTCACTTACACCACCTAGTCATATATTATTACATGCGATTTGCGTGGCCGATAGATGGCAATAGGCTCGCCACATATTACAGGGGACCTAACATAACGCGAAATGTGGGTGTTAGTTCGCTAGGTGGTATCAAAGGAATGCTTTTGGCCATTACATTACTTATTGCTGTCTTCACCTTAAGTCGCCTTTTAGTACAGCCGCGAGAGTCTCTGCCGTCACCGCACAGTTATTAAGTATTAGGTAAAAACTAGGACACTTGATAAATATTACTATACACGTCTTAGCAACGAGCGTGTTTTGGAGAAATCGACATTATTGCCGATAAGAATCGCGCGCGCCGTAGTATCGCTATTTGTAAGCAGCTAGCGTTAAGTCGACCCATATAGCGCATGCGGGCAGCTAAAGTGAAAAACAATGCGAAAAGAAAAGCCGGCATTGCGTTCGATGACGACACTTTACCGTTAGCGATTTTGAGCGTTTCGGTATGCAAATTCGGACGGTTATATGTATATTTCTGACTTTATTTACTTCTTATTTTTATTTCAACTTAAAAAAAACGCAATAAAAATTATTACAAGGAATTGTGGTTGGAAAAAGTTCGAAAAATTATTGTCTTCTCACATAAAGACTATGATTTTTCGAACTTTTTCTAAGAAATCACAATTTTATTTGTAAGTGTTTACTTCCTTTGAAAGATTCCTTCGAGGAGTTCGGTGGTCCAATGGTGTGACGCGTTTGCCCTGCGATGGTGTAAACTAAGCGATGTGATGGGTGACCACGAGCTCCTCAATACATCACTCCTATTTATCCCCGAAGGAGTAGGCGTTAATTCGCCTTGACAATTGTATTCTGCTCTGCCGTCACCACACCGCATGCTTGGCTTAAAACCTAAGATACCCAATAAAGAGATCGAATCGTGACGAAAAAACCGTTACAGTTGGAATCAGCTGTTTCTTGAAATGTCTAAGACTGTTCACACACTCCCCTTCCCTCAGTTCACAATAGTGCCTGAAACGTACCAAAATAAACTCTATACCTAGACCAGTACCAGACAAAATCGCTCGAACAACGCGTTTGAATTCAGCCAAAATCACAATAGCGGAATGCTTAACAGGTGATTAGAGTTGCCAAACGAGTTTGCACTCTAGGGCAGTCGAGATAGATATCCAAATGGCGTTAAGCGAAACGCCTTTGTGTGGATTTTCTTGAGATCGCATCTTGCGTTTACCTGGGGACGTCTTGCGTTCCATTGTTCACGCATTTGCCAGTTTTTGCGAGATTTTTTGCTAGATCTTCTATTTTGGAAGCTGAATGAACGCTACGAGACGATCACTGGACCAACTTTAAGTTGAAAGCTTGTTAAAGTTTTGTCAAAGTAATGTAGAGTCTGAGTATTTTTCAGTAAGAATCTCAAACTTGATTAATCTTTAACAGAACACTTTAGACTTTAACGGTGCTATTACAAAAAAAAGTGTTTAGGATTTATTGTTTGTTTGAAATGTTTAAATCTGATGCTATCTCTGTCACAAACTATTGACCAAAAATTGTTTTATTAAACATGTTTTGTTTTGAGCACTTTTTTTGTATTAACATAACCGTAAAAAGTTACATTAATTAAAAATTAAATCGAATGCGAATTTACTTGTGACTATAAAAAATGAGGCCACTGAAACAATCTGTTTAATTAGGTATAAGAAAAATATACCTAACTAGCCCCTTATTACTAAAAGATGTTTAGCTTAAGAAAATCACAGGATAATTCGATTTTATTACTAGATTGCAAAAATTTAAGAGCCAGCTTGATTTCTTATCGACGAAGATCAAGTAGATATTAAGTTGTTTATACCAAAATCGCAACACCGAATATTATAATAGCTTCGTCTGGAACGTGCTTAACACATTTAAAATCCCCTTTGTCCTTAAGAACCTCAGCTGAGTCTTACTGTGGTCGACTCCCCTCAAGATAACATTCGATTCCCGTGTGAAACCGGCATAAAACTATTAAGACGTAGACTGACAAACTTATGGAAGCGAGCAGCGTAGAAAACTATATTAGGTTATTTAAAAATTGTTTATCTAATATTTTTATGATCGATTTTAAATGTTACTACATTTAATATTGTTTATGACAGCGACATCTGATGAGATAATTATTTATAGCACCTACCTCCACAGTAGGAATATTGAACTCACGTCAAGAATATCGCCATTTAAAATAAATAAAATGCCTACGTCTACTTAGTTTTAAAGTTAATTTTTAACAAGGTCTGGTTGCAAATAATAATTAACCGCAATAAAGTTAATTATTCAATTGTTTTATATTTAGAAGCTAAATGGCGCAGTGGCTAAACTCACGTGACTTTCGATTATATGAAAATTGCAGAATACTTTCTAAAGTTTGTTTGTTTTGGATTGGTTACCAATAAAAATCTCAAATTCCATTCCACTTAGAAAAAATTTAATAAATCTTAATAGAGTCAAGTCGATATAAAATTTTATCGAATTGACCTTAGAAAGTCAGAGAATCTTTTTTATACAAAAAAAGATTCTCTGACTTTCTAAGGTCATGTCTATGACTATAAAAGCTCTATGTCAAGTCGAATCCAAGACGTTTCTTAGAGGGGTCTCTGCATTGTTTACTTGTGCACAGTCTATACCAAATATAATTCTGACTTAGCGACTACCTAATGCATACGAAAATAAGGGCTAAATTGCAACAACAAGGCCAAAGTTGTCCTGTGTGGATGCGTTCTTTTATTTGGTTCGTATTGTTAACTTGTTTCGTGCGAAAGTGACTGTTTTTGCCGCTATGACCGTTAAAAGTTAGAATTCATTGGAGATTCCTAATTATTGATCCAGGCAGGGCTATGTGATGATGTTACTATGTGTATGTCGTGGTTAGAATGTCAAATTAGTCATTCCCGATAATGAACAGTCTGACCATATCGTAAAAAAATACTAATTAATAGGCAGGTTAGTTCTCTTGTACTTATCTAATAATATTATCTATGAAAATCTGGTGTCAGTGTTTGTTATTGAATTGCTCCGAAACGGCTTGACCGATTTAAGTGTATATTTGATTGGTCTAAGAAAAGGTCGTAGGCTTTTTTTTAAACCCCTATGTGATAAAACAGCTGGTAATATATAATCGCTTTGTCATTGAAAATTTTCTCATAACGATCATTGGAATCATTTAATTAAAAAAGCTGTAATTCAATGTTAAAAATTTAAAATTGTACACATTGAGCTATTAGGTAAATAATAGCATTGTTCAATTATTGTACATTATTTTCTTTTTTGTTTGATTTTGTATCAATATTGGAAAATTTAGAAACTAGAGGTCTAACTGTAAAAAGTTTATAGCCATATTTATGAATGTGACCGTTTGTTTCTTAATGAATAAAAAAAAATAAACGGCTGGTAGTTTTACGACGTTTTTCGACTGAGTTTCCGTTAGACAGGTCAAAAGGTTAAGTAAACAGACTCGTTGTATTTATAACACCAAAGCTGTATTTTGTCCTTTATCAATACCATTATAATTACTTATGTGGTCTAGTATTTTCCAATACCTAAATAAAGATAAGTAACAAAAGCAATGAATTCCTAATTATTTGCTCACATAATAACCTTAGTACGCATCAATCATAAGGAAAATATAGTACACACTTGTAATGACTTGTTATTTAAAAATAAACAATTAATTATGCTGCTCATTTCGCGACTTATACTTATTAGTTACTGATATTTTTACTAATTATAATAGTTATAATAAGGTATTGCGGAGATATCCGAAAATTTATTTATTCATTATTATTTTGTTCTTGTTTATGTTTAGTGTGGTAAAAAAAAACTTTTGAATTAAGAAAGACTAAAAAACGAATGTATTCAAATTTGAAAACGTTTATTTTGAAATAGTCTACGCATTTCGTGTTTGAGCGATCGCTGCAAAAAAACAAAGGCGGCGCGGCGGGTCAAAATTTGAAAATGGAACGTCCAATACAGCCAGTACACACATTGCATAATCGCGGGCGGGGAAAAAAAAAACTCATAAGCGCAAAGTTGCCGTAGTTCGAATGCGCAAAATAGTTTCCAGACATTCTCCCGCCTTCGCCAAACACTCATTTCGATCGTTGCCAAATACAATGGTTATTAAAACGTGATGCAGCCGGCTCAAATGATACCTACGGGGTGGTATTATGCGTTATGTAGGTGGGTTCGTGCGTGTGTGAGTGAGTGGACGACGGCTAGCTTTCCTGAAGTACGGGAGAGTGAACTCGTTGTAGAGTTAGCAAAACATAGACACGAATGGATGCATTTTCAGGTGACATGCCGTCCTTCAATTGTATGGAGAGCGACGGACGGCCGGTAATAATACGCAGCATAATTATACATTGCAACTTTTACGGTACCCAAGATATAGTATAGTAGTAGTAGTGTATCTATCTATTGTGATAAGTATCCCAAATATTGGTTTTACTCTCTTTCTCCACTTTAGTAATCCGTCCCCTAAGTATTATTATTTGTAATGTATTTGTAACACGAAAATGCTTATCAAATAATAGCTTGGAACATGAATAATAATTTAATTGCCAAAAAAACTTTTCATTGAAACAGTTCGAAAAGACACTGTACATATTACATCGTATATCTTTTTTTATTGTAATGCAGAGTTTAAACATATAAGCTGGTCTAACTTTAAAAATCATTTTTTTAACCGTGTACTGATAGAATATATTTTGAAGACAAGAAGAGTACTTATGTAAGCAATATTTGATCCTATCACATAATAATATCCCCAACGATCATAGGGGTTGAGTTATGGGTTATCCGTTAATCCGCACTTATTAAAAAGTTGCCGCCGAAAACGTTTGGGAGATCTGTGCCGTTGCGTGGTCTATGTAAAAAGTTGTTCGGCACCACGCACACACGCTCGCCGCGCACACAGCCATCGCGAAAGCGAGTAAACTAATACCAGGCCAGATTAATGCTTCAGTTAGTGAAAAAAACTTTTTTCAGGCTGCGCCGGCCGGCACAGGGCTGCATTCGGACGCAATTACGCCTTGTTTAGTTATTTGACGTTGATATTTGACGGCGGGCGCAACGTTGTTTACGTATTATGCTGCCCTGAGTGAGGAACTGGCGTATGACAGGCTGTCTGAATGTTTTTATTTTGTAAGGCACTTAAACGTAAATATTGCATATCGGTGCTAATCATCGCATTTTTTGAATACAAACGAATGGAAATTTCCATGTTCACCAATTATTAGATTTGTCGTTTATCAGAATTTGAATTCGGAACGAAGTATGTACTTCATATAGGTAGTGTGTGACAGAGTTAGCTCTGTCTCTGCTGTGCTACAGTTTTAAACAGTACTCCAATAGATTCCGATAAGCGGAGGGATTGGTATTTTTCAAAGGTATTTTCCTTTATAACCGCTCTAAAAATACTCAGTTCCGTTAAGTGGCACAGAGACAATGTTATTTCTTTTTTAGTATCTACATATCAGGAGTTGACACGGTTCTGTCGTAAGCCATAGCAGGGATGCGGGCTGTAGACGACTATCTGTACTACGTCTGCCACTTTCTCGCGAATAATTGTGTTTTTTTAAAGTTAACTTTACAGCGAAAGAGGTATCATGTTGTAGCGGTTTTAATTTTTATAATGAATAAGGTTATCGAATACCTTACGACTTAAAGCCGACCACCTTTTACATGTCACTGCATAGAAGTATTGTTTTAATAAACAAAGAGGCGAAATTTTTGTTAGAAGTTTATTAATTAATCTCATTTTAGTTGTATAACTTATGTTTTTAAGAGTTAAAACACCTTGCAGGGTTCATATTGCGAGTAATACCTACTTAAAGACATAAAATGTATTACTAAAAAGATGCATAGTGATAATGATCATGATTATAAAGATTAGTAATCTTGTTTGCGATATAGGAACATAATTGGTTGATGCGTGCGCCCGTTTTTCCAACTATGAGCGAGATTTGTTCAATCTCCTCAATTTGTTGATTTCAATTCTAAACGCAACGCAGTTAACGTTTATCTTTTGTTGGTTGTGACAATTGTATTCTACTTTGCCGTCACCGTACGTCGCCTTAGTTAATCATCAACGAGCTTCAAAAGCAAGAAGAATGACCCGGTATTTGTAAGCTGATAGTTGCTTTGGTCCACCCATCGCTTTCACACATTTTGCTATTAATCCCAATGATGAATCAGGCAACTGCAATCGGCTTATATAATACGCGGTTAGATCGTCGAAGAATAAATAATCGACGAGACACGTCGTTTCGACGACTGAGTAATTATCGTTCCTATCGAGGCCTTAGTGCGTGCCTGGCCCGACTCCCTCCACGCTGACCTGCCTCTGTCTTGCGTTCCCGCTTCAAAAGTTCAGCTCATTTGAGTGCTGCCAGAGATTTTATTACCCCCAACTACTGTTCGCTTCGTTTCGGTATTAAAAATTCGAGAGGCAAAGGGGTGGGACGCGTGGCCGTTTAAGGGCGGACACTCACTGACCGCTCACGGCTGCTTGATTACAGAATTAGTTGGCTAATTACTGGGAGACAGTTTTGTAACTCCTCTTGCGTTTGCGCCAACTTTGGCCGCTTTGAAAAATGTCCGCGACAGTTTTACGTGTGCGTTTTGTTGCGTACTGCTGTTTGTGTCGCTAACGTGACGTCGCATAAATGTTTGGATGGTAATAAGCCACTGTTTTGCTTCGAAATTAGCACTAATCCGTTACTCAGACATGTCATTAACTTTAATTAGCACTTAATGTCAAAAAATCATTTAAATCTAGACCAACCGGCAAGAATAGCGACTACTTTTGAATTGCCATTTTTTGACTTTAAGTAATTAGTAACGTTGATTGCCGTCTCTGAGTGCGGCAGCTAATCATAAAAACCTAATTGGGGATATTTGATCGTCTTTATACACGGCGCAAAAACAGAGGTGATTATTGTGTAAGTCCGTGTGTTATATGGAAAACTATTTTATGTCATCATCATGCACACAACGTCCCACTGTTTGTAAAAACATAGGGACACAAATTACGCCATAACATACGACACGGGGCCAGTACTTGTCGAAAAATGATTTCTTAAAACTAGAATTGACGGTACATTTATTTTGTTTTCAAACATTTTTTCAAGAATTTTCCATCTGAAATTAGTTATTTATTTAGCTTATCGATAAAATAACGGCTCAATTTGAAAACGTGAAGACGAAACCTTAAAACAAAACCCGTCTTTTCGTGGAATACAGTTAAAAAAACATAGACGAACCATACTAATAGTCGAGAAGCATTTATATCTAACGATAATTACTTTAGCGGAGCTTTAACACGTCTCATCTCCAGTTATTTCCCTGGAGCTTTTGCTATTTTATAACTAAGATCATTGGCATCGCTCTACTGGATATCTGAATATGGCAGTTCTGTATTTACAGAACTAATATCTTTATGAATGATGTCTTCACTGATAAAAATGTAAGTAGGTATATCTATTTAATAATTTTAAAGGTTTCTAGAGCATAATTTAGAAATTCATAGTTAACATTATAGATGGGAAAATTTTGGTCAATATTAAGTAAGTGTACCATAGACAGATCTCCTTCAATAGACATTCCTATTTCTTTTAAAATTTGCAAACAATCATAATAGTAAGGTATAATAATAATAATAATATTTTTTACACTCTCACCTATCATCTAGCCCAAAGTAAGTAGCCTAAGCACTTGTGTTAAGGATACTAGATGACGGACATAGTTTTAATATAATTATGTATATAAATGTTGAAAATATACTACATAAACATATACACAACCATGACTCGGGAACAAACATTTGTGGTCATCACAAAGTTTGCCCCTACCAGGATTCGAACCCGGGACCTCTTGGCCAATACCCAGCGATCTGAGCATTCGACCAAGGCGGCCGTCATCTATGTATTGATTGAAATAGAAGTTCCTATAATTATTTCTCAATTAAAAAATTGGACAAGCGGTTCATATTTCCTAGTTGCGGTTAAGAAGGTTCCTGTGTTGAATATTTTAATCAGCTTTTTATCATCCTGGGGTTTACCCAAACTAGCACAAATTAATTAGTAAACGCGTTTTAAGGAAATCCAAAGCTTGTAGATATTTAATTCTAAACGCGAGTTGTTTTCCTTAATCTTGGTATTACTTCCGGGGATTTTTCTATTTCAGTTCACGTGAAGAATGGTAGGTACCAACCTAATCCAGTTTAGGTGTGTATATTGAAATAATATTAGGGCCGATTTCACCGCAGAATTAAACGCGATCAGTTGAAGTTGAACTCGGTTTATGCTCTAAACTGAGTTCCGCTACATAGTTTGCATTAATCAAAACCAAGTTTTATTAAACTCAGTTTCTATGAGAGACCGTGAAATCGGCCCTAAGTCATATTTTAATTGTCTAGCACATTATTTCTTGTTCCGTTGCACCGTCTAGCATGTTTGCATGGTTTTAGTTGTTTTTCACTGGTTAACTGGTAGAGATTATTGCACACTATGTTGTACATACAGAAGTTTAAATAAATAAATAAAAATAAAACAAATAAAAAGCCATCGGCAGAGTTGATTGTAATAAAAAAGCGATGACGCACTGCAAGAAATGGGGCTACGTCGTGTACTGAAGGCAGTATAGAATGTAGCCACGAGGGAAATTAACCAAGTATCCCACCCTAAGACGTAATTAATTAGTGCACATCAAAAACTACACGAGCTTTTTATTCCTGACAGAATGTAGAGGGTGGGGTTGCGGTAGGCATCACCAAATAACAGATTAGATACATACATACATGCATAAATCGTGCCTATAGGTATCCTTAAAGGGGTAGGAGCAGGTGGATTAACATCCTAGTTTCTTAGGTTAGGTCCCATGTGGAGGGAGCCTATTGCCGTTTGTCGGGCACGGAAATTGCAGTTCTTTGCAAGGTGGCTTCTTCGTTAGCGCCTTGAGTTACTACTAAAAAAAATTATTTAACCAGATACAGTAGTGAATTTATTTTTATTTATTGTATTAATTCTATCATATTACTCTCGATGTGTAAAATGCGAATGAGTGAGTTGACAAAAAAATCGGAGTATAAGAAGTAGAGTACCATAGAGTAAGACGGTAAAATAAATAGCGCAGAGAATTTTCAAACTTAAAATAATTAATTAGTTCGTCAATTATAATTATCGCCACATTGTTTACACGAAGAAACAAGAAGTTGTACACTGTTTGTGAACATAACAATGCGACCCGCAACGGCGTAAAACATTGAAATAATTCAACTAATTAACTAACCACAATCGTCTCAGAAACATAACATGGCGCGATTCATTTGAAAACTGTAAGCGAATGTGTAATTAGCCATCTTCAGAGCTAGGTGACCGATTAACCGAGACCCCCGATAGGCGAGGAACAGGAATGATACTGGTACGAATGTGACAAAGCCAAGGATCTTTGCTGATTGGTTGTCGAGCTTCAGTTGTCGATAACACTGCGTATGCGCCGTGGACTTCCGTCAAAGCCGATAGTGGTCAGTAGAAGGATAAAGCAAGGGCAATAATATTTTGTGCCGTGATACTAAATATATAGGTTTCTAAGAACGTGACGATTTAATGAACCTTATCTAACTACGAATTTTGACCAATAAGCACCTTGGGGCACCCGAATGGTGGAGGGCAAACCACCAACAACAGCGTACCCAAAGAGGGTTGGTGTCAGGCAGGCGGCCGGCTGTAAAACCTAAGCCAAAACCTTGAGCAGTATGGATTGGAATGTTGTCATTCCAATCACTCTCTCCGTTCATCGGTCTCTCGACATGGTCCGTCTCTTTTCTATACATTCATTCGTCACTAGCACCTTTAAGGTGTGATGGGTGATATGACTCAAAAGGGAGTGGATGGCTTGATGACGTCCGACATATGAATGGAAGAGGAAACATACTGCGCCGACCCCAGATAGACTGGGAACAGGGCAGGGAGAACAACAACATTTATGTACGAATTTTAAACGAATTTCATTATTACCAATTTTATTTAGGTAACAGGTAATTGATATTTATTGGACAATTTAAATGTGACATTAATGCACAATTTAATTATTGAATTTAATTACGTTTCATTTGCTTCTTGACTTGACTTGATTTGTGTTACCTTTACCTACAAAGGTATATGCAACAGATTATTTCCAAATTCAAATTATATTTATTCAATGTATTTAATTAATATTTGCACTGCTGGTGTGCCGGTGTGCTAATAAATATAGGTTTATAGGAGCTTTTAAATAAAATAAAATAAAATATTTTTACACTTACACCTATCATTTAGCCCAAAGTAAGTAGCCTCAGCACTTGTGTTATGGATACTCGATGACGGACATATTTTTAATATAATTATGTATATAAATGTTTAAAATATACTACATAAACATATACACAACCACGACTCGGAAAAAAACATTTGTGGTCATCACAAAGTTTGCTCCTACCAGGATTCGAACCCGGGACCTCTCGGCCAATACCCAGATATCAGAGCATTCGACCAAGGCGGCCGTCGAATAATTTAACAAATTGTCATTATTATTAAATAAGTTTTTAAATCCGTTTACAATTATCATGTTGCGTTCCAATAGTCCGATTTCTTATTCTATGGATGACAACGAAAATTCCTTAGCTTTTTCCGTTTGTAAAAAACAAGCACTCGCGTGACTGTTGCCGCCCAAATGTATGACGTGTGTCGTATTTTTTTTAAGGTGAACCACTAATGAAAGAAGGACGCGCCCGCTCCTTCGAGACTTGCGGGGCGCGCCTTGCATGTTACATGACAAATAACTCAAGTGTACACCGTGTATTTTCATGATGTTAAAAACTTTATCACAATATTACTTTAGAACCATTGAATGTAATATATGTCGTCGTCACCAGCTCTTTAACGTTCCCACTGCTGGGGCACTGGGCTTCCATATGGATGGAGGAATATAGGGGAATAGGCACTAACCCACCACGCTGGTCCACCAATCCAAATCAGGTCCTGGCTGCAGCTGCGGTCATTAAAATGAAATATAAAGGACTGCAGATGCAGCCAACAGCTTAACATGCCTTCCGAAGCACGGAGGAATTCGTGATAAGACATTGTTGGTGACGTAGGGCCGGTTTTTTGATGCATATCTATTTATTTATTTAATAGTACCTACATACTTATTACTAAACGGCCTAGGTATAGGCTAGCGAAGGCATTTATAACTAACTAAAGATACCTACTACTGACAGGTATAAAGAAAAGTAATAAACAAACGGTTTCTAAACTAGCTCGTAGGTAATTATGATTGGAAGACCACATGAGCGGCAGTGGAGTAATTAAAAAGTTTACGCGCCATCGAAGACAAGATAAGGCCGGGCGGTCGGAAGAAACTGCCACTTTTCTAATTACGCTTTCATTAGCTGATGGATGATGGCTGCCTACGAGCGGGGGCTTGTCTGAAAAGCGAACTAGCACACTCGTCGTCCACAAAATTTACTTTCCCGCTTTTTCGCTTTCAATTTTCTTCGGAGCCAATCGCCTTTGAGTTTGCGTTGCGCGTCTTGACGGTTGAAAGCGGTTCCGTTTTCGAATTTTGCGGGCTTTTGCGTTGTGTTTGAAACTTAAACGGGCACGGGTGACTCATCTAATATGAATATGATTACAATATTAAGTATTTTCTGACCAAGAAGCTTCTGAAATTTTAAATTCTATACACCAAGCAGCTTTCGAAACTTGTAATTCTTCTGACAATGAAACATTCGACATTTGAAATTCCAATTCCAAAGCTTTCGAAATTCGAATTTGCTCTACGTCCGAAATTAAAGTAGGCCAGCTCTAATAGGCATTAGAAGCGCCCACGCACGGCACTTCTTAATTACAGCGATAAGTAAGACCGCGCCTTCGCGTGCTTTAATTATATTATTAACGATGCCGGCCGGCGAAAGGCTAATATTTTATAATGGCTTGCGTATCGCAATGATATGTAAATATTCCGCCGCGCCCTTACATCTATTACCTGCTCCGTTTGCGTGCGTGCGACCGCTAATTCGGAAGTAAAGACACGTTAGTCGGAATTTACTGCTTAGGTGTGACATTCTTTTTGGCGTGGAGGAACCGTGTGTTGACGGCAGAGTAGAACACAATTGTCACCACCCCAAATCTCTCCCGTGGGTGGCGTACAAGAGGATAAATCAGTGATGAGGAATGGGCAGCAGCGTTCCCCTCATACCACCTAGCAATGTCCTGCGACGTTTGTGCCCGATAAATGGCAATAGGCCCGCCACCTATTACATGGGACCAAACGTAATTGGCGAAACGTGGGTGCTGGTTCACCTCTGCCTACCCCTTCGGGGATATAGGTGTGATTTATGTATATATGTTTAGGAACTCTTCCCGAAATAACGGTAATGGGATTGGCCGATGTAAGTCGGCTCCTTATCTCTCCATTCGCTACAGGCATCGCGGAAACATACGTCCTCGATTATTGTGTGGGATTGTGTTTTGAATTGTTTTCAGTGTGGTTTCCTATTACGTGATCGAGTTCTGATGCGAAAAAAAATACTGTCAACAGTAGGTGTACCTACCACCAGTCGAGTTACCGTAATATGTCAAATTTTCGCTTCACAACCAACCTTGAGCTTTATGATCAACAACTTAACGTTGAATTGATACATTTGCCAAAAAATTTACAAAAAAAACAGTACTGTAGGAACTTTATTATCGTATTATTAAACCCTGAATGAATTTATTAAGATTATGCAGCTGACTTGTATTAAATATTGAAATACAATACGTGTAAAAATACCTACCTATAATAATGTATTAATTGACAAGTCGGTAATACTTGAATTAATTTCAAGATAATTTCAAGAGTTGTGACCAGTCAGCCATTTTGATAATCTATGCCAATTTATGTTGTAGCACCATGGAGATCCGCTACAGATGCTTAATTGCAACGAAGTCGAGTACTGCCGACTGGCATTTGTCTCGAAACACAGGCATCGCTAACGACCACTCAGCTCAGCACATGCGGAAAGTAACTTATAATTAGCAAGTTTTTTAAGGAAAACTACTCATAAGCTTCCTCGAAAGGGTGGTAAATTAATTACTGGAAGTGCTTCAGCGCTAAATGCCGGCCACTTGCCGCCCCTGCCCCGGCCTTATTAAAAATGTTAACACGTAAATTAGATTAAAAACGCATCTAGCGTATCAGCCAACCAATTAAATTTCGCGGCGCACAATGGTGTCGCGAGGTGACTTCACACGTCGGGGGGCCATTGAGACTAGTTAGTCTACCCTGTCAGAGCCGTTGGTTACCTCTTTCTCACTACACCGACGGCTCAAACGTTCTTCTAGAATTCGAATTTCAAACCGCGGAAGTCGTGGTAAATAACTTAATTTTTTTGCAATTCGAATTTCAAAAGTCGAACCTGACAGCCTGTTGAAAGCAAAAAGGCGTGTGCCAATTGCGACGTAAGGTTGGCAACATTTCCGTTTCCGACTGTTCTAAAGAGTCCTTGCGTAGGTACGAGATATTTTATTCTCGGCGAATAATTAAACGCGACCTACTTACTGGGTTTGCGTTTTTTAACTTTTTGCATCCTGCTAATTGAGTGTTTCGTCGATTAGCGCATTTAATTATACATACATACATTCCTGGCTTACACCAGCTGGCAATATAGGTACTGCGATATACGTGCCTGATACATGAAAATAGGCTCGCCATCTTACATGCACCCTATCCTAATAGGCGATACGTGGATGTTCATTTACCTCTGCCTCTGCCTTCAGGGTGATTTATGTATGTAAAATTAAGAGTGAACAAGTCGCCATCACGCCAGCCGCTCAAAGCTTGTCACTAAGCCGCGTCGTGTAGGGTGTTTCACAGTTTCACACTTCCGCATTAAAAAGTGAGCGCGGCCACTCAGGGGCCTGGCTCCAGTTGGATGTGTAAAAAGATTAATTGGAGTGTTCCCGTGTTCTAACAATTTACGTCGCCTTCTGGTCCGACCGCGGGCAGACCACTTGCGCGACTTAATTAAGCGAAATAACTTGAACGAGTCACCGTAAGTTGCTAATTAGCGCTATCGTTGCTCGCTGTGGCTAATTCTACTTTGTTTGCTGTGTGACGTTTCTTTGAGTTCGCGCGCAAAGAATTTGTCTTTGCGCCGACTTGCCGGCAAAGGGTGTTTGCTCAGGCAGCCCGTGACGTGGCGACGTGGCGACTTTCCAGTTGAAAATTTGTGGGCTCAAGGGAGGGTTTTTGGAGCTATTCTTGCTTTAAAACCTTTTTTTTGGAGTATACGACCTCCTTCGTACATTTGAAAATAAATACTAGTAGACGTTTTGGACCTTTACCGTATTTTTTTTAAATAAAGAATGAACTAATGCTGTTTTTTAGCTTGGTATCTAGGACCTTTTAGCCGTATCTTTTTATTTTAAAATTTCCGTTCCCCATCAGATTGTTTTAAATTTTTCAGTAACTCAAAGCATTTGCAAATGAAGATATGGTTTAAAGTTTTTAGCAACCAAGCAACCCCTCAAAAAATTTAATGGCAGCACTCTTGGAACATAGTGAAAGTATAATCTTAAATAATTCTTATTTCATGTATCAAAGAAATATAGATAATAAAGTCAATTGACAGTTTAATTTTCAAATCGGTGAACACGAACTCCTTTGTCGACGAAGCTCGGTCGTTGGTCGTTTAAAAAACAAAATCTTCGAAACAGGAAATAAAGATGGAGCCTTGAACAGCTAAAAGACGCAAAGAGCTCTCCCCGTTAGTGCTCTCGAGGTGTCCTCGCCAACAAGTGGCCGCCTTGTGTGGAGAGTTTTACGTCTTGCGATGCCTTTTTAGTGTTTAGTTTCCAACGACGCGTCATGTATGACTGTGTTGGAAACGTGGTTAGCGCGCTCTGCTGCGATTGCGTAAACTAAGCAATGTACTCTAAAGTCGGTCATTGGATGGGTGACCAAACATTTATATTTTCTCGAGTTCTTAGGGGCTTCGGAAGGCACGATAAGCCGTTGGTCCCGTTGGTTAACACCCATCAATCAATTTGAATACGGTTAATAAATAAATAGAAGTGTAGTCTAGTCTAGAATTTTGAAAATCGGTTCATAATTGACAGAGAAATCGGTGAACATACAAAAAAATTAACATACAGTGGAAAATAGAACCTCCTTTTTCGAGTCGATTAAAAATAAAAGTTATAAGCGATTAAGCTAGACTTTAAAAAACACACAACGTTATTTTGAAATTATGTTTAAATTTTTGTATTCGTTTATTTTTAAATTTTATTTCGAAGAATTACCTACACCAAGAAGTAACGATTTGTCGTTATTAAAACTGGCTGAGTTGTGATATGATTGGTCGCCACAGATAAAAGCTTGTAAAGTTTATGCCTGTAATCGTTCCTTCCACAAATAGCCGCGGCCCTAATTAGAGGGGAGGAACTAATCGATGTTTTCCGTAAATTTAAAATGCAATACAAATTCTGATGCGAAGGTGTCCATGTAGGGTGGCCATGATTGCTCCGAATTTCCCAGGACAATTTCCCATAAAAACCTAAAGTATGAAGGAAAATTAAAATAACCAAAAAGAGAAAGTTTGAATGCATATTTTGTTGAATGAATCTGGTAATGTGAAATACCAAAATATTGCGTTTAGTTTTAAGTACTTGGGTGCGTACCTATATTGGTATCTAATAAAAAATACCTGAACGGTTCTATATCGCATATATGCTACTTTTCTGGATAACACTTTTGACTTCAAGAGGTAAACCTCTTTTAAACCACATTTAATTCAAATTTTCATAAATAATATTAAATTATAAAGTACAGTGTAAAAAATTGTCCTTTTAGTTTTCATGGTCCCGAAGTAAAGCAAAGCGTGGCCACCGTGTCCACCATTGGTAATTGCCTTTCGTGCGATTGTAGAATGACCCCCTCACCCTTTCAGCTTTCAGAGATGTTTATCGCAAGGAAATGGCCGTTTTCCGTTGTCCACAATAGGGACATTAAGGACAATACTAATGGACTAAGTTGTCCCAAGTTGCGATTCAAAGAAAATATTTTCAGTGGTGAAAATGTGAGACTATTTTTTAACAAAACATTGTTATTGCTATGGTGTGCAGTGACGGGATCTTCCGTGCTGGCCTGGGAGCGTATTTTTTCGCTGTAGAATGTGCCACCCTGTCTCACCCCAGGATGTCGTAAAAGTCGTAAGATTGCCTAGAGTATACCAATTATCACCAATAAAACTCAAAAAAAGTTGGTGCTAGACAGGCGGTGGGCTGTAAGACCTGAGCCAAAACAAAAAAAAAATGTGTTTTTATTTATCAGCAAATTTAATTAGCGAGGTTTTTATATAGATTATTACAATACCAGATATTTTTTGATAAAAAAGCTCGCAAAATAAATAATGAAAGGGTTTACTGAATTTCAAAAAGTTTTGGCTACCCTCTTATTTTCAGCCCTAAGCTTTGTTTGGCAAGATTTTCATTTCATATTATTTTCATGCTCGAAACTTAATTTATTAGATATTTATCTATTCATTACGTCCCATTAATAAGTTTATGGATTTTCTTATCTATGCTTTTACGAAGAGCTTATCGAAGTCCAGATTACAAGCTTGAGATAGCTAGAAAGGTTTAATATCAAAGGTGATATATCATGATGTATTCAAGTGTTTGGCCAACACGGACGCGTGTCGTTGTCGATGCAACTTTGAACCAAAAGACCCCCTTGATACTGAAAGCGAGGCGATGTCTTGTATGTTTGTTGGTTTTGGGACAGTGAAGAATGCCTATTATTGCTTTAGGATTTGGATAGGTTTGTATGACCGATCTTATGGAACGCTGATGTGGGGCTTTATTCCTCACCGTTAGAGGACCCGGGCGCTATAATATGGACAGCTTTAGGAAGCTCACTTAACCAGCTCTTACGACAGCCGTGGTATTGAAAAGGGATGGTGAAATCTGTATTCTGCATAGCTCTCTAGTTATGATTAATTACTTTTAAAAATATGATAATATTATTTTACAAGTAACAGCCATAAAGTAAATGTTAAATTAAGTTTTTTTTGGATCAATTTCAACGCTTCACTATAGTACTCTGGTATGGTTGATGATCATAGGTAGATAAAATAGTATACCTATGATTTGACAAATTAAAATAAAATTATATATCATATATCGGTATCAGTATTTAATAAAAAAAAACTTGTTACGTAAATCAGGACATAGCGTAGCTTTAAGTGATGGTCTCCCTTTACACATATCTTTCGCACACTCAATAGGTACTATTCGAAAGAGAGGGTGATATTACGGTCGAGTGTCGTAGATAGGTAATGTAAAGAAGGGGGTATGTTTATCTTCTGACAGGTGGGCCTTATCACGGACTTAGATAACGTGGAAATTAGTCAAGTAGAAATCAATACTGAAGGGAATTTTTCCTAACGTTTTAGCTACCCAAATTCAAATACCGAAATTTAATACGTTAATTTGGAAAATATAAAAAACGACATAACGAATTTAACAGACTCGCGGGCATTTTAGATGTTGACATAATTTTGTAATTTCAAATGTTATAGTTCTCGTGGAAATATAAGAAAAAAAATTGGGTAATATTTATATTTTTAGATACTTTCAAAACGAATTAACTTATATAATTTTGTTCTGTTAAGTAATCATGGGATGTTGCAAACACGATTTCCCTGTTTTACCTTCATACACTTTGGAAATACTCATTATGCATTCCCTTCGATGGTCACTTGCGTGTTAACATTATGCGTAATGAGAGGGTGCAATGGTGTACGCTATGTTTATTGCGACACCATCTTCAATTTGCAGTTATTGAAGTCTTTGTGATTCGTGTTTCCCTGATATTAATATTCCTGTTAGGTAAATAATAATTTTGTATGGCATAATAGTCGTATTATTAGTCTTAAAAGTTAACGAATAAGGAAAATTTATATCGAACGCGACGCTAATAATTATTATTCAAGATTTAAGTTAAAACTAAATTGCTTAAGACAAAGTAAACTTTAAATCCTTAAACAATTATTATGAAATAGCAAGACTTTTATTTGTTTAAACCAATCGCGCAGTAATAGTTGTAGGGCGTCTCCCCTTTCGGTAATTAGGAAATAGTGAATCTTGTACCCTTCAACGTTTGTTTATTCGATTATAGGACATGATTGTGGGACATGTCTATTAATAAATCGTTTATCCTGCGTTTTAATTAAATTACCGTCACCACAGCCGGCTAGTGAAGCTACGAAGAGTATTATATAAACATTAGTTATATTAAAGAATGCTTAATATTGATGGTGGAGAGTTACTAATAATAATTTAAGTCGATATTCATAAAACAGTTTAATTTAAGCCTTGCTATGTTAGACATAACGAGTAAAATTTATTGACATAATTAGACAGTTAAAATTAGTATCATTATTACAAAGGAGAATTACGTAATGGACACACGTGTAAGAACTGATAAAATTTCGCAGAAATAAATAAAGTGCCTACCTAAAAAAAAATATCGGAAAGTTAAATTCGTGCGTACGAATTAGGGTAAATATGAACATTAAAATAAATTCACAACACCTAAAAGAACCAGACAATAAGAAATTGAAAGAAAGAATTCAATGTGTCTACGACATTATCTTGGATAAAGGGCCTTATTATTTACATTTTTCGAGTAAACAAAAGTACCTATCGAATTCATCCCTAGACTTGTTTTTTTTTCCACAACCAGGATAAGGCCGTGGACACACCGAGCTACAAGTCGAGGCACGTACCTGAAGTTGGAGAACCATTTGACGAGCTGCGCGGTGTTATTCTTGTTAAACTTGATGTCGGGGAAGTACATCTTCAGGACCGCGGAGCTGGGGTACCGCACCCAGAAGAACATCAGCTTCGCCTTGCGCAGGTGCATCGGCGTCAGGGTTGAGGAGTGCAGTGGAGTCAAGTGTTTTATTGGTAAAATGTTAAAAGTTGGCAAAAGTAAATTACATTAAATAAAAGCCGGTTTTTTGATGCTTAGTTAAGTTAACCAATTTATAACAAAAATTGTTAAATCAGTCTGATATTTAAACATAAGCGACAATTTTTAACATTTTGTTGAGTTAACTATGCATCTTAAACCAGCCCTAAGTCTCTTTAGCAACTGATATTTGAAAAAAAAATTAAAAGTAAGAAAAAAATTATTGCAATAGATATTTTTACCAATAACTACGAAACTGTATGGTCGCCATACAAAAAAATAGTTTGTTTGTCGTATGGTTGACCACACCATATTATAGTATCAACAACTTTTTTCAACAGTTTTAGTTATCAATATTAATTTAAATAATTTTGTGTGTACATAATAGCTGTGCACAAAATATATTACCAATCCCCAAGTAACATTGATATCGTAGATAAACTAGCAGTTCGTCATATTAACGACAAAAAGGAAAAAAAAAACGGAAAATAAAATCAGTACCTACGCTAACGACAATAACCCGAGATAACCCAAGGTATTACAAGCCTTACATTGTTTATGGTGTGGCGATAATTTTAACGAACTGCGTATTAAAAATATTAGTGTCAAGTTATAGCCTTTTAAATTTAAGTTCATTAAAGAAATGATAACCCACGCTTGATCTCGTTAGTACAAAAATGAATGTGGGATTGGCGAAATTAATTTTTATGGCGATATTTTATTCCCGTTTGTGTTTTGATATCGGATTTGTTTCATACTATACTATCGCCATAGATTATGAATTATCAAAAAGAGGTTTCACATTTGGAGATTTTAAGTTGCTGGGTTTAAAAATAAATTAAAGCGACAATGGTGGGGCGTGATTTTCTAAGGCGAGCTATCGGAGTCAATCTGATTACGCGTCCATCCAGGACTTACTTCGTAGGCTCGTTGATGAAGCACCACAAACGTAATCCCTTTGCATTTCTAATCTTATAAATATATTGTGCCTTATCCGTTATTCTGTTTTACCGCGCTTTATTATTCCAGCAATTTTGTAAACTACGAATGCTATTATTGAATAGTTTAATTCAGACTTTTGATTATTGTACTTAAAAAAGTTAAGTGATCCAGTTGGCAACATTGTATATCTTGAACACAATAGATAGACCACTGGGGTGGAAAACGTAGAAACCGCAGCACTAGTGAGGTTTCTGGAGTCGTAACTGCTAAGTAGGAAATAGGCGGTGGCAGTCGTAAGGTTAAATACTACAGAAATAAGATATCTGTGGGCTTTTGCGGCTAAGGATTTGTGCTCTATACAATTAGCTCGGATTTCGTGTGCCGGCGAGTTGACCCGGCTGCGAACGTAAGCAGAGAGGTTAAATTCATTCGAGCTTCAGAATTCTTATAAAACTTAGTTGGGTATCTAATTATATTCTATCAGTAATGATGATGATGATGGTGTTGTTTTATGTAAATGGCGTTGAATTGTGTGCGTGTGTAGGTGTGATAATAATAATTGTTTACTTTCTATTGAAAAGGATATAGTAGGCTGGACTCCGTCGTAAGGCAGGTCCGTGGAGTTGCCGTCGGAATGTGGATCTTGCGCGTCCATGTGGTGTGGATGGTGTGGGCCACCCGCATGCATCGGCACGTGCGCGTGATGCCGCAAGTAGTCCGGCGACGCGTGGTGCGCTGCAGCCATCAGGGCAGGATGCAGCAACACAGGCGCGTGCGGCAGAGGAGGGGAATCCCGCTCAGGTGCTGGCGGCGACCTCGCCAGACCCCCACCAGCCCCAAAGAACGGGGAGTACGGAGAAAACACCTGGCTCTCGTGCAGCGAAGGGTTCGGAATCGCCACCGATGTCGGCAACCCCATCCCGCTAGGGTACGGCCGCGGCGACGGCGACTCCGGAAATTTGGTCTCCGGCGAATGCCCCACACCCTCGCCCAGTATCCGGCTGACGGTCCTCGGCGTTATCCGCGTGTCCGTCACCTTGTGCCGCTTCTTCTTCGGCGTCACCACCAGGCTGAGCGCCTCGTTCTGTTCCGGGTTCGACTCGCGCTCGAAGTGCCCGTTCATGGACCCGTACAGGGAGCCCAGCGGTTTCGACGGCGTCTGGAACATGCCTGTCGGGGGTCGGACTTGAGCGCCGTGCCCTGGGCCGCCCGCCTCAGGGTGCATCGGAAATGTAGCACCGGTCGGCGCGCGGGGGCCGTTAATCTGGCTCAGCAACATTGGGTTATGCGTAATGAATGGGACGCCGTTAGGCGGGCCCGGGTGGTGGACGGGTGTGTTACCTGGCATCTGTCCGGATGGCCTCTCCGGGGGCTTGGGCGTCGGCGACTTCCTGTCCAGGAGCCGCGTCGCCCGCATCAGGTCCTTGTTGAGCTGTTCCGCGGCCGCCGCCGCCGCCTCCGACTGCTTCCCGATTATTCGCCGCTGGTGCACGAACCGGGTCACGATGGAGTCGATGAGGCTGGCCAGGGAGGCGATGATTTCACTCTTCAACACCTCCGCCAAGCCTTCGAGGTCCGCGCCTGTCACAGGTCCCACAGATCCCGCGTTACTTCTTAACGCATCCAGACGTTCTGCTAGTTCCGAAGACAAGGGAGGCTTCGGCGTTGGACCCATTTGTCTCTGTTGCGGGGAATGTTGGTTTGACTGTGGCCTGTGTTGTTGGTGGTTTTGCTGTTGCTGCTGCTCCGCTGCTTCCTTCATGCGGGCCTCTTGTTCTAGGAATAATTTTTGACTAACGTTAAGGTACATTGCGGCGGCGTTGTTGAGGTGCTGGTGTGGGTGCGGGGGATGTATGTGGTCCCCGGGAGGTAGGTGCGGCATCATCGGTAGCCCTCCGTTGAATCCAGGAGGGAGGTGCGGATGGGCCACCGAGTGAGCGTGCATCTTCGCTGTCATCATTTTACTCATCACCTGCGACAGCATGTTCGGCGTGGCACTGCTCACGATTGGTGGAGGTACCTCTTTCACCGGCGACGCTGGCTCCGATTTTGGTATGGGGTCATCGTTTTGTTCTACGTCACTACAAGCACCGTCATTGTCCACCGTTTCTGACTCCTGTCCCATTCTATTACACAGTTGCATATATTTCTCTTGCATTTCTGCGAGCTGTTCTTGCATTGTTCTAAGTTGTGATTTGAGAGCGTTTTTCTCCACTAGTTTCTGTTGGATGGGCGGTCGCTCACCTTCGTCCTCGGAGTCATCCGACACTGTCTGCGCACTGCTGCCGTGGCTGGTGCCGTACCTCTCGGCGGCGCCGTCGTGCTGCTGAGGATGGTACAGTTTCCGTTTCTTGCAACCGTTCACTTGGGGCTGTTGAGGCGCGGGACTCGAACGCATAGTCGATACAATGTTCTCAACACGGGCACGTTTCACATCGAGCGGTCGGGGCGAGGAGCGCTGTGCGTCACTATCACGGTCCTCCGGTTCGGATTTGGGGGCTAGCAAAGGTTCGTTGGGCACCGACGCCGGTGGGGGCGAGGTTCGCGAGTCACCGGCACTGTCCAGGCCGAGGAGAGCGTCGTCGAGGTCCGGCCTCGAGTCCCGCGAGATCGGTCGCTCGGGGGAGCGCTTCTCCTTGGGCTCGTCGTTGTTGTTGTTGGCGAGCACGTTGTTGTTGTCGGGGGAGAGGCGTAGCAGCTCCTTCTTGCGGCTCTGCAGAATATCGCGCAGAACTCTATGCGCGATATCACCGCCAGAAGCCTCGTCCCCTGGTTCGGTGGGTGCTCTCCCCAGGAGCTCATTGAGCATCTCGGCCGGCGCGTACCCCGGTCCGAAGAGGCTGAAGTGTTGGCGGCCCTCGAAGATGGCGCCGTAAAGTCCGCCGCTCATGAGTGCGGCGCGCGCGGGCGCGAGTCCGTTCGTCGCGAGAGTTGAGTAAGAATTGCGCGGCTCACCGGCGTCCACGCGCTGTCTCGCGCGCTTCTGTTTCTTTAGGAGCTTATCCGAGTAGGGCGCGTGCGAGTCGGCCTCCTCCTCCGATGACATCATAGGCGAGACGGGCCGCTATTGGCCAGGCGGGCGGCGGGCAGGGCCCCACCGCGCTACTCGCGACGCATCGCCCGCTCTGCAACAGGAGGGGAGAGTTAGGACACCTGCTCGTGCGCCGCGTGCCGAGCGCGCACACACGTCTTGTGGCTCACTATGATTCCTACCAACAACTTCCCAACATTACTAAAATTTGTATGAGCGGGCATTATAAAATATTGGTTGGTCTAGCCTTTGTACTTAATGAAACAAAAAAAATACAAACAATTTTTTATAATGTCTCTTTATTTGGACGAAAAGAATTTTAAAATAAGCCATGTATTTTAAAATACAACGTCAATTTTAAGACTTTAAAAAAATTATTCATAAATGCTTATAAATGAGTAATTTAGTCATTTTTTTTGTAAAATTTATATTAAATAAAACACATTAAACTTGATTACGTTTCACAGCTCGTTCCCAATTGCTAAAGTATAAGCATAGACAAATAATATTATATACTTATATAATATAATAAGTATATAATTTTATGTGTCTATGTATCAATTTTTAAATAAAAAAAATTAAATAAAAATATAATCATATTAGACTATTCCTTATCAGATAATCAATCGTACCTCTATACCTATACCTACCTATGAAATTCTATGCCTCGAAATAAACTCACGAACTTTTGGTCTACATAGGTAGTTACTAGTAATATCTCGTAATGACTAAAGCCTGCGTTAAACGAAAATTAGTTTGAATGTACATGAACATTACCTTAGAATAAGGAAAAAGCGATCGGAGTTCCAGATAGAAATACAATTTTTGTGGCTATTTGGATAGTACGAAATCGATAATAATTTAATATTTATTGAGCACGTTAAGTGCGTAGTTTATGTGGTAGAGACAGTAAAATTCTCGAGGACAATCAGTGTTAGTACTCAAAATAATTTCAAAAATCTAAATTGTACATCTCTCAGCCGGGACCGTTGATGATTATCTTAATCAATGTAGATGGTTTTGTCCGTACATATGTAACAAAAGGTCGTTCTGTATGTGTGTGTACAGACATTAATTCCTTTTGGAGCGTGACTTCGTATTCAGGCGGACAATGAAGCTAAAAATGTCAGAAATAATTCTGTGAGACACGCGGTCGTGTGGCTGTGTCCATTTTTCAGGCGACACGACAATTTGTCGTGCTTCAAGGTGAATTGTGACGGCTGTCTGGTGACGGTAGAGCTGGTAGAGAAGAGTACAATTGCCACCCTCCCTTATTGACACCACCCCCCAATCTCTCCCGCGAGTCTCGTTTGTACAAAGCGACTACGGTTTGAATACTCTTTAGTCAACTGAGGCCGATGAGTTGACTATATAATAAATTCTATTATTTTTCTTTAGTCAACTGATCTTGCATTTAAAAAAGGTCTAATTTCATTATTATATATCAACGATGAACCCATTACTAGTGAATCTTAATATTTGCATTCCAAGTTAATGAGGAAGTAATCCAACATAGTAGCAGTTTATCTTACTTTATTACAAGATTAGCGACTTGTAGTGCCGACAGAAAATTAGGATAGCGTAATATGTAAAATTTTTCCAATCGATTTCACGCCTATTCATCCCCTGAAAGTGAAGGCAGATGTAAATTAGCACCTAGTTTCGCCAATTATGTTAGGTCCCTTGTCCCCTACAAGGGACCTAACATAATTGCCATCTATCGGATACGCTATTCTCAGTACTATAGGTGCTGCTACTAGGAGGTGATGTAAGAGGAATGTTGCTGCCCATTGTCTTTTCTTTACCCTTAGGCGCCTTGTACGACACGATACCCACGAGAGAGATTGGGTGGGGTGGTGACAAATGTATTCATTCATAAGCTTCATTCCTTAATAAAAAAGGGCGTTCTCTTCTACACTTATTTGCATAGGGTCTACATTGCTCTAGTATAATATTACTGTAACACCTTATTGTACATTATGGTTTTGCGATAAAGATATTGAGTATTGAGTATTCTGCTCTGCCATCACCATTCGACCGTTCAGTAATAGGTAAGCTACTTGCTGTAAGCACGACTCCTACTGAAGGCGGTTTTTTTAATGTTATACAGGGAAGCTCTTGCCCTTCATCTCACCTGATGGTAAGTGACGATAAGGGCTGAAGATGGAATCGAGCTTCACCTGGAACCCTCAACCATAGAGGAGCTGGCTATCTTATCACACATTGTCGGAACACAATAATGCTGTTAACATTATTATTATGGCGACAGATTTTGATAAGACGGTGGTGGCTAGCCAGGCGAACTTTAAATAAGTCCTACCATCAACCAAACCGAGCACAAATTTGTACACCCCTGGGGATCGAACCCGGGACCTCTGGATCTCATTCCGGTGTGCGAATCACTAGACCACGGAGATGGTTAAAGGCGGTCGGCAGTGGAGCCGCGCCACTCTCCCGTCTCTGGCAACATCCGGCGTCATTTGTGCACAATGAGATGGTATCAATGGCGCGGCTTCCGATGCTGCGTGACCACTTGCGACCGCGTCACGCCTCGCCTGCTTAGGTATGTCGCTGGCACCATCGCCGTTCGGGACTTGTGATAACAGACCAGCCTGCTCCGGTAATCATCATCATAACTACCAGCTTTTTAATGGCCCCGCTGCTTGGGCACGGGTCTTCCTTAAAGAAGGAAGAAGATAGGGAGAACTGGCTCGACTAGTAGGTTGCTTAAGATATCAACATTAATATTTGCTATATCTCTCTGGAAACTTATTAGCTTATGTCATATTTACAGATCTTATTAGAAAATTCTAGAAGTGTTTAAATCCGATGTTGTTCCTTTTTCCTCAGTAGTGTGTCAGTGATAGCATCTGATTAAAACTTTTTAAGCAAAACACATCTTAAACACTTTTTTGTAATAACGTTCATGTTTGTTGCCACTGCGCAGAACTTAGTCACTTGGTCATTACGGCGGCAATTTGTGGCCATTTTGGAGGATTGCGATAGAGATGCCAGCATCCTCGCACAGCGCTAGGCAACTTTAAACCTTAAAAATTCAAAAACACTCACGAAACAATCCCAGATTGGCTTGCGCCGTGCTCGCTCGCTTTCTGATCGCTGAACCATCTCCAAATTGTTCCGGCGTTTCCGGTTCTTTATAAAACGTATATCGGAACGACAGGTCGCTATACTTTCGACACGGCAAACATAACTGTAGTGAAAACCGTGTATTATGGGAGGTCAGTGGCCGTGTGATTTATGGGTGTGGACACTCTTACTAATTACATACATGCTTTACATAAGTCACGCTCGGATATCACCCGAAGCTTCACCCTTAAAAATGTTATGTTTCTAATTATTAATTCTTCTTAAAACTACAAAGAAAAAATGTTTAAAAATTATAGTCTTGATAAGGGAAGAGACGGTCTTATAAAACTGTTTTTCAAGCGACACCAAGCACGACCTGGACAAAATCTCCTCGGGGGAAAGGAAATATATTCCTCTCGATCGAACTCCCACTAAATCCTGAGACAAAACACTGTCGAGTAGTCCACGTCCCGTACTAGGCCTACAGATGAAAGACAGGGGTAGTGAACATTCTGCATTTTACATAAGAACAGAACTTTCTTATGGCTATGTCTACAGCAAAACACCAAAGAACTAGAACTTTTATTTGTTACAACTTGAGACGGACTCAAGAAAAGCTCAATCGCCTAAACATTTTTTTTAATAAAACTCGCCATAATTATTAGTTATAATATATTATTACGTTTATTAATTAGCAAATGTAGCAAAACAGTTTGATTGGTTTCGTTCCTTTTTGCTTAAAAATGTGTCCAATTGTCAGTGCGTCCGCTCTTTAATCTAATAAATAATATCTAATAAATAAAAATCCCGTGCCACAGTGTCTGTCATCGAAGTCCTCCGAAACGTCTGGGCCGATTTTTATGATTCTTTTTTGTATATTTGGTAGGTCTGAGAAAAGGTCGTAAGCTATTCTTTTTTACCCAGATTTATAATATTAGTATCGATGGGTTAGTTGGTTTGTTTGTACTTACTCAAATTTAAAATGATTCTTTTTTTGTGTTGGATAGTCCATTTATCGAGGTAGGCTATAGAGTAACTGATGTTAATGCGAGCGAAGCCGCGGGCGACCACAAAACAAAGTTTTCTGGGACAGCTACTTTATTACTGAAATCAAATAGGAATTCGTATAAGACTTGCGGAATCTAAGTGGTCGTTCCCACCCCACGCCGGGAAAAGTTCACGTATCATTATTCCATTGTTACCGGAAATAATTTCGGTAATTACCGGTTCATGAATAAACAATGCCGCGTCAAATGTGCCCGGGCGCACCCTGAAAGGACGCGTTATACGGCACTATAGGTTCTGTTCAACCCTACTATTCGATTCGATCGCTTTTATTCAGAATACTAACAACAACTTTCGAAGATAAAGCGATAATCAATTATTATTTAGTTAGATAATTAAAACAAAATGTGTAGTTGTCTTGTATAACATAAAGGAGCTTCACTCTTCTAATGAAACTCAAGATTTCTTGTTTAAAGGGTTTAATTAAATTAATAAAATTACAACAGAGATTATGTTACTTGCTTTAGTGACTGAGGTTATGAGACAAAAAAAAATGTAAACGTCGGTAGACCGCACATTGCTCAGTATACCCCTGCCGAGATGCATGAGCAATTTGAAGCTAGATGAAATTAGCCTTATAACTTGTCAGGTAAGCACATAGGCGTAGACAGTAGTGTATTTATTATAATTTATATTTCTTTGTATAATAGTTTTGGTCAGCCCTCCGCCATTCCGGTACGCAGATTCACAAAGAGGGTTGGACAAGATATAAAATCTAAGCTTTTGAGCAGTATCGGTTGGAATGTCATTCAATTCACTCTTTCCGTTCATCGGCCATCTTGACTTGGTCCTTTTCATCACTTTTTATAATCAACTTTGAATGATTGGATGGCTGGATAATATCTAACTGACACGAATGAAAGAGGCATAATACTGCTAGAACAAGACAGGAAGATTAATAAGAAGAATATAAGTAAGCATTTCTAGATAAGCATTACCAAAAATGGATTAGTATGATGTAGTACTACGTGACAGTGACATTCATTGAAATACTAGTAAAATTTTCTGTGTTCTGCTCTCATCTAACTCCTTACGGCGATTATCAATCCAGTGATGAACCATCAATATTCAATAGCCAAGCAGTTGGAGTAATGGTAACGGCCAATCGATTCTCATTGGCCTGCCCAAGCCGGTGTCGGGTCGTGAGATGTAAATCGGCCCACAAATGTACAGGCATGTGGTGTCGACACGACCTGTTGATTTCCATACATAACTACCATATAGGGTTGCACCTTACAAACCCCGTTCGTCAACTAGTATCGGGAAGTAGTAAAGGGAAAATATTATATAGGTTTACCTTGTCTGATGTTAATCATGAAACAGGCGGAAGTGAATGAAGAAATGGGAAGGGGAAAGCCTAGGCGGATCTTTCATAATCAAATTGAAAGTCTATTAAAAAAGGGCTAGGTCATGAGTACCCGAAACCGACGGGCATGCATGAAAAGATTGGATGAAGCGAAAGAAGTTTGTGAGTATCACAGCAAGTGGAATGAAGTGATCTCTGCCTACCCCTGTGGGATAAAGGCGTGACATATGTATGTTCTAGTGGTCGCCCACGGCTTCGCTTGCGTTAATGTCGGTTATTATATAGCCTTCCTCAAAAATGGACTATCCAACACAAAAATATTTTTCCAATTTGAGACAGTAGTTCCTGAGATTAGCGCCTCAAGAATCTTCTGTAAAGAATTCTTGAGAACTGTATTGAAAGAAATATCCGAATATAGCTACTTTTCTTTCCCCGACTAGTTAATGGTATCTCACGTGGAGAAATTCATGACATTGGACGATTAATGTGTAATAAATTGTGATACCGTCGTACCATATGCCACCGGTCGGTATGGGGTTGTATGGGAATGCGTGGGAAACCGTCCACCCTTGCAATTACGTGCATTTATTTATCTATGTTCTTTGTTCACTTTAATTTGTCGGTGACTTATGGTCAGCGGGCATATGGTCCCGTCACGCCACGGTAGGTCCAAAGATGGATGTCAAGTAAATTTTTAATGATTCCCCCCATTTTTCGTGTTAATTTATTCTCGTGACGCGTCTATTTTGCAAATATGGCAGAAATAACGTTCTTTCGTGACTTTTGAAAACAGTTATCATTATAATTGCAAATGAGATTGTAATAGTTAAGCTATGTGTCCGTTACGTTTTCATGGCTATAGTATTGATCTGTTTTTTTTTTGTTGTGAAATTAGGTAGACACAAGTTCACAGGCTTAGGTAGAATAAAGAATTATTTTGAACCTGCCAATATATACAGCAAAATTATAGTTATATTGAGATCAAAAGTTTATTGTGTCAATCCGAAATATACGCGGGAAAAGGCAAATTTGTAATTTTTAATTATCTTCTAGGTGGTATAATTATCCAACACCGTTCGAAAACCGTAGTGATTCATATAAATAAACCCCAGTAAATTACAAAATCAAAAATGACTTCACGAAATCAAAATGGCGGACAAAAATTGAGCTGTAGGCTGCAGATGAACTGATAGCACGAATGGCGCCTTGGTCGCGTGTTATCGGCTATTTTCATGCCCTACATACGTATAAATGCCACAGATTATATCTGCTTGTGTCACGTTTGTCCTCGAAGCATTAGATGCATGCATGTAAGCTCCACATTTAAAATTTACTACCCTGCTTATTAAAAAAGACACCTCACGCAATACGTGCTCAAGTTTTATGGAGTCATTTTAATTTTGTTAGCGTGGTTTTAACTCGAACTTTAACTCAAAAAGTCCGTTATTATATCGTACGAGCAGAGCAAGGATAAAATAGCATGGTTTAATTTTATTTTGTTTGTTACAATGTTGTTTTTTTTTTGTAGGGGGTGGTGATAATTGCTACTCTGCCGTCACCACACGTCATACCTGTCTACATTGATGGAAGAATAATGGGCAATAACCCATCAGGCTGGCCCAGTGAGGATTGGTGGGTATATAAATAAATAAATAAAGAAATATTTTTACACTCACACCTATCATCTAGCCCAAAGTGTTATGGATGACGGACATATTTTTAATATAATTATGTATATAAGTGTTACTAAATATACTAGGTAAACATAAACACAACCATGACTCGGAAACAAACATCTCCGTCATCCGGGACCTCTTGGCCAATACCCTGCAATCTGAGCATTCGACCAAGGCGACAATATAGTCAACACTATAATACATCACTCTAAATACAATAAGTAAAGACAGCAATTCAATTCAATGTAGACCCCAATTTTCTAGAAACTTCTAAAGTAACCTTGAACCTGGAAAGATGAAGTGAAAAGAAAACGATGAGTATTGGGCAGCAGTGTTACTTTCAGGGCATGTTTTACAATCGACAAGTAAGTTCGAAGTAGCTTACTTTGCAGATCATTTGACAGTTGTTATATGAAATATATGTCAATTGAAATGCAAAGTAAGCTACTTCGAACTTACTTGTCGATTGTGAAACAGGCCCTCAATCTTGCAATTTACGTGCTTGTTACAAGGCAATAGACTCCCTATTACATGGGCCCTAACATAATTCGCGAAACGTGGTGGTTAATCCACCTTCTCTCTACCTATTCGGGGATAAATAGGTGTGATTTTATAGATATAGGTATTATAGATTAACACATAGATGGAAAATCTGCCTAGAAGTAGCCTCACTTAGGTATGACGCTCGCGTCCAGTAAAGGGTGAAGCGAAGCAATCAGCATGCATAACTTATGAAGGCTGCCGTGCCTCCGACGCCCGTAATGGCTTCTATGAAAAAGGACATTTTGGCCTTATCGTTGGATATCACGAGAATAAAACCGGCAGATAAGATCGCCGCGCCTAGTGACGCGCGCGCGGTCTCGTGTCGATATTTGCGGCGGATCGTTAGTCGATGTTAATATCGGAGATATGATTCTCAACTCAGTACATACATTCATTGACCCACGTATCGACAATCATTTTATGTCCCAATGTAACATAAACAATGGTAAAATTAAATGAGTAGGTACCGACTCAATACTAAACTAGTATTCCTATTTGGTGTAAGCTTAGACGAGATGTTTTAATTTCTTGCGTGCTTTTGTGGGGAAGAATAGTTAAACAAAATATAGGCATTTTCATTGTCATTCAAGCACAGACTTCGTCAGTGTTGCCAGCATTACATTGGTATCAGTTAGTGATAGTTTTGGCAACAAAATAATCGAAAGGCGAAAAATAACTCAATCGATATTGATCGACTTTGAGCTTTTGGCCTTAAACAATATGCGTTTGGTTTTCTTAGTGCATAAGTGACACATACACATTAAACACAAATGTTATAATTCAATTATTGTCATTTAGATTATAATGCCTGGAAGATGTGGTTCTGCAAAAGTTGTTTATCGATAAAAGCACATCACTAGCGTGTTGTGTTGGAAGACAGGCACTTATTAGTCGTCATTATCTGGCTCGGTATCGCTGGTGACATATGGCCGGTATCGACACGAGAACATGCGAGACTAGTCCACGAACGGCCTTTGTTGAAAAACTTTAATTACTCGTTGCATATCATAGTGGTGGGTGTAGGAGCTCCCCATTAATAATACCAACACGAATAATGGAGGATTATTTATTTTTAAGCTAGTCTTTCTCTTGCGACTTTGTCTGCGTATTGTTGAGAACATCTGGCTTCAGCAAAGATTGTCTCTCTTTACGTTTTATATAAGAGCTATTCACGGAGACCTATGAATTAAATTTAAACATACTTCCATATTTTTCTAATATTTTATTTAATGTCCAAATTTAGAAAAGGACTCGAAATATATTTATCGGTTTAAATATAATCGTTTTTATATGACAGCTAAAACCTGTTTGGTGTCAAGTCTTATTCATTAGTGTAAATGAATGAATGAATATATTTTTCTTTTTTTAGTAACTTGTAAGTTGAATGTAGTTTACACCTTGTATGTTCTTGCTTCGTCAATACGTAATTTTTTTTCTATATTCATATTCATTGTTACTCGTTATCAGTTCTTTCAGTGCCTACATAAACAATTTTTCTTTACAAACAACAACAACAAAATTAATGATATTGATGTTTGCCTATAGATCAGTAATATACCTATTTAACATCGTTTGGGAAAAGCACTTTTTCTATTGGACATATTCAATGTATCCGATCAAAGCCGCGTTCGTAAGAAAATTTTGCTCCTAAATTTAAAATTGATATCAGTGAAAAGAGCTTTACATCCTACTGAAAAATGTAAACCTGCGTCTACCATTATAGCTTGTTTTAAGCATTAGCGAAATAGCATATGGAATGTCATGAATATTTTCGGATATTAGCTCGCACTTAATAAAATCTCATGGCTTTACATCAATAGTCTTCACAACATATTTACCAACATAATTATTACGGTTAGGAGGATTTGGAATTTCGAATCAGACCGTCTTAAAGTTCAAACCGAAGGACCTAAAATTAGATTTTATAATTTCCATCGCTAAGCAAATGTTTTTTTATTGGAGATTACTATTATGAAAAAGGTTTTATTACATATTCTTTTTAGATTTTTTAGAAATTTGCTGCCCTTTGGTATAAATACAGTTATCCTCATACTTTTCGTTTTAAAGAATACTACATACATACATAAATTACGCCGGGTAGAGGCGTGTAGAGCCTATCGCTATCTATGCGGCACGTAAATCAGTGTATTGTTAGGTGGTATAAGAGGACCGCTGCTGCCTATTACTCATCTCTGTCTTAAACCTTTGTCGCCTTGAACGACACTAGCGGGAGAGATGGCGCTGGTGACAATTGTATTCTGCTCTGCCGTCACCACACTCAAATATTACTTGTATTTGATTACCTGCATGCCCGGTACTTGCTAGGTGGCTTACGGCGGGTCCCAATATTCTATCCACAGTTAAAAGTAAGGTTACTAAAGTTAAGTTGCCTGGCATTTTTTGTTATTATTATGATAAATAACAGAAGATGCTAAGCAACTAAGCTGTAAGTAGTACGTCTATCTTCAACTGTTGATAAAATATTGGGACCCGCCGTTAGTTAGTTGGTAGGCAATACTGTTATCTGATATTTCCACTGCAATCACGCTTCATACTCATCATGCCCACCCACTGATAAAAACCCACTTAAACAAAACCACACGCCCCAAGTTCCGATGACAGGGAATCATTGCGAAACGACATGCCGGCTCATTGGCTGTCTTATCGTCTGTCCGTTTGTCCTGGACAGAAGAACGATAAACTATATCTGGTTACATTTTAATTTGAACGGCCATGTTACAAGCGATAGCGAAACGAGTTAGGTACCTATGTACTTTTTTATAACGCCATTTAATAGAAAGAGAAAACGTACTGCACCGATCTCATATAAACTGGGAACAGCGCAGGAAGGTTATGATTATGACGATTCATCACTATAGTGTGCCCATGGTACATGCGAAACGTAGATCTACATCGCGATTTCGATCTCCCAACCATAGCGCAGTACATGAAGAACGCTTCGAGGCGTTTCTTTAACAATGCTCCCCACCACCCAAACCCGCTGGTAGTCCAAGCGGCGGATTATTCTCCGTTGCCCAATGTAGGGCGGGCCTTCCGTAGGCCCAAAAACGTTCTCATCGATCCGGATGACTCAATCACACAGGCCAATCAAAGAGCCGAACACACCACACACACCCTTCCTACACACCGCACTCGTCGTATAAGAGTGCGAAGACCCGGTCTACACACAAGGCGCTTTACCAGGTACACTCGTGTCCCTGGGCGCTTCTCGCCCCCTCCCCCCACTACACGGCACGCCTGAGCCGAGGTCCGCGCCTCTAGAGGCACCCTCAGGCCTGCCGATCCAAGCTCCGACTCGGGCGCCCTGCGAGGCTCTCCGCGGCAGTATACCTCCCTCGGGAGATGCCGTCCCCACACGGGGGACGCCTGCTGTGAAGGCACCCTCACAGGGAGTGCTCGAATGCAAGGCTTGAGGACACGTTTGGCTTTAGGTCAAGGTCTTCGCCTTCCCCAAAAAACCCGGTAGATGCTGTAAAGGCCTCTCGGCCAACAGCCTAGATCCATTAAAAAAAAAAAAAAAAATCACTATAGTGATGGATGATATAAATCAAAATGGCATTGGAAGGTTTGATGACGTTTGATATGAATGGAAGAGGAAACATACTGCGCCAACCACAAATAAACTGAAAGCAATGCAGGAAGACTATTGTCGCCCTAATTCACATTACATAATAGGGTTATACATTCCCAATTAACAGACGAACGAACATACAACGATAACACCAGAAAGAGCAAATAACAAAGAGCGAAAGAGGAACCATTGAGAATTTTAGATAGAGATTTTTCTCTGACGATCTTCATGTTGGCGGTACGCGCTCATTTGTTTTTTTTAGAACACACATTTGGTCACACCCGCGGACTGCCCGTTCCTTAGGCCGCTCGCCACCATAACTCAGTACCACATCTGGTCAGTTTCTTATCACCAACAGAAACACCAGTCATTGTTTGTAGAAGGGGAAACATCACTCATTATCGCTCGCGCATTATTCACATTTCCGCCCCGAGGCGTCGTTGGGGAATTAAAATCGGCTTAATGGCAATAAGACACTGTTAAAACCGTCCAGGGGCCTACCGCCTAACTCGATTGCTAAGCAAAAGCTATAGTTTATGACGTCATGCTGTCATTTCGCACCAAATGTACCTAAACTATTAGCGATAGCTTTGAACGAATGATCACCGAATGATTTTGTATGAATTGGGCACAGAATCCGTGCCGCCTAAAATTCAGGATGGCTGCTATAGCCGTAAGCAGTCCATTGCAATATAGCTATCAGCAGCAATCGAGTTAGGCGGTAGGCCCCCAGATAACTTTCTGAAGCTGTCAAAATATTTTCGTCTTATAATTTTTGTGATCGTAACATGACCCTTGTTAGGTAGATTAGCACTTTTTTCTGTCACTTTTTATTGCTAGTTAAGGTTCTGACTGTTTATTTCATGGTCCCATTAAAACTTTAGAGGCCGTGTTTGTTTTTACTCGAGCAGTGTTAATTACAAAATGATAACTACTTCGTATCGTTTGTAAACAACAAGATCCTGATTGGAATGAATAAAGTAATTCAGAGCCCATTTTTTAAGCACATGTGGATTTGGTTATTCTATTTTAATTGTATCATCAGGGCCAGTAGTTTCTTAATAATATTAAGTTCAAAAGTTTTCTTTTATTATGCCCACCACCACATTAGAGTATATTGCATACTATTAAAATTTGTCCGTTATCTAGTATGACAGAAATACTTTGGGCTAGATGACAGGCGTGAGTGTAAAAAAATGTATTTTGTTTAGACAACTACGCAATCGTAGCTGAAGATTAAATGCAGCCAGTCGACTAAAGAGACGCGTTTAACTACAATAGATTCGAGCGCATACTTTCATTTAACAACTACGCAATCGTAGAAGATTCAATGCAGCCAAACGACTACAGAGAACTAAGCGTTTAACTACAATAGATTCGAACGCATATTTTCATTTGACGACTACGCAATCGTAGCTGAAGATTCAATGCAGCCAGTCGACTAAAGAGACGCGTTTAACTACAATAGATTCGAACGCATACTTTCATTTGACGACTACGCAATCGTAGCTGAAGATTCAATGCAGCCAGTCGACTAAAGAGACGCGTTTAACTACAATAGATTCGAGCGCATCTATCGCTCGAATCTGGCCACGCTTATTAGAGCAATTGGTTGAATAGTCACATCCTAGCGGCGCACGCGCAGTCAAAACATCCCCAACCCATTACTTGCCACTTGCACTTGGCCGTCTACTTCCACATCTAAAATGTGATCAAATAGTCCCTTCCTCTGAATCGGTGTCATTGCGCTCGGTGCACACCGAGAGCAGTTTTTTTTAATTTTTTTTATTCTAGACAGGAAAGCTCTTGCCCTTCATCTCACCTGATACAAAGTGATGATAAGGGCCGAAGATGGAATCGAGGTTCACCTGGAACCTTCAACCAACCGCAGCTGGCACAAAACGGCCATACTGGATACTGCCTAAAGCAGATACTTGCGTGTTTATAATTCATAGGTATTGGGTATATTCCCGCCAGACTTATTGCCTTGCTTCCTAGAGAGGGAATACTGAAATTCCCTTCTGTCTCTCGGACTGTACGGAAAATATTATGTGTATACATCCAGAGCAACCACTTTACGGCGGGTCCCAATATTCTATCAACAACAGTTGAATATAGACGTACTTCAGCTTAGATGCTTAACAACTTCTGTTATTTATCATAATTCAACAAAAAATGCCAGGCAACTAAACTTTTGTAAGTTTACTTTTAACTGTAGATATAATATTGGGACCCGCCGTTAGACAGCAAGTATTTTGGTGTAACTACTCGTACTTGCAAGACTCTGCGCGTAATCGTAGTACGTCTCATCTCTACAAGACACGTTATTCGCACGTCACCTGCCCCCCTAGCCAAGTGGCCAAACTATCGAACGTATAAAATACAAAATGTATGAAACTGACGAAGGTATTACAGAGAAAACAATACGTCAGTTTCATACTTTTGTATTTTGTGCGTTGGAATAGATTGGCTAGGCCCTCTGTTAAACGCGACAGCCGGTGTGTCCCCATCTGAACTCCAGCCGAGATTGACTAGAGTTCCGCGCAAGCGGTGCGCGTACAAGACTGTTTCCTCGTTAGCCAGCCAATTGTCGGTTCCGTTCCTTGCCCGCACCCGCGGATCCCCACTGATGGCTAAATTGTCGACGAGTACACGACTATTTATTATGCTTATTTCGTATCAATGCCGTTGTCTAGGGGATTCGTCTATAGTTGTTTTTTCATACATACGTAACTATATCGAAAAATAATTATGGTAACAATGGCAATAGGCTCGCATATTTTAATATACTATGTCCCATGTATAGGGGGTATATGGGACATAATATATTAAAATTTGGTGTCTGTGTTTTAAAATGAAACCAACGCATGATTTTGTATGTCAAAAATGACATAAACGGGATTTGCTACGTCTACAAAAAAATCTTTTTCAAGATATGTAATAAAATAATTAGTGCTGTATTAATAGGTAGTGAAAATAATAGTTCTTTCACACTGTCATTGATAAAACCCTTAGCAAAACAAAATTTTCAGTTAGATTATACCGTTTGGTAAAGCAAGTAACAATGCCCCAACTAGCCTTCTTGTCTGGAAAACACGAATAGTCAAAGGTTAAATGTAACAACAACTAACTTAGATCATAATCTTAGATCTAAGCTCACAGCCGTGTTTAATAGTTCCTCAGGCACGTTAAAGTAATCCAGCGTAAGGACTATTAAGTGATGGCTCACTGAACAGGCCCGCGCTGTGTATTGCTAAAGTTGCAACGACAACGACATCTTGAGGCCAAAAAGACTGCTGGCCAGTCGCCAAAGTATTCTGAAGTCTGTACATGCAATTGTAGGAGTATAGAACACATGGATACCACGGACAGTTAACATTTCAACGAGCAAAATGTAAAGCATACATAATAGGTCTCAGGAATGCTTTTTTAGTTACGTTTGTTTTGTTTGTATAAAAACTGGATATTATCACGAAGGAAAAAATCACAATAATTTTAATAAAGAAAATGATATTCTTCTAACAAATATAAGACCGTCATTAAGTCGATGCTATCACGTTGAAATAGTAAAGTAAATATGATGGGTGATAGATTCGCGTATTCGCGTGTGCACAGCACAAAAGTATAAGTTTAAAGTATTTTATTTTTATATTAACATTTGAATTACCCACGTATCGTCGGTTTTGTAGCAAATAATCATATCTACTTATTTCTTGCCGCTAAAAAATAAATACAGCAGCGCAAACATGTCACCACGTACATTATTCATTAACAGACGTTCCTGGGCGCTCGGCGAACCGGCGCACAAGTTGTACATTCTTCGGAGGCGTGTGTCACAGCAGACTTTGGGTTATAAATGGCCCGGTTCGAACTACCCGCAACTGCATGCATATGTAACGGGATAAGTTTGCGTGCAGTTTTAATGGTGCTTGTTTCTAAGTGTAATATCTGGTAATAACCGGGTATGGCCGGCTTTAGCTGGATGCAGAGCCTTGGACGCTCAGGGCTCAGGTGCTCCGAATTACTTGGTGTCTAAATTTAAAATGTTTTTTTTTTAATTTCTACACATTGGCTTTGTTATTATTGGAACAGTATCATGTTTAGAGTCCACATTCGTATCTTATGACTTGACTTGAATATTTTATTTTGTATTTGCATATATTACACATTTTCCCCGAAGTGGTAGTATAAGCCAGCTTATTCCAGGGGCCGTATAATAGGGAGCGTGCCTATTGCTATTCACCGGGATTATTAACAGTATTTGATGTTACAGATAATATAAAAATACAGCACAGCGTAGTTCATTCATAGGTTCGTTTCCCTTCTAAAGCATTATTTTCTCTATTAAGCTCTTTACCAAGAGACCTCTTTCATGAACCTGACTATAAATTCTTTAAAAAAAGTAATTAAAACTAAGTTTTTAAATTTGTAATTGTAATTATATACAGAAACGTAAAAAGAGCCTAGAATCAAAGACAAATACACCCTCCTTCATCGCACAATCAATTGTCTCTACCAGGGTTTGAACCCGGGACCTTGTAACCGCTTTTAACCATTCGACATTATGAGGCTAACCAAACATCAATTTTGTGTTTTAATTCAGCCGTTAGTTACCAACTACTTGACTGCAAGTTTAAACAGAAAAAAACTACTATCTCGTCCACAAACCCGAACAAAGGTTGAGCTAATAATAACAGCAATTGATGCTAGTTGAGTCGCCACAATTACTTCTTCCGTGGAAAACAACATCTTTTGCAATGACGTAAATTAATTAGCCCATGCGCGGTGTAATTTTAGAAACGTAAAGTAGCACAATTGTTCGCCAGACAGCTAGTTCCGCTGGCCTAGGCGCGCATAGGCAACATGTGCTTTTAATAAGTTTGCGCATTTATTGTTATAGTTCGACAACTTCGTGCGCGACCCTCCTGCGGTATTCGCGCTCTGGATGTAAGCGGGGGCGGGTCATGCGGCGAGGAGCGAGTTTTCCCTCCTCCCCGCATCGCCCGTCCCCGCTGGCATCTGGAGTGCCCCGTCCCCGCCACCGTCTCTCATACCACAGGAGGGTCGCGCACGAAGTTGTCGGACTATAACCATAAATGAGACTACAGTGAGAATCACTAGCACATTTCCGGTGTGATGGAGGTTATGAACCAAAAGGCATTGGATGGCTTGATGACGTCTGACCTATATTTATTGAAGAGCAAATATACTGCGCTGAAACCTTAGTATCGTAAACAATCAGTAAATTACTGCAACATACTGTTACATGTGAGAGTAGTTTATATTTACTCTCTTAGTACCTAGTTTAATTCTGCACTGTCGCCTTATAATTATCTATTACACACCAGATTAAGCTGTATGCTAATAAGATATCCTCTAGATTCTAGAGGATACTTATTAAAATAAAAACATTGAAGTATTTGAATGATGATAATCAACTCATCAACCATACGATAACAATTTAATTATTCTCAAGATAGCTTTAATTTGTCACCAAAACAAAGCGACACCGAATCACTGGATGATGACCGTAGCTAAATCAATAATCGCGATGACGAAGCAGAATGCTGTCTAGCGTCTGCTCGTAATGGGTGTAGCAAGTCTTGTCGCTTAATCACTCATTAAGGATATATCCTCTTTATCAATTACTAAGCGTGCCCAATTTACGCTCCGCGGCTTAGTTCGCGAGTGGTCGTACAGATATGGTGTCCCGTGAACGGCCATAGAGCAGACATTTACAGTGGGACCACAGTCACAGCCTAGTAAAATAGCAGTTTGACACGTTTGACAAGTTCCTTTTAATGTACCAGTCTTTGAGCGAATTAAGAACATTAATTTTAATTTGAGCTTAAAAAGTAGCATTAACATAAAATATATATTATAGTAGTTAAGTACGTTGGCCCAGAGTTAGTTAATTAAATTTGTCTGTCATCTAGTAGCATCTTTTACATCCAGTGCAGTTACATCCAATTTTAACAACTTATTTGGGAGTGATCTTTTGAATGAGTGTAAGAAATCTTTATTTCACTGTTTATTTACTAAGCTATCATTCTTTTGAACATGTAACATGTTATTCGTTAGTCTTTTGAGCCAATTCCGCTGCTGAGGTAACAGGCTCAAATTGGCGTTTTGTCAAGTTAAATAAAAATAAAACTGTAGAATTAAGAAAACTGGCCTGTAAAGCTGCTCATCATCACCAGCCCTTTTAGTGTCCCCACTGCTGGGGCACGGGCCTTCTCAATGGATGGAAGAATATAGGGAGATTGGGCCATAACGCACCACGCTGGCCCAGTGCATGTTGGTGGGTAAGTAAAGCTGCTCATACACACGTCCAAACGCGTACGCGCACTGGATAATTAACGCGCACTAAACAGGAAGCGCGCGAGGATGTGACGATATGGATTTAACCTTTGCCACATCCGACATCTTGGTTCGGACGCGTCGCAATTGGGACAAGGATTAAGTGAGTCAGTGTTGTTGTGGCGTCTGTGGTGTCTTGTGTTGACGCTTCGCCCGTTTATTGCCCGTGGGAACGTGTGCTACTGCGACTTTCTCACTTTGACACGGCCCGTTCAATATTAATTTTCTTGAAGCTTCAAATGATACATACATTCATAAATCACGGCTATATTCCCGAAGAGGTAGGCAGAGGTGAATTAACACCCACGTTTCGTCAATTATGTTCCAGGTCCAAGGTCCCATGTAATAGGTGGCGAGCCTAGCAGAAAGTCGCAGTACATTGCTAAGTGGTATAAGAGGAACGCTGCTGCCCATTTCTTATCTCTGTTCTAACCCTTAGTCGTCTTGCACGACACCGGCGCGGCGGCGGGAGAGATTTGGGGTGGTGACAATTGTATTCTGTTCTGCCGTCACCACGTGGCACACACAAAAAATAACATCTAAAAAAACATACGGTACGAATTGAGTAACCTCCTCCGGTTATTCGTCGGTTAAAAAAATCATTCTCAGCCGAAATAGGAGAATCGTCGTTATTATAAAACGACAAACAATAATATCTACTACTAGGATAGTTTCAAACAAACTTATATAATATCTCTGGAAAATTTTACTCTAATGAATTGAACTGGCTACCAATTTGAAGTGGAGATATTCAAACTTAATATTTAAAAGTATGAATTGTTCCGGTGAATAATTTAATTTAGTATGAAATATTCTGCGAAATATGACACCACCAACAGCCGATAGTCTAACCCTCTAGCTCCTGTTTCCAGGAAAATGGGCAATGCTAAAACTTTAACCAAATTTAAGACTATTGCCGTCTTAATCTCTTCGCATGTTACTTGCTATTTGAACTGTAATGGTAAATTTGTGTGGCGAGATAAGCCTAAGGTTCCAGACGCCGGGATTTTGACTTAAACAATAATTTTAAATAAAGCAGACATAATATCTAAGATGTTTCAATAGAGTCCTCGGAAACGGATGCAAATTTGTTGGGATACGTTGTCAATTAGAACATGAAAAATGATGTATACTATAGATAGATAAATAATGAGAGTTGATGATTATGCCGAACTGGTTGAATTCTTTTTAAGAAACCTTGCTTTTGATATAATTTTTATAACATATAATGTTTTTACGTAATCATCATTACATTGTATTTTGATAGACTTGCACAATTACGAGTTAAAAGATTTAACCTGAACCCGTGCCTTTTTATTTGAAAGATATTCAACAATAATGATAGATAGATAAATAATTTTAATTAAAAATAATTTAATTGTTTTGATTTTTATTTGAACATCATAATAAATGTTAGAAAAATATTACAGAAAAAATAGCCCAGAGTGGTATTGGACAGCCGAAAACGTGGGTTCGATTCCTTTTTTTTGTTCGGTTCGATTCCTGCATCAAGACTTCTTAACTTTTTCTGACCTATTTTTCAATGTAAAGTTATTTTTCCAAAAAAAAAATTTTTTTTAAGAACCCATTATAATTTTTCGTGTTTTGGCACAAAATTATCGATCCCACGTTATCGATTCCCAAATTTCGTCTCGTCAGCTACCCCCCTCCGTCGTAATCACCGCTTACGTTCGGAAATGGTAGTTCACGAAGTAACTACTGCAAATACTAATTCTAGAGCTGTTTCGCCTCGCATACACATTATCAGCGATCAAACTGTACTTGTATTGTTTAAGTACGATGCAAGATAGCCGGCCCCATGCCGACGACTTAGTCGGTTTAGAATAATGAGTTTAGTTATTAAAGGCTTGTTATAGTAGCATTTCGGTTTGACAGTGAATTTATTGGGACAACTTTCGCCAGTGCCTTACTTAATGCATGTTAAGAGTACTACTACATATTACTTCATATTATTATAATTCGATAACATTATTTACAGCATTATTGTGTTTCAACAACTGCGATCTTCTCGATCGATCTGTGCTTCTGTGGTTGAGTGTACCAGGTGAAGCTCGATGGCATCTTTGGCCCTTATCGGCACTTACCATCAGGTGAGATGAATGGCAAGAGCTTTTCTGTCTAGCATACAAAAAAAACTGACATAATATCCTCGAAGGAATATTCAGAGGAGAGGTACCACCCATGTTTCGCTAATTATGTTAGGTTACATTGTGTCTTAAAGTAACATACAGTTGTGCTTAAGATATAAAAATCGTAAGTGATGAAGTGTTTCAAGCTTTCGTTCACAATTTTACTAAGCGGTGATCCGCAGAAGGCATTTGCGCATCCCTAGCGTCTGGTAATGAGCGCTGTAACGCAGTTACATGTTTCTATCATAAAGATGCACATCTCAAGGAAGTGCGAAGGCTGGAGTGGCGGGCCGGGCGCGCCGAGTGCCGGACTCAAAGACTGGAGATTCAGTTCATTACCGCCTTAGGATTCCTTGCGGTTTAGTGAGGAGACACTGACGATTTTGATGTCGATAAAGATTTTGAGTCGATATGCGTAACTGTGACTAATCAATAGTTGATGTTTTTATTATGACAATATAGGCACTTATCAGTTGTTTACAACTGTCTGCCTGATAATTTATAATAATACTAATAATAATAATAGAGCGTTCAACCTTCCTTAAGCTTCAACAAACAACTTCAATCTTCATTAAATCAATAATGGAAAACACCTAAATGGGTGGTATTGTAAGACGTAGATTAAGTATTCTGAACACCATTAAAAATGAACTTAAAAACGACCAAAGAATTTGGTTGCTACTAACTGGCTTAGCACGTTCGGCCTGTGATTGTGTACAAAAAGCAATGTTTACTATGCCCGATCATTGGAAAGGTGACCAAAAATATATTATGTCGAGTTCCACCGTGCTGGAAAATCAAGTTGTCGGTAGGTACCCAATTTGCCAATGTGCCGTGTGGTGACGGCAGAGTAGAATACAATTGTCACCACCCCAAATCTCTCCCGTGGGTGTCGTACAAGGCGACTAAGGATAAATCAGTGATGAGGAATGGGCAGCAGCGTTCCTCTTATATCATCTAGCTATTACCTACTGCGACTACTGTGCCCGATAAATGGCAATAGGCTTGCCACCTATTACATGGGACCTAACATAACTGGCGAAACGTGGGTGCTAGTTCACCTCTGCCTACCCCTTCGGGGATATAGGCGTGATTTATGTATGTATGTGTGGTACCCAATTGTGTGTGACAGCGTGGTGGCTTATGGCCCATTCTCTCTGTTTTCTTCCATCCATAGCACCCTGTGCCTCAGCAGTTGTAACATTAAAGCACTGGTGATGATTTTGAAAATAATACATTCCAACCACCTCCATTATCAGTGCAGTAAGAGAGAAATTCCAAAAATCCAAAACCGGAAAACTCAGCGAGAGAGCCTTCCTCAGAAACACTGTCGCGGAGCTATCCGGAAATTAATCACAAATTAAACCGCTTGTAGCGATCGGGGCGGAGGGAGAAAAAAATAACGAACTGCAAAAAAAAAAAAAAAGAAATTACTTTTCCAACATTTCAAAAGCCGAAAGTCACTCGAACTATCATTGCTGTAGCGAGCGGAACAAACTACCGCCAAGTGTGTCGATTTCCAGCGTCCTCGAGTAGTCTAGAAAAAAATATTCTCTCCAGTCGCAAGTTCAGTGGGGGTGGGTGGAGGGGGGCCTCCTTAACTGCTGGCTGTGGACAAAAAGAATGAATAGATCCGCCCCTTAACGAATACACCGACCGGCATAATTCATACTTAGAAAAGTGCAAGGAGTTGACATGGAAGTTTTTTTTTTTCGTTCACCCTTTTGCTCGCTCTCGTCTAGTTATATATTTTAATTACATTCGTGACGCCACTGTGGTTGGGTTATGATTATTTGCCTTAGGAACATTGATAACAGTTAAAACCATTTTAAAACAATTTAAATTGTGTCCGCAAAAAATAGCTCCGAGGCTCTTTAATGGGAGTGGTGTCAAAAATGAAAACTTAATGATGTCAGTACTGAACAACGAGCGATAAAACTTAAACATTTATTTTCATATGTTTCTTTACTGAAGAAATGGACAAGAAAAAAAACATTTTAGACAGTCACAACGATTAACCACTTTGAAATAATTGGTACCTAATCAGACACATCAAGATTATGTACATACATACATACATAAATCACGCCCACATCCCCCGAAGGGATAGGCAGAGGCGAACTGGCACCCACGCTTCGCCAATCATGTTAGGTCCCATGTAATAGGTGGCGAGCCTATTGCCATGTATCGGGCACAAAAGTCGCAGTACATTGCCATTGCTAGGTGGTATAAGAGGAACGCTGCTGCCCATTCCTCATAATGATTTATCCTTAGTCGCCTTGTACGACACCCACGGGAGAGATTTGGGGTGGTGACAATTGTATTCTACTCTGCTTGAGTATAGTTCCGAAATTATTCAAGCTTACACAACTCAATAATCATATTGTTAATGCATTTTTTGTGTTGAGTAATAGGTATACTTAATTAGAAAACTTGGTTGAGTAATAATATTATGCATAACATTATTACGAAAACTTGGTTGCGATCGCCAACGCAGTGTGGAGGCGTCCGAACAACCAGAAGCTAAGATGCGTCGCTTGCCACGTATAATTTTTTCCACTCGTTCAATCCAACCCCCCGACGCCGCCCGCTCAACCCGTTCGTCTGTCAATCTTAACTACGGCCCAGAAGGCATTGCAGGGTTGAGAAAGGGAGACTGCGTATTTTTAATAGTGACTACGCCATCGGTGATTTTTATATTCGATATTTTTGATAGGGGCCTGATTGAAAACTGAAATTTTTAGGCGGGTAAAGAGCAGACAGTAATTGGAGTGTGTAAAGCGATCCTTTTTCATTTGGAAAATACGCTTCGATATACCTACAACGGCCGACTCTGATGTACGTAACGCGATCGACACGAGATATTTAGTGGGGTGAAGTGTAGATTTTTTCACAAAAATATTTTCCATTATGTCACTACAAACGCTAGTACAGGCTGCTAGTCTGATTGGATCCATTTATCGCAACATACGACTTGTTGGTGTTTGATCGCATGAAATAAATAGGTCGCAATTGCGATTTACATCTCGCTAGAACAAAGGGAGTTTAATTGGCAACGTTTTCTAGATTGATTGACAGAAATAACCTCAAAATACATTTCCTCTTTAGCACCTAGCTCCGTATTATAAAATTGGAAATAACATGTTTGCGAGAAGTAGCATGCTCCCTAGTTAAGGAAAGATCATTTTCATTAGCTTATTATTTCTTCGGTACTAAAAATAAGATCATATTTTTTCAGACAGCTATCCAAGGTTAGCTCAGACAACACGACATAAATGAGAATTGATCTAATTTACGCATGGAATCCGACCCATTTAAGAAAACACTAAATTTTTCAGCTCCACACGTTGACTTTGTATTCAAACAAGGAAACATTAAGACTGTATGTAGTGTAACTTCCCTCTTTTGTTAAGCGTTCCCATCAATTCTTGGCTATTCTCATCCGAGCCGTACTAATCAACGACGTGTCCGTTTGAAGTCTGAGAATGAGGAGCAGACGACCAGGGGGGCGAAGGAAATAAAAAACGCAAGCATACACGCATAAGCAGGCTGTGTCGCAGTCACCGAGCCACTCGGACAGTTTTGAAGTTTCCAATTTTCGACAACATTGCGGCGTGAATCGCTTTTTGTTACAAAGGCAGTAGAAGTTATTTGGAAATTTTATTTGTAATATTTTTTCTAAAAGTTATAATATAATGTTCAATAATAAAATCAAATCGTTTCTGTTATTTGTTTGTAGTATTTGGGTTTTTATTTATTCATCATCATCATCACTATACACATCACCCACTGCTGGGAGACAGATCGAAGAATATTTTTTTTAACTTATTTTTTCTTCAGTATCATCTTTGGTAAAGCGGTCATTAGAAAAAAACTACTAAGGTGGTTGACCTTTTTGTTGACAAGAAATTCTTAATCGATTGTAAGAAATATTGTTAGTTATAAAAAGAACATTTCTTTTTTGGAGTACATAGCTTTTTGTAAAAAGCCAAACTTAACACTTCCACCGCGACACGCTCAAGATACGTCACCGAAGGGGGCTGCGATCCACTACGTTGTACAAACTTACAACAGATAAGGGCTTGAAGTACCCCCCAAAAGGGGTAAGACAGGCCCCCTAAGTTTGCAGCCTAGACTTTACTGGAAGAAAAAACAAGGGAGAGCCTACTATAGGCTATATTGAAGGCTACCCTCTCAGATGAGTTGGTGCATAACTATGAATGTTAAAGTGCATTTTTCGGTTCGAAAATCCAGGCAACTGTTTCTTGGCTGAGAGTTGCGTATTATACAATTTTCTTTGAATTCTTAATGTTCGGAATTATGTTGCAGATACATTTCTTTGAATTCTTAATGTCCGGAATTATGTTGCAGATACATTTAACGCAAAACAAAAAAAGCTGTCTTTTTTGCAATTGATATTCATACATACATACATAAATCACGCCTATATCCCCGAAGGGGTAGGCAGAGGTGAACTAGCACTCACGTTTCGCCAATTATGTTAGGACCCATGTTATAGGTGGCGAGCCTATTGCCATATATCGGGCACAAAAGTCGCAGTACATTGCTAGGTGGTACAAGAGGAACGCTGCTGCCCATTCCTTATCCATCACTGTTTTATCCTTAATAGTCGCCTTGTACGACACCCACGGGAGAGATTTGGGGTGGTGACATTTGTATTCTACTCTGCCGTCACCACACAGCACCTTGCACCGGCAATTGATATTCAAACTAGGGGAAAGTGACTAATAACTTAAATCCGAAACTGTCGTGTATAAAATTTTCAAAAAGGCTATGTTCCCGCCCGCCTTATCGACTCCACATCTTACTACTATTAGGTACATGAGACCAAAGAAAAGGGTTTCTGCCATCCGCTCCGAGGATTTCGCTAAATTTCATATTCTTTTTACAAAGTAAATTAGGTTACAAAGAGTTCGTAAAATTAATTAAATTCCCGCATCGAGACTATAGTTTTTCGAACTTTTTATAAGTAAGTAACCTATTTTTCTTTGTAATTATATTTTTTCTATAATTCTAATTCTTACGATTCTGTACCCTCGACTATGTCTGTCTGTGTGTCCAAGGTTAAGTTGACAATGAACAAAATTAGAAGCCTTAACGGACCTCCGTACTGTCGGCGAGAAAGTGTTAATGCTCTAATAATTTCCCACACTCGTGCCGTATAGGGTTTCTATTGTCCTGGGTTCATTGTACGGCCTTTCTGAATCTTACCACCGAAGGAATCGCTTACAAGTACAGTCGAACGAGCACAACCATGGATACAACGAAGAACTCTGTCACATTGTATTGAAAGTGTTTAGCTTTTGTAAAACAAATCTCTCATTTAATACAATAACGACGCATTTCAAAAAATACTTACCCCTAATACAGAAACGCTTATCAAAGTTTGAGTCTTGCTTAACATTTAAATATTGTCAAAATTTACGTTTTTCCATACAAATTCTGACACTTAATGTCCACTTAAGTTTTTAAGCAGTGCCCCAAATTTGATTAGCGTTTCTGTATTCGGGGGTTAAAGACATACTAAAATTCATACTTAATTATAAGGCTGTACTTATTTGAGTAGGTATTGTGACTTTTAATGGGTCATTTGCAGTTGTATCATTTACCCGCATTATACAACTGTAATTAATCGCTTGCCTGGAAGCGATTGCTGCTTAACTGAACTTAATAACTGCCGCACTCAGAGCCGTCGATTAACTTTAATGAGTATTTAATGTCAAAAATTTTCATTCATATCTAGACCTTAAACCCGGCAAGAATAGAGACTAGATTTGAATTGCCATTTTTTGACGTTAAGTACTCATTAATGGTATTTGACGTCTCTGAGTGCGGCAGTTACCCCCGAATACAGAAACGCTACTCAAAGTTTGAGACCTGCTTAACGTTTAATTATTGTCAAAATTGACGTTATTCCATGTAACTTCTGACAGGTACTGTCCACTTAACTTGTTAAGCAGTCCCCAAAATTTGAGTAGCGTTTCTGTATTCGGGGGTTTGTCATCTAGTGTCCATGACACAAGTGCTTATGCCACTTACTTTGGGCTAAATGACAGGTGTGAATGTCACAAATATATATTTTTTGTTACAATAGCTACTTAATTGCCGTGTGGTGACGGCAGAGCAGAATACAATTGTCACCACCCCATCTCTCCCGTGGGTGTCGTACAAGGCGACTAAGGGTAAAGACAGCAATGAGTAATGGGCAGCAGCATTTCTCACCTAGCAATATAAATTTGTACTGCGATTTATGTGCTCGATATATGGCAATAGGCTCGCCACCTGTTACATGGGACCGAACATAATTGGCGAAAAGTGGGTGTTAATTCACCTCTGCCTACCCCTTCGGGGATATAGGCGTGATTTATGTATGTATGTTAATTACAAGCTGCAAGGCTCAAAACGTCCAAGTCTACCAATCCGAGTGTACACAGAAAACGCTTGGTTAAACTGCGCCAGCGGTGAACTTGATACATGACATTGTATGCCCTTTTCACGCACCTTGCCGCTACTGCCATTGTGGGCCTCCGTCTGTACTCCGCTTTCTTACTTTTTTCAGAGGTGGGTGTACACTGGAGCATTTTTCGATGTTAGCCATTCAAATCACAGCTGTCTTTTTCGACATACTATGCGCCCGGAAATGACGGACATGTCATCATCGTCCTCATCATCACCTATAATGCTAGGCTGCTCGGGTGTGCTTTTGTTACATGTCAAAAAAAACACACACAAAAAAGTGTGCAATATGAGAGAAAGTGACTGTGATTTTAAAAAGAGTGATTTTAAAAAGAGAATCAAAGTGATTAGAAGCTTTTCTTCTTCCTTCTAAATAGTCATCATGGTATGACCAGCCTTATAATGCTCTAAAAGCCTTCACTATGGATGGAAGAGTTGGCTATAACCCACATCGAAGACCTAGTGCAGATACCAAATGAAAGGCCGAAATGTAGGCAAATGAAGCGAAGGAAGCAATTACAGTTTTAAACAACACAATAATTTGTTAAAGCTCTAAAGTATATCCACCTTTACTACAGTATTCTCGCGTTTAGGATAGCACATTATTGTTTGTTTTAATTAGTCGAAACATAATCTTCTTAGTTATTATCATAACCAAGCTGATTAATTTCGCTTTCACTTTTATTTATTGCTGTATAAAATTCTGCAGTGTAATACTAAAAGAAATATTTTAGGTAAGTTACATTCTTTATGTGCCGTGTGGTGACGGCAGAGTAGAATACAATTGTACATACATACATAAATCACGCCTATATCGCCGAAGGGGTAGGCAGAGGTGAACTAGCACCCACGTTTCGCCAATTATGTTAGGTCCCATGTAATAGGTGGCGAGCCTATTGCCATTTATCGGGCACAAAAGTCGCAGTCAATTGCTATTGCTAGGTGGTATACGAGGAACGCTGCTGCCCATTCCTCATCATTGATTTATCCTTAGTCGCCTTGTACGACACCCACGGGAGAGATTTGGGGTGGTGACAGAATACAATTGTCACCACCCCAAATCTCTCCCGTGTGTGTCGTACAAGGCGACTAAGGATAAATCAGTGATGAGGAATGGGCAGCAGCGTTCTTCTTGTATACACGATAAATGGCAATAGGCTCGCCACTTATTACATGGGACCTAACATAATTGGCGTAACGTGGGTGCTAGTTCACCTCTGCCTACCCCTTTGGGGATATAGGCGTGATTTATGTATGTATTTCACTCACATTCTTTATGTCACACCTGACCATAAAGTGGACTTTGTCAATCCAGATGGTCAGGAGGAGACTTAAAACTATGATCTTACCTCAGGCGATAAAGAAGTCGATAAATTATAGGCCTCAGATCGCAAATTTATCGTTAATTACTTGTGATCTGAGACATTCTCAGTTTTATCGCCCTAGTTATATATGATTTACAGTCAACAGCACATCAGGTTACTACAAACTGTCAAATATTTCCAATCAATTTTTTTAATAAGGATACTAAGGTTGAAAATTTATTGGAGAAATTTGACAGATTGTAGTAACCCGATGTGTTGACTGTACTATTGTAGTAGGTACCTATGCCTCTGCTTTTCCACGTCTATGTTGGAAACATGCTTAACTTATCGACAAATCTCATCGTATAAAAAGTCTACACACGTAGCACGATTGGGACCAAGGACTACCTAAATAGAATGCGAGAAGTTCGGGCAGTGACGTCACTCGATGCGAATGCGGGTAGTCAGATAAAATTAAAAGACATTTCGAGACTACCGTCAGAATTGTGTGGCTCTTGTCAAATACAAACGAGATGAAATTCAAAATTGCATTCCCGCAACTGTACGGGCCTGTTCCACAATCGACGGGTAAAGTTCTGGATAGGTTACTTGGCAGTTCAATTGACATATTTCATATTGCAACTGTCAAATGATCTGCCAAGTAAGCTATACAGAACTAACCCGTCGATTGTGAAACAGGCCCTAAGTCTTACTGCCGCAGCCAGAGACGTCAATTAACTTTAATGAGTACTTAATGTCAAAAAATTTCATTTAAATCTAGAATATAAACCCGGCAAGAATAGCGACTAGTTTTGAATTGTCATTTTTTGAGATTTAGGACTCAGTAACGTTAATTGCGTCTCTGTGTGCGGCAGTTACTGTCGTAAATGTAGAGCGGCACATAATGTTTCTAAATACTTTTTGAGTTGCGTCTTATCGATATTTTTTGCCGTGTGGTGACGGGAGAGCAGAATAGGTACAATAAATTGTCAGCACCTCAAATCTGTCCCGCGGGTGTCAAACAAGGCGACTAAGGGTAAAAAAGGTAAAGAGGAATGGGCGGCAGCGTTCCTCAAGCGGTAACACTGACTGGCTGACCCAGTGCGGGCTGGTGGGTATTAACGGCTGCAGATGCAGCCGGGACCAACGGCTTAACGCGCCTTCCGAAGCACGTAGGAACTCGAGATATTAGGCAAATTTTTGGTCACCCATCCAACGACCAGCCTTAAGAGCATTGCTTAGTTTACGCAACCGCAGGCCAAGCGCGCTAACTGCCGCACTCAGAGACGTCAATTAACGTTAATGAGTACTTAATTTCAAAAAAGGCCAATTAAAAACTAGTCACTATTCTTACCGAATCTATGGTCTAGATTTAAATGATTTTTTTTGACATTAAGTACTCATTAAAGTTAATTGACGTCTATGAGTGCGGCAGTGCCCTATCGAGTTCCACGATGACATTACTCAATATTCACGTTTGACTGTTGTCTTGAAATAAGAACCCATTCCTCTAACACCTCAGGTAGTTAGCGCCTCGCGTAATTAAAATTGGCGGGGTAGTGTGCATAATAAATTATTCATTACCGCTACCCCTCATTTGTGCGAGGTACGCCAGTTAACCGACGAGTACGCCACTATTTTGTATTAGGTGCTTATTTTTAATTGCTGACGTAATCGGGGTTTAGCTGAAATTAATTAGAATCGGCACCGCACTGATTGACACCCGTATTCAGGGACAATACTTGTATAACTAAAGAAGCAACACTGTGCGAAGTAAGACATTTCTCAATGCGTTTTGTCACTTAAGTATTGTCTATGAATAGGTTTTTGGGACCCTGTGCGTTAACGCAACATAGTAATGTTTATGAATACAGGTGTAATAGACTATCGGAGATAAGGAATGCGAGTTTGTACAATCTGACGCATTTTTAAGAAAAAGAATAGTGCCCTTCGATAAATAGCAACAAATCTTACTGCCGCACTCAGGGACGTCAAATAACTTTAATGAGTACTTAATGTTAAAAATTTTCATTTCAATTTAGATTAAAGACCTGACAAGAATAGAGACTATATTTGAATTGTCATTTTTTGACATTCAGTACTCATTATCGTTAATTAACGTCTCTGAGTGCGGCAGTTAGCATTCTGTTATTCAGCATAATTCTTACCAGTATGTAAATTAAATAACTAATTAAAATAGTTCCACATTTACACTTGTTATTAAAATTATTACTTATATAAGCAATTGTACGAATCCTATTCAAGTTGAATTGTAAATGTGACGATTTCTTCGGTTCACCACCCTTATTTTGTATACTTATACATGTAGGTATCTTGCTGCAATAAAGCAAGAAAAATAGAACCTTATGTCCTGTTGGTTCTACATGAGAAAAATCAATGTCTGCAAATTTTCGTCATGAACACACGTGATCAAACTACATAAATATCATCTGTGGTCAGGTCATATAGTGTGTACACTCTGTCTATATCAACCGAATTCACCCCGTGTAGCGCTCATTTGCATATTCCAAGATATTTAAAAAATTCAACCCGTTCGCTGCACTGTTTACACGGAGCCGTATTTAAAACCCCGATGTTGTTCTTGAGGCGATGAAGGGTTGCTTGGGGTGGTCAAGTACCCCCACCGCCCCCGGTGCGTGGCAGATGCCGTGGAAAACATTAAATCACGGAGAAAATAAATGAAGACACTGCACCGCCATCTTTCGCACTGGGCAACACTGTGTCGGCGCTACATCGGCTCCACTACCGGAATACGAGGCACAGTATCATCCTTTTGTGTTGATGGAAAGCAGCGGGGTCGTCTTAATGATGTGGTTTTTTAATACTCTCCGCTGTAAAAGTGGCGCAAGGGTCTTAACGATGCTAAGAAACTAAGTTTGGACGTTCTGTCGCCGAATGCTACTTATTCGCATTCACAGTCTTAATATCTCTGATTGTGTTGAAATATTTTGTTTCAAAATGTTGTTTTAATAGCATGGATGGACTCTGAAAAAAATGTTTTAGAACAGCGTGACCCGTAGGATGATACTAAGTATAGACAGACTTGAATTTTACCGAGATGCCAAGTCCAGGCGATAATTCGCAATGAATCACACGCAGACACAAAAAATATACCTACATACATACATAAATCACGCATATCCCTGATATCCATATCCTTGAAGGGGTAGGCAGAGCCTTTTGCCATTTATCGGGCACAAAAGTCGCAGTACATTGCTAGCCTAGGTGGTATAAGAGGAACGCTGCTGCCCATTCCTAATCATATTCAGATTTATCCTTAGTCGCCTTGTACGACACCCACGAGAAAGATTTGGGGTGGTGACAATTGTATTCTACTCTGCCGTCACCACGCGGCTGAAAGAAGAAATCTATACTAATATTATAAAGCTGAAGAGTTTGTTGGTTTGGTTGGTTGACCGCGCTAATCTCAGGAACTACTGACTCAAATTGACAAATTCTTCTTGTGTTGGATAGTCCATTTATCAAGGAAGGCTATAGGATACCAACCGATATAAAGGCGAGCAAAGCCGCGCGCGACCACTAGCACGTAAATAATTGGACACCCGTAACTGAAAATGTAAGACAATTTTAGCCAGTCCGTTTAAGCGTCGTCGTCATATGGGACCGATTATAAAAAACGCACCTTTTTATTTAAAGGTACCTACTTAGCTCTTCAAGTTCTTTGTCTTCCTTAATTAAACGCTCGCTCCCGTGACTTTTAGAAATACGCCTTAGCGGGGGCGCTTGCGCAAGAAATAAACCCGCTTATAAGAACCGCTGGTGGGTGTTCAGGATGCATTTCAGTCTGACAGTTTGAAGTGATTGTTCGTGAATTTGCATCGAGGAAAGGTGAAAGGTACGTACTTAACTATTTTATTTATTTATTGCAACACAAACAGATGTTACTAAAATTACAGTTATATACAGTTATCCTTAATACTGCTGACAGCATGAAAAATCATGAAGACGCAATATAAATTGAAAATTGTACAATTTTATATATATTTATATGGGGTTTTATTTGACGGCCAGTTTGGTCGAATGGTCAAATCGTTGGCTATCGGCAATAAGTACTTACCGGGTTCTAATTCTGGTAACAGCAAAGTTTGTGATGAACTCAGACATTTTATTTTTATTATGAAACTCATAAAATTATTGACTTATTTGAAAGAAATATTTTATTGAATTTCTTCTAGCATAGGTAATCTCCGAGAATCAATTTTTTTATTTAATTGTATTTTATTTACTTATTGATGATTTTTATATTTTTTGTGAAACTTAAATATTCGATAACTTGTATTCAAAAGTTAAATGTAATCAATTTCAATCATGATAAATTTACGAGAGTCGCGTACGCTTGAAAGCCGTCAAAATGACGGTGCGCGCAGCAAAAGCGTCAAAGCGGCGCGTGCGCATGTCACGGTGGAAGTCGCCGGAAGCTACGGTCGGTACCGCACCCAGAAGAGTTTATACGGGAAGTTGACAAAGACGTTTATTATGCATTAATAAAGCTAATATTTTTTAAACAAAAAAGGGACACTTTCTGTATATACATATCCCAGTAATTTGAGGGAGAGATGTAAATATTTTTATGTCACACCTGACCATAAAGTGGACCTTGCCGCCCGCAACGCGTACGGAAAATCCCACTTCATGGTCAGAGGGTGCCATAAAACTATGTATGATCTTACCTCGGGCGATAAAAAAAAACTCAGATCGTATATTTGTCAAATACTTGCGATCTGAGGCATTATTTGTTTTGTCGCCCTTGATATATTATTAATCTACTATTTTTTGTTTTTGGCTTTGGCAATTGGTATAGGTTTTACAGCCGGCCGCCTTCCGGACACCCATATCTCTTTGGATATGCTGTTGTTGGTGGTTTCCCTTCACCCTTCTCCGCCTAAGGTGATTGTTAAAGACATTTCCCTAGTCGTTTTTACGAAATCCCTGAGTCAGAGCTGGCAAAATTCACTTTATTATTTCGCTTTAGACCAGCATGGCAGGATATGTGTATTGTTATGGAAATCAAAAAGTACTTTTTACTGAATTTCTAGAGCAATTACAGTTATTACAATAAGACCAAGTATTAAAGAAAAACATTTATGTGTTATAACAAATTTATTGAACGTTTGACCACTATGAAAGCTAAATTTTTCACTCCATTGGGATTCACGTAGCAAAAAAGGTTAGAACTTGGAAAAAATTACAAACCATTTTTTTAATAAGCTTTGACGCATTCTGAACCCGATTTATGTCCTACCTACCTGAACTTTAAAAATTACAAAAAATACACTTAAAAACTTCAAAAATACACAACAATTTTTTTGATTAATCTTTGACTAAACGCGGTTTGTGTCCTACCTGTATAACCGTATCGCTAGTTAATTATCTGAACTATGCGCGGGCGCAAGTCACGCTAGGCGGGCGCCGGAAGATCCGCCTCCGGACCGGATCTGGAGGCGTGGAGCGTGATGCTTGCTACGCAATGGTGCCTTACCCTTTATAAGGCAGTGTTATAATAGTTCCCACCATAATTTGAATCTTAGTGATTTGTAATAAGGTTTAAAACCAATGGAAAACAATGCATGCTATGCAATTTTTCTTAATTAATGTAATGACACAGATTATTTTTGGAACAAAATACGCCAGATTATAAGCAATTATTATTTTGATTAATTAACATATCGGTTAACCGGCTGTAAGTCAAACCCTTGAATAAAATGGAGTAAACCTAAACTTATAAACCAGTATGTAATCAGTCCCTATCGGTCCAGTCGTTCATCGGCCTCTCGACATATTCGTCTGTACACATACATATTCACTAGCTCCGTTTAGTATGACGGATACATGGGACCTAAATTAATTGGTGAAACGTGTGTGTTAATTCACATCTGCCTACCCCTTCGGGAATAAATTCAGGCAGGCGGCCGGCTTTAAACCTAAGCCAAAACCTTGAGCAGTATGGGTTGGAATGTTGTCATTCCTATCACTCTCCGGTCATAGGTCGACATGGTCCGTTCCGTCTCTTTCCTATACATACATTCATCACTAACACCTTAACGGTGCAATGGATGATATGAATCAAAAGGGAGTGGATGGCTTGATAACGTCCCGTCGTCTGACCGATATGAATGGAAGAGGAAACATACTGCGCCGACCCCAGATAGACTGGGAACAGGGCAGGGGGAAGAAGATTTATCTATGCATGTATGAATACTAAGTAAAAACCGCCCATCGATAAGCATATCGAAGTGTCGAGTGACATCTATTGTTGACCACCTCCACCTAATTAGGCGTCTGCGTGTGCGCAGGTCACGGTGTTTGCCGCCGGAAGCCGCGCCGGACGTCGGGATTGCCCGAGCCCCTGATTCCTTCCGCTCGGTCCGGGACGGGCCGAGTCACAGGCGGCAGCGGTACAAGGTCATGTGAATGCGTTCTTTTTTACTAACACCTAGGTACTGCCGCATTTAGAGACGTCGATTAACTTTAATGTGTAGCTACTAAATGTCAAAAAAAATCATTTTGTCTAGACCATACCAGAATCTGTATCATGTAAACCAATTTCAGTTCTTTCCTTTGGTCTCGGGTGGAGCAAAGCAACTGAAATCGGCTTACATAATACGGGGCCCGGCAAGAATAGCGACCAGTTTTGAATTGTCATTTTTTGACATTAAGTAGGTACTCATCATTAAATGGGTGTCTCTGAGTGCAGCAAAAATGACGTGTTATTATCCTTTTTATTGTTAGCATCGCTCTTAGCGATAAGACCGACAATTGTACAACTCTGTTTTTGGCAATATCTATATGGTTATATGAAGAGATGACTTTGCGTAATATCCTAAATTGGTACCTAGATGACTCTAATAATATACTTAAGTAGCTACATTCAACTTTTCATGGAATACACCCTAAAATAATTATTGTTCGTCGGTTTTCAACCCGCCAACTCTAGTGCCTTACCCCACATGCGGTCGACGCACTCTGATCTTTAGGACGGAACGATTGGTGATCTTTTTTATTGAGCGAGTCATGACTGACTCACGCTCTGAAGCAGTCGATCTCTGGGAGAACTCCTCACCTTCGGATTTTCAACAACAGATCGAAATTCAAAAATAATATTGGCAATTTTTATTTATCTAATTTACGGTGACGTTCTTGAATTTCAAAAAGAGTATTTTCTCTGTAACATTCCATATTCAAAAATATGGAATGTTACATGGAAAAGTGAAAGAAAATTATGCAAAGATTTTTCTGCAATGTAGCGCTTAGTTTATAATGCCTATCGAAAGCAAACCTATGGTCAGATATTTATTGACAGCTTACTAAAATTTTTCGCCAAATTAAAAATGAACTATTATCAGCCTACCATTCTGGCCTAATTTACAAATCTACGAACACCTTAATGCTTTAGAAGCACATTTAATAAAGTTTTAGTGACCCATCCAATTACCTATTACCCTTACAAACCCTCTATGTAACAAAATAAACTTTTGTAAATAAATATACCCAGTTTCTCTATTTAAAGTCTCTTTAATTATACGATTGTCACAACATTTGGAACATAATCTGTTCATAAGTTATATTAAAAAAATATAATACATTTCCAAATATTAAGCAAAGAGATCGATCCTTAACATCCTAGTGCTAACGCAATCGTTGCCCCAGCAAACAAAACACGAAAATAAAGCTGACTCCGTATTAAAAACCATAATTTTCCATTACTTTCTAAAAAATATACAAGCACAGAGGCAACCCTTAAATGGCCTCTCACGCTTTTGTTCCACGCTTCCTTCACTCGACGCCACTTCGGAAGTGTATAATCTGTTCCCTTGCACATCCTTAGCTCTCTAGATAGTTCTCACAATCAAAAAAAGATTTGTCACACGCCTCCGGAAGGTCGGTGCCGGCCGGCGAACTGCTCTGACCCTACTTCGCAAGATGACCGGGGTGACATGTTCGGATATCTAAGTTGGATTGCATTAATTCTTGGCTTTCTTTTTCGTTTAGTTTAAGTTTCTTCGTATTGTAGTTATTATTTTGTAAATTTATTTTTAATAAATAATTTTCACATTTTTATGGAGGTTGCAGAGTTTTTTATTTATAAAATTTTAATTTAATGATTAGATGTGAACGTCTTATTCACAAAAAAGAACATCAGTTCATAAATTAAATCTTTAAAATTAAAGCGTAAACACTGCAGTTTGAAAGAAAGAGACTAGAGGATATATTATTTAAGATTGACTTGTTTTTTAAGTTTATTTATTTAATTATTGTTTTTATTTTTATTCTGTGCCAGATGTTTTAAAAATGTTACTTCAATCTTTTCACCATCAGATTTAATCAATGTGACTAACAAGAAAACTAATTACAAATTTTGGATGAGCAAAACTATATTTAATAACATAATATAATCAATAATAAGTATAAAAAACCCTTTATAGTGGAACAATTATTTGTATTCAAAATATTTATGTAGAAATTATTTTAGATATTCTGTAGAAATTGATCAAACTATTTCTTATTACTTTTTCTTGCTATCTTATCTTACTTATATTTCTATAATTATTGTTTTTTTTCCCTTGATCAATAATAAACAAGACAACGGTGTGGCAACACTGTAGACGTTCTGCGGTGGTGTATCCGAACTGGCCACGCAGGAAGGAAGCGTAAGGCGAGATCGTGGGAAGTGCGCGCGCGCCGTGGGAGCGCGCCACAGGTGGCGACGGCACGCCTTGCCCTGCTGTCTGGTCATCGATTCATTGACAAACTTAAACTTCATTTTCTATGTTGGATAATAAAGATTATAGATAATTCGATTAACCTTCTTCCATGCTGGCATGGGAGCGAAAAAATAACGTAGAATGTCGCATCACCAGCATCGACTCACTCATCCCATGAATGTAGTAGTAGACAGGAGCATTCCTGTTATTCCACCTAGCAATATAGTACTATGTGCCCGATAGATGGCAATAGGCTCGCCACCTATTACATGGGACCTACTACGATGGGTGTTGATTCACCTCTCCCTACCCTTCGGGGACAAACTGACCTTCGCTGGTTGATTTTGATTAGATCTTCTTAAATATAAAAGAGATAAAACTCAAAATTGCACTCCTGTAACAGTGACTCGTATTGTCATAACTTTAGAACAAACAATGTTTCTGGCTATTTTTTGAGTTGTTTCTTGTATCAAGTGACCGACTAACAGTGGGTCCCAATATTCTATCAACGCTTGAATATACCGCAGCTTATATGCATAGCAATTATCGTAATTTAACAAAAATGCTTACTAAACTTTAGTAAGCTTACTTTTAACTGTAGACAGAATATTGGGTGGGACCCGCCGTAAAACAATGACACTTTATAATGATCTTGTATTTTCCTTATTAGCACTAGATCTTAGGGTCGCGGGCCACTCATGACATTGTTTCACGATGAATTTCGCGTCGGCATTGTCGCTCGATTCCCGGGAAAGGGGGGATGGGGTGTTTCGCACGGTGCTTTTTGCTCCTTCAAACGAGTGACTGGAAAATGTCTTTGAAAAATAAAGTGTCCTGTGATCTTTATAATCTGCGGTACGCAAGTTATTTTCTACAATCGATTTTGCACTGCCTTTATCAATAGGGAGTGGACGGCTTGAAGACGTCTGACCGATGTTATTGGAAGAAGAAATGGTAGGGTAGGTAGGGTAGGAAGTAGAAGAGTAAGAGAGGGAGAGCCTAGTGCCATCTACCAAGCACGGTAATCCCAGTATTACTGTGTGGAGTACCGGGAACGATGTTACCCATTCCTGAACATATTTTTATTTATAACCCTTAGTAGAAACTATCGCTACAAACTAATACAGATACGTTACTCAATGAACTTTAATATAACATACATTATAATAACGGTAATAAAGTCCAATAATTATACAACAACGTCGCGGGATTATGACTGTTGCATGCTGCCGTATCATTAGGGCGCGTCCACACAGGCGTCACGCGGCGCAGAGAATTAGGAACGTCTGTCATCAGTCCGAACGCTGATTATGATTTTGAAGTTTCTAAAGTGTGATCCGAATACGGGTGAGAGGCTAATCTGGGGGCCTACCGCCTAACTCGATTGCTAAAGCAAAAGCTATAGTTTATGACGTCATGCTATCATTTCGCTTTAAATGTACCTAAACTATTAGCGATAGCTTTGAACGAATGGTCACCGAATGATTTTGTATGAATTTGGCACAAAATCTGTGCCGCCTAAAAATTCAGGATGGCTGCTATAGCCGTAATCAGTGCATTGCAATATAGCTATCATCAATAGCATCAGCAATCAAGTTAGGCGGTAGGCCCTCTGGGGTAAAGGCGGCAAAAAAAATATCTCAGTTGCAAATCTTAACACAATCCTCTAGATCATTATCGATTATTATTATTATCGATAATACCTAATAATATTTTACTAAATGTCTATGTTAATTTTTACAATCTATAGATTATCATTAGGTTGGTTTATCTATCTAAGTCCACAACGCATACCGTGGCTGTCTTTAATCAAAACCTTTAATTAAATTAAGGTTTCTTAGCAACTTCTAGCTGTAATTCTTGTTAGTATACATGTTTTTTGCCTACGTATAAAAAGGTAATAAAAAAGGAAAAAACACAGTCCTGATTTTTATTAAGAACATTTACTTACTACAATTGATAAAAAGAAAAAATGGGTTGCACGTCTTCTCAATTTGTTTTGTTATAAAATTAGGTTAACAAAGGCATAAGACAAGACTGATTGAAAAAATTGTGCTGTGTGCAAAATGTGTCAAATGACGCTTATTGATGAAACCGTGAAGGGGTAGGCACAGGTGAATATTATTTGACACCATTTAATAGGCGAGCTGAGGACACCCACAGGGGAAAAAAGGGATGGTGACAATTGTATTCAGCTCTGCCATTGAAATCGGGTAAAAATAAAGAAATTAAAAGTGATAGAAATCGATTCGGTAGTCCATTCTAAGCAGACACGTTGACTTCCGTCTATATTTAAAAAATACCACCGTCTTGTGATGTGTAATTAAAACCGTTACCTCTGTCAAGTGACGTCACATATCTAAAGTGACAGGTGGCTCGGGCTAGCCTTAGTTTCAGTAATGAGCGGCCAACGGTCCGCCAAGCTGTCGCGTGGCGTACCGCCAGTGGCGCATCTGGCGTCTACCCCAGCCCTAAGGTCAATAAACTGTTAGTTTTTATAATTCAAAAAAGGAATTTCATAATACGAACGAATAAAAGAAGGAATTTCATAATACGAACGAATAAAAATAAGGAATTTCATAATACGAACGAATAAAAAAGGAATTTCCAATACATTGCCGCGTGGTGACCGCTGACCGCAGAGCAGAATCCTGTTTTTGCCACCAACACCCTCCGTGTCATACATGGCGACTAAGAGTTAAAAAAGGAGATGGCAGCAGCGTTCCTGGTTGGACATCGAGCAAATTAATTGCGATCAAAGTTCCCGGTGAGTGGCAATAGGTTTACCCTATTACATGGGTCCTGAAATAAGCTGGCGCAACACGGGTGTTAAAACACCTCTACCTATCCCTTAGGGGATAAAGACGTTATTCATGTAAGTAAGTATGTGTAGTGCTCACTACTAGAATCTTGCTGGATTCGTCATATAGGTACGTCGTCCGCAATAATTTGATTCTCTCCTCTCTTAGGATTATGCCCTAAATTCAGTTGCTTGCTGGGTCTTCAAAACAATTATTTTATAGAAGCTGCGATACAAGCAAAACAAGTGCATGTGGACTATATCTTATTAGAAACATTACTGACCCATTTCTACATAGTTGAAGTAAGTGATATTGCCTATTTAAAAGGTATTTTTACTTTACAATGTGTCTTAACTAGTTTCGTGAGGGTAACGTGTCAGTATAGGGTGCGATACTATTAATGAATTTTGTTTCCTAATTAAAATTAACATTATCACTTTCCTAGAACCATATGTCTGATACGTTACCATGTGTGAAATGACTTGGCAATTTTCAGCTCAGCCTTGCACTTTAACAAACTGGGTGGACATATTAAAATAACGACTCTCCTATACGGCGATAGAGCCCAAGTTTGTGTGTGGAAATTGTAAGGTTGACGCGATCAGTTTCCACTCTACGCCCTTTCTAATTAAACAATGGCGTCTTGAAGGAAGCCATGCATTGTTCTATTTTCAAAGTTTCGAATTATCGCGTCATGCTGGCCGAAAAGACCGTGAACAAACAAGTTTGAATTTCGAACTCTCGGGTTGATTAGTTCGGTTTTTGTGGCGGACTTCCGGGTTCCGAATTTGAATTGAGTCGATGCGCTCGGGCGGCCGTTAGAAATTGATATTTGGAATCTAAGACGATTATTAGACGTATGTCATCCGGCCGTCACTGCGTATCGGCGCGTGCACACATTAATTGCTTCATTTGTGTCGATAATGCGTCACATTCGACTGATAGATACATTTTAGTGCTTTTTTTGTTACATTGTCTGTCTACACTGTTCCGTGCCAGTGCAGATAAAATATTGGTGCCGCAGCAACATAGTTAATTCTAATGATTAATACACCGTGCGCAACAAACAAAACTTCATCTGGCGTCCCGCTATACATCACACACGCGTCGCACGTAAACAAATTGGATAAAACTCATCATTTTACACCTAATCGAATTATTGGGCAGCAAATTTTAAGCCAGGCCCGCCGGCGCGTCCGTATTCAAACAAAATGCGGACCAATCGCGATTTTGTGAATTTGAAATTTGTTGAGGCCCAGCGGTACTACAGAAAACCAATACCGCACATACATACATAGGTACGTGTAGTGTAGGTGCATGGACGCACGGCTAAGCAGACCTGCGTCTGTGTGGACGCACGCACACTCGCGCGCCGGTGCGGATCCACTCACACAATGGTGTTTTGCAAATGGGCTAGTCGAATGTATTCGTTCGCCCACCGGAGTGGGGGGTGGGGGGAAGATGCGTTTTTGTGCAATACTCTCCACTTTAGCTACGTTTATGAGTAAGCGTGTAGCAGTGCGTAGCTTAGCGTTCGTACACTATGCTAGCGGTAGGTGCGTTGTTACGCGATTGAATCTGACAGAATTACGGTAGCAGATTAAAATTGTCACCCCCATTTCGCCCGTGGCTGTCGTACAAGGCGATAAAAGGTAAAGACAGCGATGAGTAACGGGCAGCAGCATTCCTCTACCACATATGGATGGCAATAGGCTCACCACCTACGACATGAGACCTAACATAATAGGCAAAACGCGGGTGTTTAATAATAATTTACATTTGCCTTCGGGGATACAGGCATGATTCATGTATGAACGGATTACGGTACAGCCGCGTCGAAAACGTCCAATACAGTCAACAGCACGTCAGACTACCACAAAATGGCAAAATTCCTCAATCGATTTTGTGCTCTATTACTACCAAGTTAAGGTGGACAATCGATTGAAGAAATTTGAAATTTGACAGTTTTGGGTAGTCTGGAGTGCCGCTGACTGTACGAGCGGGCGTTATTTTGAGCGACAACAGACTAAGTGGCCAGGGAAGCCCGCCGGTTAACACCTGACTGGCGACGCTCACGGGCCGCTTAGCACTTCTTTTACCGGGCCCGAACCGGCCGAACGGAAACCCACATGAAAGGCCTGAAAGAAAAGAACAAAAAAAAAAAAAAAACTACGCGCGAAATATGTGCACCCACTACGCTCTGTCTGTCGAGTTACGCGGCAATCGGGAACTGAGTTGAAACTGCAAATCGAAGCGCTCTTCATTATTATAAACATACACACATTAATCATGCCTATTATAGTGCACTAGTGCTCTCCCGCGGCTTCGCTCGCCTTAATGTCGGTTATTATAGCCTTCCTTGATAAATGGACTATCCTACACAAAAATATTTTTTCTATTTGAATCAGTAGTTCCTGAGATTAGCGCGTTTAACCAACCAACTAAACAAACGAATAAACTGTTCGCTTTATAATATTAGTATAGATCAGTGGCGTATAAACACCCTCGCTTCGCCAATTATGTTAGGTTCCGGTGGCGAGCCAATTGCAATCCTTCGGACATAAGAGTTATAAGGAATGCTGCTGCCTATTACTCATCGCTGCTTAATCCTTAGTCGCCTTGTGCGACACCCACGCCAGAGATTGGGGGTGGTGACAATTGTATTCTGCTCTGCCGTCACCACACGGCGGACACTGTTTAAATGGTCTCTGTAATTAATACCTTCAGTCGTCTAACCGCAGGTCTCGAAAACTAGTATTCGCGTATCCGCTGTCAATTTATTAAGATTAATCCGTTACCGCTATCTGCTCCCGTAGCGTGGAGAAAATCTCCTCGGGGAAACGAAAATATTTTCCTCTCTCTCCGACTCCCTCTAAATTCCGAGACAAAACACTGTCAATTGATGAGGAGAGATTTTGTCCACGTCCCGTGCTAGGCCTCCTGGTAGACGGGCTGTTTCCGTAGGTACCTACCTACCAACATAACACAAAGCAAAACTGGCAGTGTCCACTGCTCGCGACACGAATTTTCACGCACACACCGACACCCAGTCCAGTTTTACCGCACACTGGTGCTCGTATAAAATTTACGGCGCACACTTTTGCAGCGGCTCAGCTATTGCAACATAGATCTGCGAAAGGGGGATGGAGTTGGTCAGCCATTTCGTGTCGGCGAGATTTATAACCTATCTGTGCGTTCGCGCTAACTCCACCAAGATACGGCTGGGTCGGACACTGCTGCGTTTGGAGACTTCATTCGAGCGTTCCATATTTGATTTCGTAAAAAGAACACATTAAATAAACAAAAGGCGATAGCTGGCTTTGTGAAGATTTGGCGTTCCAGATTTGATTACGTTTAAAGAACACATTTATTAAACCATAGGCTATCGCTGGCTCTGTGAAGATTAAGCGTTACAGAATCGATTTCGTAAAAAGAACACATTAATTAAACAAAAGGCAATCGTTAGCCGTCGCGAACGCCAGCTTAATGCGAAAGAGTAGATTAAAAAACCGACCTTGTGGTGACAGCAGAGCAGAATACCCTAATCGTCACCACCCCCAATCTCTCCCGAGGCGAAGTGTCGTACAAGGCGACTAAAGGTTAAGACAACGATGAGCAACGGTCAGCTGTACAGCAGCGTTCCTCTTTGGTATAGCAATGTACTGCGATTTAGACAGATGGCAATAGGCTCCCCACATTATTAACGAAACGTGACTGTTAAGCTGCTTAACCCTTAAGAGAGAAAGGCGGGATCTAAGTCTGTATATGTGTAAATTAAAAAAGAGAATTTTCATTTCCGGATAGAGTTTGAAATTGGAACTAATTCGAATTCGCACGCGCGCGCCATAAAATTCGAAAATGGAAGTGCTCATGGTAACGCAGCCGTTGGGGGTATTATTTCAAAATGTACCTACGTCGGTGGGGAGGGGGCCGCGGGGTCAGCGGCTGTTTGTCTATCGCCGCGTTTTCCCATTCACCGGGTGAATTTTCCGAAGGCCCATTGCGCTTCCGACCCCACCGTACCCCCTTTGAGCCGTCCTGGCTCTCTGTGTTTTTATTAACGGAATTATGGCGTCTGAATGAGCCGTGCCTACTTATATTGATTAGTCTTGTAGGTATTTTTCTATGCGAGTACCTATCGCTCGTTGCCCGGAGATATTGGTTTTGTGATTTGCGCTCCTTCATTAGAGAGGATATTGGAAAAAAATTTGCTCGCCTTCGGTGGATGTTGATCGACAAATTGACGCAGAATCAACACCACTATACTTATTCAACTCATTCATTAGGTTTTCATTATGCTAACTGACGGCTTCCGTTTTTAAAATTATATTTAGTATATACATTATACATATTAACACGCAATTTTCACTAATTAAGATTGGTCCTATGTAATAGGTGAGCCTATTGCCATATACCGGGCACGTCATAAACAGTATATTGCTCGGTGGTTGGAGGAACGCTGCTGCCCATTACTAATTGCTGTCTTAACCTTAGTCGCCTTATAAGACACCCGCGGAAGAGAATGGGGGTGGTGTCATTATAGTATTCTGTTCTGCCATCACCACACCGCTATTTAGTTCATTACATTTAAAAATGTTACCTATGTATTATAAGATGAATGAGTAAGGATTTATTTCTGACAGAGATCACCAAATAGTTTCTAATCGATTCGTTTATCTCTGCAATCAAAAACTCTATGGGTAGGTACTTCCAATTTATCAGCAACTAATTTGATCTGTGCCTGACAATGAGCTCCGAAAAGTTTCAAATTTCGAACAGTCGAATAAAAACTGTTTTGTTTTCGTACCGCGCTCGTGGAACAATAGAGACGCGGGGCGTCGCCCGACCGAAGGCGATCGGGAACTCATAACGCCACGCCAGGTCTTATCGGTGCCACAAGTTGGGCCACAACCCCCGTCAATATTCATCGCTTTACTGAAACTTTGTGAAACGACTACACTATACTAGGAGACGGAAATATAAATCTGCCTAAAATGGGCACTTTTCGTGTATTCAAATTATTTTATAATGGATACAACCTCATTACAATAGATACAGCAACCTAGCAAGAATATACAACTTCGATTAGGTGTGATAGCAAGTGAGGTGGACTGTAGAGGCGGCAGATGATGAACCTATTGCTGTATAAATCGCCAACAAGTTGCCCGATATATGGCAATAGGTTGGCGCCTATTACATGGGACTGAAAATAATTGACAAAACGTAGGTCTCTGTCTACCTCGTCTGATATTTGTATACCCTCATTGTCAGTTGATTAGAAGGGTCATGAGAGAATTTAAATTGTCACAACTAACCCTTGGCTATTAATTTTATATACGATAGCATGCACGTTTTGCGACTTCTTTTCTTTATTGAATTGTTTACTTTTTTGCAATATTCGTCGTATTTTGTCTTTAACGGTTATGTTAATATAAATAACTAACTTTTAGTATTGGTAGGCGATTGGCAGAACAAGTAAAAAGTTAACGTCTTCTCTATCTATAACAACACGAATCGGGGACGAAATCTAATGTATAAAACGTTTTGAATACCCATACTTAGACCCTGTCCAGATGTACGCGCGATTGAGACGTGATTCGTAATGCATTGCTCTTTATATAGGGCCTTACTAAAATTGTGTACTGTCAAACTAGTAATCTATTCGAAAACGCAAAGAATTCGCGTGTATTTCGCTCCATCTGTACAGGCTCTTATGTTTAAACGTTCGAATCATTACATTTTTGAGCAGATCAAGTCACAGTATAAATCATATCGTATTCATTTCTTATTTACTTCATATTGCGTATTTACGGCGATTAACGACGAACTGTCTGGGATTTACGGAAACTTGTAAAGCGTTTTTCAGAAATTATCATTGCAATTAAAAGGTTTCATTGCTTTTATTTATTTTAACAAAACATTCTCCGCATTACGCTTATTGATTTTACAATTCCGATGTGTTTTAATAAGTGGGGTACCTATTTGTTATACAAGAAACATTATATTCATGATGATTATTTTTTCAATGGCAATAGGCTCGCTACCTATTACATGGGGCATAACTTAATTAAAGTTTGTCAATTAAAGGATGATTGTTATGACAGCTATCATACTCATACACATTTCTGTCTATCCTTTTCGCACTTAGAGCAGTTTGATATTAATTTGTTGCCTGCTGTCACAGCGATCAAGCTAAATTTTTCGAAATAAAGACAACACCTTAGGGGGATAAATAGACTTGATTTATGTAAGTATGTAGCATTTCTATCCTGATTATGTTTTTCTAAGCCGTCGTAATTTTTATGGCTCCACACACACTGCCACGAATTTGCGTTACAGCTTATGCATTGATACACGATAGCTCCGCTTTTGGCGTTCGATATTCAAAAGCATTCTTGATTAATGTTTCGTTTATCGTTTCGCGTTGCAATCGAGTATTCTAATCAGCCGGCCTTTTTAAATTTGAAAATCAAATAACGAAGTCGAGAATTGCCCGTTCGAATTTTGTTTACTGAAATGAAAACCTCCTTTTTGCGTGGACTTTTTCATACATATAAAGCTTTCTTTTGAGAGTTCTTAATTTCTCCTTGTGGAAAAGGCAAAGGAAGCCGGTGGTGGAGGCCTGTCTGCTGCATTCCTTTGTATTTTGGGAACACTTTAGGACTTTTTGGGAGCCTTTTATTGTCGTTGTTTTAAATAAGCCATGTTTGCACAGAATGCATCTGTAAAAATATTTAGCTTGATAATTATATTTGCTACACATTGTATAAATTTACTGTCGTCATTATGCCCCGTTCCTTGTCTGTCTGGTGTCGACGCATGTTTCTGCTACCATTCATATCAGTAATACGCCTTAAAGCATTTTGATTAATATCATTCATCACACCGAAAAGGTCCTAGTGATTATTGAATTTATAGAGGAGTGATGAAAGGAAACAGGTCGATAGAATGATGAACGGATACAGTGACTGAGGATGACAACATTCCAATCCATGCTGCTCAAGGGTGTTACAGCCGGCCAGCTGCCTAACGTTTGGTGCCCCAAGGTGCTTAAGGTCTACACTATTGGGCCAATGTCCCTTAGTCGACTATTCGGGGTGATTCGAAGCTAGCATTTTACGTACTTTTTCGCACCCAGGCCGTCATGGGAGTATGTATTAATATTATTATTAAGTAGCCACATGTTACATTACGTAGAAGCCGTAATAACATAAAACAATAACGGCGTACATAGCTCTTACAATTAATGAAGTTTAAGATTGCCTATTAAGCAATGAAATTTTATATAAATTAGCTTTATTTAAATATTATATAATTAATTATCTATGAAGTTTTGACCTTTTGCGATACTATTGATCGTTTTGAATAGGTACCTAGATCAGCAAAGTAAGCCTGGATAGTTGTAAAAATCGATTTTATATAAGTAGATAAAAATGACATGCAGCAGACTAGAATAAGCCTATCGCCCAAGAAGCCAGAAGGCACTGCTTATTTCAAAATGCATGCCCTGTCTGCTGTCACCGGACAGACGATATACGGCCGTGTGCGGATACCTACCGCCGGGTATGGGTAGTTCGGGCGTCAGTGAAAAAGGAGAAACAGTTTCCATTGACAGTCTCGCAGGTGCGGACTGTAATTACCTTCGATTACTTCCTCGGGGTCTCGCTTGCCGCAGAAAGTGATTTTCGCAAAATGTCACCGTGAAAATTTTGGTCACTATCTTAAAATGTCACCGTGAAAAATTTGGTCATTTTCGCACAGTGTCAGTTTCGCAAAACGATTTTTGGTTATTAAAATTATTATTTTCAAGCTGGGTTAATAATATTTTTTAATTTATTAACTAACTGATTCTGCAGTGTAAGAATTATATCTCTCTCTTAAGAAAAAAATTCGCTGGTGTGAAATCGTGCGATAAGGCGTTTTGGGAAAGTGACATTGTGCGAAAATGTCGTTCTGCGAACGTGACCTTTTGCGAAAATGACGTTCTGCGAAAGTGACATTTTGCGAAAGTGGCTTATTGCGAAGATGACGTTTTGCGTCTACACGCGCCTGAAGTCGGCACTGCAATAAGCAAAATGCGTGCGCTGTCACCGGACAGACGAAATCCGGCCGTGTGGGATTCGACCGGTACTAACTATACTGGGCCCTGACCGTTTTCGGGCGTTAGTGAAAAAGTAAAAACAGTTTCCATTGACAATATCGCATTGCACCTGTAATTACGTTCGATTACTACCTCGGAGTAGCTATTGGTTATAAATTAGGTTAACAGTGTCGCGCAAGTCTTATTTGACTGTTCATGTTATAATTTGAATTTTTATCTAAACAATATTAGAAATCGTCACCAGAAATCGCATAAGGATTAATATTTGTTTTATTTTTCGTCATTATTCTTTTTTTCTGTGTAAATGTTAAATGTGTTGATGATGTATTTAATTAAATTAGAAAAATTTGAAATAACAAAATGTGAGCCCCGTCAAATCTCTCACCATGACAAAGTTTTCCGAATATTATGTTGTTTATTTTCTTGGTTTGCAATTACATATTTATTTATTTTCAATAATAATCATTATGCACGCCGGTCGGCCCATCGACAATTGTAAGAATACTGCGACACATTAAGCCGCGCCTGATTCCGTAACCGGTTAAAATCGGAATAGACCGCCGAAAACCGGCTTCAGTCAGTTCCTGTTACTGAAGTAATGCTACGTGTGTGCACGTACAGAAGGGATTCAATAACTTTTCCCGTAGGCCTAGCCCGGGACGTGGACAAAATCTCTCTCCACCACTTGAGAGTCTCTCGGGATTTATTGGGAGTCAGAGCGAGAGGAAAATAATTTCTTTTCTCCGAGGAGATTTTCTCCACATCGTACGAAAGCGCGTTTTTGTGCTGATGAGATCCGACAGCAGGGCTTTCAAGCAATTTTTTGGAAAAATATTATTATTAGCTTTTTAACACTTATTACCCTGTCCCCTGAGCTACTGAAGGGTCAATCATGAAGATAACGACCTATATTAGGGTCATGCATTGTCTCATTGATCCAAATTTAACTCATTAGTTTTAACTCTTCTTAAATATTCTTAATATATGCTTAGTTTTAAAAGAAACATAAATAAAATAATCAATAATTGCTCTACTTATAACGTTAATGGGTCAACTGTCAAAGCAGTTTACAAAGCAAATGGATTTTATTCGCTTATTTCTTATTTGAGACTCAGACGATCTCTTGTTGGGAAGTTGTTAGTTGGACGTCTACTGTAGTCTATTTAAAATATAAAATAATTTCTTACCATTAATATGATTTTAGACACTATCCGGTGGAAAATTTGCCCGTGGCTCGCGTTGGATCTGAAAAGAAGAAAACACTTATTTTAGTAAACATACATTTATCCTCAAAAGGGTATACACAGGTGTATAACACCCGCATTTCGTCAACTATGTTAGGTCCCATGAAACAGCCCTAGTCCTATGTAATAACCCTTTTGCTTTCTTCGATAAATCGCAGTGTATTACTAGATACATAATATTATAAAAAGGGTTTATTAAAATAGGTTTGTCACTAATTACATCGTAACTCGGAAACTCGAGACAATAATATTTTAGGTCACCCATCCAATGACCGGTCTTAGAGACCATTGCTAAGTTTACGCGAGCCAAACCTCAGGGATACATTTTTTTCAATGAGAACATAACGTGGAAAATTAGGTCAGAAAACCAAAAAATATTGGGATACGGGAATAATTCTTACAACATTTATTAGGTATTTCAAATAAAAATCCAATAATAAATAAAAACATTGACCCTAGTTGGCCGATATTCGTTAAAATCAATAATTATCAGCCGTCCAACGATTAATTCGTATCGACATCGCTTCGCCGGGTTCTCGATCGATAAGACACCATCGATTAGATCTATGGGGGTCGCCACGTGCGACGACCACCCGGCGCGTGCGCGTGCGCAAGATCGACCGTGATCCATGGTTTTTGTTGCGCTAAAAAATGGTGGTTTTGCTTGCTACTAAGTAAGTTGTATCGGATCGAAAAGTTTGTCTTTCAATGTTGGTTTCGAACTGGTAGAAAACAGAGTGTATGTAATACTGTAAAAAAACATTAATTAGATAATGTTCTTTTATATTTGCACGAGCACTGCACAATTGAAATAAAACATTATCATCATCACCAGCCCTTTAATGTGCCCACTTCCTTTCCCTATGGATGCAAGAATATGGGCCATAACACACCACGCTGGCCTAGTGCTGATTAGTGGGTACGATTGCAAATGCAGCCGGGACCACCGGCTTAACGTTCCTTCCGAAGCACGGAGGAACTCGAGATAGTACATTTTTGGTAACCCATTCAATAACCGGCTTAGCGAATATTGCTCAGCTAAACCATTGCGATATCGAGATCCTCTTGGTGTCAACGCCAAGTAATGTAAGAAGAAAATTAGAGAAAGAGGTAAAGAAATAAAATCTATTAATTATTCTTTGTTCTCTCCTTCAGTAAAGGAATTACTCCTTCAGTAATTCCTTCAGTAAAATAAGTACCTAGTATTGTAAGGACCTGTTTCACAATCGACAAGTAAGTTCGAAATAGCTTACTTTTCAGTTCAATTGACTTATATTTCATATTACAATAGTCAAATGATCTGCGAAGTAAGCTACTTAGAACTTACTTGTCGATTGTGAAACAAGCCCTAAATGTATGACGTGAATGCATTATTTACAGTATCAAAAATATTTCAAACACAATTAACGCTAAAGATGTTTTACACGCCCAGGTGACGTGCGCGGGCGCATTTATCACTTTACAGCCCATTAAGGGCTCCGAGGGCCTAATTGTCAGGTACAATGGGCCCTTGTGAACAGGAAGCAATTTGTAAGTGTGCACAATACGGTTTTCCGCTGATTCAGTATGTATGTATTTTGTGTTTTTTTTCTCTCTAAGATGTTGGTATTTAGGTGCCGTCCCGAAATAATTTTGACAGATGGCAGTGTACCTACTCCTATAAATTAGTCATTGGTGATTCACCTCAATACGGATTTTTATTTGAATAATATTTAGGAAAATGTCAAATATCATTATTAAAAATATATTTGTTCGGAATATTTATCTGACTTCTTTTTTTTCTTAAACAGTTGTTTAGTTTCACTATCTTAGATTATTATTATTAGCTCAGTACTTTTTGATAAAATACATTTTGAAATGAATTTTTAGCATTTATAAATTTATTATTGATCTTTGTCCCATTTTTCTCCTAAATATTAGTGAACTAGTTACGATACTTCTCCCAAACACCAATCGTCTACAATTGAAAATCGAATAAAAAGACTGAGGAAAAAAAAAACACCCAATAAAGATCCAGAAGTCAAATCAATAAGAAATTGAAACCCAAAAACATCTGTTGTGAGGAATAAATAGGTAGGCTTTGTGCAACCACTATGATCCCCATGATCTGTGGGCGCGCACGCGCATCTAAATTGACAGATGCTGACAAGAGCGTCAATCGTAATTCGTAATATTACCTACCTATGTCGCAAGGTGCTACAGAAATGAATGTGTGTCCAACCAAGAAAAGAGTATTCTGAAGTAAGACAAGTATTTTAGGCAAGAAGAAGGCAACATTTTAGTTTTAGCCATTGAAATCAAGTTAGAAAATTTTAGAAAAAAAAATTGTGCTGATTCTCTGCAATCCAGGCAGATGCACTTGTCCTTTCACATCAAGATTATAATTTTTCGCACTTTTTGTAACCACTATTTTATTTGTACTAATTTTTCTAATTGTTCAAATTAAAATCAAATAAAAAATAAAAGAGGTGCCTCTCCTCCGAGTTGCATTTTCACTAAAATAGGAACAATTATTTAACATTTTCGTTATAGTAATTATTAGTAAAAGAATCAAGAAAATACAGTTTTTGTTTCGTTAAGGGCAGTAAAAATTCTTCTTAGTAAATAAAAATCCAAAAAAAAAATCTTCCGGAAATCCGAAGCCGTAATTCACCACTAACTACGTTACTAATGTTAATACGTTAAAACGCGTCAAAATGCTCCCAGAAAAACCACTCCGACAATGGCGCATTAATATTTATTTATTTGCCAGGACATGCGGGCGCTAACCGAATTGAAGGAACCATTCTTGGAGCCCCTTCGGCCACAATAGGCCGCCGAATTGGCGTGCTTGGCCCAAATTACCACTATAACAATCCCGCATCTCCACCCCCCGTCGCTTCAATAATATAAAACACGTTTTGCCCAAGAAACGGAAGCACAAATTGACTTACAAAAGACAAAATTACATGTTATCTTACGAGTACGTCCCACCTTAGCACGTGTCGTGGAGAAAATCTCCTCGGGGAAAAGGAGAGATCAGAGTTATCCTCTTGCGCTAAGTCACGCTAAATCCCGAGATAAAAGACTGTTGGGGAGAGATTTTGTCCACGTCCCGTGCTAGGCCTATAGAGCTTTCAATGAAGGGTTAATTTGATATCGTTGTCAAAACTCGGTGCGATCCCACCACGCCCGCTGCGCTCGCAAGAAGTGACGTCACAGGAAGTGACGTAAGAAGGTCGCCGTCTCGAACGCGGTGTGAACGAACGTACGCGCTTTCCATTGAGATTGACACCCGGCGCGGCTAAAGTGCGCGCCACGAAAGAAGTCCCTTGGCTTAAACCTTAACTCTTTGCAATAAGAGCGAAAATAATGTTATTGGTGGGACTTCTTTTGTGGAGCGAACTCTAGTTTACAAACGCCTAATTGAAAGACGTCCGCTGACCGGACGTGGGCAAATTAATCGTTTCGCGACCATCAAAAAGTTCTAGTGATAGGTACGTGTCGCGTCTAGCCGATCAACGATTGGGCTCAGCGAACTGCCCAACAAACAAGTAACCTGACTGCCATATCCGAATCGTAATTAGTGCACGATGGCTGCGGAACTGTAATTGTTGACTTGTGACATGGCCGCTTTATTACGATCACCTTGGTTTGAATATTTGCGTTTGCTAAGTTAGTTTACTTATTATTTTGATTTCCGGTAGAAAAACTATTCCAAAGATATAAAAACGCTTAAGCATTGATGAGGAATGGGCAGCACTGTTCTTATTTTATGACCTAGCAATATACTGCGATTTGGGTGCCCAATATATGGCAATAGGCTTGCCCTCTATTACCTACATGGGATGCAAATAGTTGCGAAACGTGGATGTTATACCTGATGATGATAATGATGATGATACCTCTGCCTGATATTGTCGTCCCGTTTGGAAAATTTTGTGAACACAAATATTTATTCCCGAGTCATGATTGTAGGTATATAATATGTACGTAGTATATTTAAAATATTTTTGTAATCATTATGTGTATTTAAATTATGTCCGTCATCTAGTATTAACCATAACACAAGTGCTTATGATACTAGGTGTGAGTGTAAGAACTATTTATTTATTATTATATAAACGCATTTGTGCAGCACTCGCAGCCGCGGCGCGTACGAGGGGTCGCGGGCAGGTGTGCGGCCAGATGTCTTGAACAAATTGCCGTGCCATAAGGTACGCGCGGTGTGGACACACCCTTACCTCTGTTTGGTGCTTGGCGTGTGCCAAGGTTTAATTTTATGCTTGATTAAGAGCGATCGGGGGCGACTAATTAATAGTTGCGAGATGAACGGACGGCGGTGCTGCTTCCGATTGTTATTCGAGTTTGCTCGATTAATAAAATGCAATTCCGTGGAAGGACTTGTGTTATTTTGGTGGGAGCAAAGGAAAATGGGTCATAGCTTGTTTTTAGTAAATACGCCGTTATGCGCGACTAGAGAATCAGAAGACGCGGATCCACAATCCGGGCAGCCGCCTCTAGATAATTTTATAAGACACAGTTGTCCGATTTTTTATAAGTTTATTGTTTGTAATTTAAAATATTTTTTTGTTTGCTGTTTGTGATACATTAATCATTTTAAAAATACCTTTAGAGAAGAACCAACGGCTTAAACTACCACCGACATACTCTCATTTGAAAAAAAGATACTTTATTATGATCAAACTACCTACTCTCTTCGGTATTGGTCTACGAGCGAAAAAATAAAGAAGAATATGCCAGTCCCAATTCACCCTAGAGGTGTCGTAAAAGTCGATTAAGGAAGATTGCCTGGTGTAGACCAATAAGGCATCTGTGTGGTGGAGGGTAAACCACCAACTACAGCATACCCTAAGAGGGTTGGTATCAGGCAGGCGGCCGGATGTAAATCCTTAGCCAAAACCTTGAGCAGTATGGCTTGAAATGTTGACATCCCAATCACTCCCCCCGTTCATCGGTCTCTCGACATGGTCCTGTTAGTCTCTTTTCTATAGATATATTCATTCATTATTAGCACCTTTCCGGTGAGATGGAAGATATGAATCTAAAGGGAGTGGATGGCCTGATGACATCTGACCTATATAAATGGAAGAGGAAACATACTGCGCCGACCCCAGATAAACTGGGAACAGGACAGGAAGAAGAAGATTGTGATTAGACTAACAACGCACACTTATTATAAACTTGCCCGTTAATACAATGTTACACACAAAGCAGATTGTTAACAGGATTGCGCGAGCGCATGGCAATGATCTCACTCTGTCATTGCGCGGAAGTGTCTTAATGTCTCAGTTATGAGACTGTTGGTGTAGTGAACCAATTGTTTTTGTCGCAATATAGTCCATCACATTATATAAGCGACTCGTCACTCGATAGCGCAGAGGCTTAACCCTCAGCCTGCGATTGCGTAAACTAAGCAATGTTCGCTATGGCCGGTCATTGGATGGGTGACCAAAATTATATTTCGAGTTCCTCCGTGCCTCTGAAGGAACGTTAAGCTCTGTCGGCCCCGGCTGCTTCTGCAGTCGTTAATATCTAGCAATCCGCACTCGGGCAGCGTGGTGGGTTATGGCCCATCCAACCCATAACTATTCTTGCATTCATAGGAAAAGCTTGTGTTAGGAAAAATAACGAGATGGTGATGATGATGACATTATATTAAAATCGGAAGTTAACATAGCTGCCAAGAACTATAAGCCATCACCACCAAAAGAAAAGAAACCTTCCATATGGGTTAAAGAAATTAGGGAGATGGGTCCCAACCCACCACACTGGCCTAATGCAGATTGATGCCTGCAGGTGTAACCGGGGGAACAAAACACGGTAAACTCAGTATTTTTGGTCACCAACCAAAGATCGGCCTTAGCGATACCTACTGCGCACTGAGCTCCTCAGAGTTGCAAGAGCTTAACAAATAATTAAGATTTATAGGTAAAAAAATTACACGGAAATATAAAAAAACCCGCTTCTAACCTATCTACTGCAGGCCGTAATGAAAAAGCTACACTCCCAAGAAATAAACAAGTAACAGCCCACGCACTGATTCAATCTAACCCAAAACAAACGAGCATCACAACTCACGAACGAAAACAAAACCCCGGCAACTGGCAACTGCTCAGCGCGAATCGAAAGGCAATTACGGCGATATGAAACAGGAGAGCCGGCAAAGGCCGCTCAAAAAGCAGAGATGGGCTTTGTCGTTTGATTACCTGCCGGACAGTGGTAGGACAATGCCTGTAAAAATGGACGAAGGATTTAGTTTTCGCCGACTGCCGCGCTCGCAGGGTTAAAAGCGCCTTGAGCTGTAATTAGAGGCCGGCAGAGATAGTCTTTTTTTTTTAATAAATCTCTTTTTATTTTGAAAACGAACGACATACGTCGCTTTGAATGTTGGTCAGGTGCGAGGGCGTCATCTCGAAAAAACTTAAAGTATTCGTTGGTTAGCGAATGCTAGAAAAAGTTATTATAGGTAGTCTTGATTCGGGAACCCGCGTCCTCCGCATTATTTTTTCTCTTAGTACAAGTCATTAAATTTTAGACTTTAATAGAATTTTATTTTTTATTTATTTGACACAATAAATATATTCTTAACTAATTAATATCAAAAAATAAAGTAAAATTCTGTTACGAATGAAAAATCTATTGGAAAATTATGAAAAAATATCGATCGATTATTACTCATGATTTGTTTGCACGCCCGCCGCTGAAAAAAACATTAAAAAAGTAAACGCGCGGAGACGCGTTCCAAATTCGAAATCAACCGCCAAATTCCACGCGTCACATTGTCGCCCTCGCGTGGATGCAACCCCCGCTAAAGGTGCGCGCAAAACGGGGGGTTCAACCACCCTATTATCTTTAACATTTCAAAGTCTGTGTGCAAGATAAAGGCAAGGGGAGCCGGGGGGTGATTTTCTTTATTCTTCACCCGGATTTATTATTATTTTTTAGATATTATTACTGCGGCGCGTGCGCACATGTCCGTAAGAGCGACCCTAAATAGGAGTCGGTAATAATGCTCTTACTCGCATGTATGTAGTTTTCGTATTGTTTGAGGATTACTGGTTACTTTTGCGATCAGATACACTTATTATTATTATTAGATTGATTCAGCAGTAATTACGTGTTGTTAATATAAATGTATAAATAACGTTAACGCCTTACCTCGCAGTATTACAATATCATTCATGATACCGTAACAAAAGAAACATATAAAAAAAAAACTTTACAGACATTCTCCTGGCTCGAATCGAAGTGAAGACATTTTTGCAAGAAATATGTGTTCTAAAAGCCACCAAATAAGATCGACATTCCTCTTACAGTTCTTTTCTTAATCTCAACAGTGGCCCGCATTGAGGAACCCGGCATTTTTTGCCGGAACATGCGTTTTCTTGCCACAGAATTAAGGTTGATTATTGGCAATTTTGTGTGTCAGCAAAAACCCAAGCGCAGTGGAACAGCTGATTTTACGCACGCCACCGCGTTGGCGTAAAAGCGGGTTCGTTCCTCTTTCAGTTTTATAGAGTTGGGGATAAGATTGAAAACGCCTTGAGCCACGTTTCTTTCTTCAGACATTGATTCACGTTCTTTTTACGATGAGATAAGGAGTAAAATCGCTTAGTAAGGCCACGGCACGTGTTTGTGAGATAACATCAATACACATGTTGTTTGATCCGGCGATTTAATGTGTTTGTGGGCGTATCGGGTGTCTCATGGTTTTAAGGTTTTTTCTTTGGTAATGGGGGCCGTGAGATGACTTTTGACCAGGTGGGTCAGTCATCTGGCCGACTTGACTTCCTTATTGTGTAAGCTTTGTGGTTACCACAGTTTTGTTTTTTAAGCGAAGTATTCACCTATTTGCTTTTATTTTTACTGCCTAGGGCAATCAGTGGGATAAAGTGGATTAAGAAAAGAAAGATCAAAACGTCATGATACAACCAATTATGTTGACAATTAAAATACACGCCAGTAAAATTTTTAATGTTTTCTCTTCCATTCATTTGGGTCAGACGTCATTAAAACATCCACTACCCTTTGATTCATATAGTACAGATGTACAGAAAAGTGATGGAAAGGACCATGTCAAGAGATCAATTGACGCTGAGAGTGATTGCAAAATTGGAATTTGAAAACAAACTTTTTAATGTATATTAAACGTCGAAATATAAGAGAACAACTTATTCTCAGTAAGAATGATGGCTCCTATGGTAAAATAGTCAAGCAGTCTTGCTAAATCTGTATGTCATCTGTCATTTTATTATTTAAATTTTCGATTTCAAAGATCAAAGAGAATTTTTCGCTGGTTGCTTTCGACACTCGACAGACGCAACAAATAATAATAAATCGAACAGTATCGATCGCGGCATAATCCTACGACTTTCGCCTGCGCCCTACCCCTCACCTAATCACCTTTGACCGACGCACGCGCAGCTGCCAAGATGGCTGCCGTAGGGGATGCGCCGGCGATCGATACAGTTAAGTGCCATACTGTGGAGGTAACGATGGCTGGGTGAGTAACCCGACAGACTGTGGCCAGTTGTGTGGAATTATTGCTGCGTAAATGTGGGAGCATTGTTGGTGGTTCGTGCTTAGCAAACGGTTGAAAAAATAATGAGTATGTTTCAAGACTGTACCCACAAAAAACAGTTGATCGACTATTCATATTCTTAAATTCTTTTCATGATCATTGTGGCATCTTATAGGCAAACTACAGCATCCTATAGACTAGCATCTGGAGTAGTATGGACCTTAAGGCTGATATTTTTCCTAAATGTTTTCTAATTCGGAAGCTCTAAGCCATTCACGAATACAAACATAAAAAAAAGAAAATGAAATTACTACTAAAAATAACAATCATTTTGAAAGGTTATCTTTTGGTTTACTTCTGTAATATAGTACATCTAATTAAGACCTTGAGTTATGGCCGTGTGGTGACGGCAGAGTAGAATACAATTGTCACCACCCCAAATCTCTCCTGTGGGTGTCGTACAAGGCGACTAAGGATAAATCAGTGATGAGCAATTGGCAGCAGCGTTACTCTTATACCACCTAGCAATGTACTGCGAGTTTTTGTGCCCGATAAATGGCAATAGGCTTCGGGGATATAGCCGTGATTTATGTATGTATGTATGTATGTAATTAAGACCTGAACACCAAAAGTCATTAATATATCAACACGTATATCCATAATCTAAAACCAACAACAACGAAACCCAAATAACAGCCACCACTTAAACCATTCATAATATTTACACACCGACCGATAGCATCGTTAATTTTCTCCCGATAACCGAACAAAAGACAATCGCTAATTGAAACCCGATACGATTCACTTGAAAAAAAAGAGAGATAAACGATCATCCATCTAACGCGAAACATCTTTCGCAAAAAGTCGGCGGCCGGCATGCGTCTGCGCACCGCAGATGTAAACGGGTGATGCTCGCGAAAAATTCAAATGGAGTCGTTATTTATTGTCATGCGGAACTCCTTTATCGCGACGATGTTTAAGTATTTAAGAGGACACGCTATGAATATTGTTTTGTATGTTTTTGAGAGAATATTTTTTTATACATACACATACATACATACATAAATCACGCCCATATCCCCGAAGGGGTAGGCAGAGGTGAATTCTCACCCGCGTTTCGCCAATTATGTCAAGTCCCATGTAATAGGTGGCGAGCCTATTGCCATTTATCGGGCACAAAAGTCGCAGTACATTGTCAGGACGGTAGTATAAGAGGAACGCTGCTGCCCATTCCTCATCACTGATTTATCCTTAGTCGCCTTGTACGACACCCACGGGAGAGATTTGGGATGGTGACAATTGTATTCTACTCTGCCGTCACCACACGGCTAATTTTTTTATATTTTTTTATATGTTCTACTATTTCGTTATAGACTTTGTTGACTCTGGCATTTTTTTACTCGGCTTAAAAGCTTTCGATTTATGTAATATACAAAATAAATCAATGCAATGCTTAGTAATAATTGCAATTTTTTTCCAATTTTTACCTCCTCTTATAATTACTTAAGTCGCATTTGATCATATAGAAAAAGCAAGAATAAAAACTATCAAGTATAGTAAAAATAACATAGACAACACCGCGATTATTGCTGACAACGAAAAATGATATTAATATCTTTATAGTATGCTATTTATTTACACACCTATTGCTTTTTCTCATACCCACTCTAGATATATCGGTGTCTAGGTTATACACCATGACCTCGAAATTTGTTATTAGATTATAAAAATCTCACACGCCTATAAAAATCTCCAAAGGGACAGGCAGAGGTGTATTAACACCCATATTTCGCCAAGTATTTTAAGTTCTAAGTTTTCGAATATTTAAATAAAATAAAAAGCAAATAGTGTGTTGCCATTAAGCTGCCACTAAGTTACTTTTGTAATACATTTTGTAACTGCGACTGCCTCTTAACAATCAATGCAAATTTATCGCTATATTGATTTCACATCTGTTAAGAGCTCGCGACTTATGACACATAATTTGCATTTATTCGACAGCCTCATAGCGCCAAATGTTTTATACGAGATAAATAGGATTATTAATATTAAAAAAAAGATTAGCCTTGACATTAAGTACTAAATGAAAGATTGGTGATAACACTAATGTTATTTAACAATGTGTTTGTGTTTTGTTTCAATAACTAAATTCTTTGATTAATGTTTTTATTATTTTGTGATTTCTTAATAACAAACATCTGATTCCGTCCTTATCAACCGATTGAAATAACAACAAACAACCAAGAAATGGGACGTCAGTTAAAACTTATGAAATTAAAAGTAAACATAAAAAGTGTTTCGGTTTGCATCAGTTGCTGTATGTCGCTGTTACTAACTATTGACAAAATAGTTACAACATCATCTTAGGCTAAATATAAGCTGAAAGGTTTAAGATTTATTTAGGATTTAGAGTATATGGCAATGAAAGAAAACTTATTGAAATATTTTTTATCTATAAGTGTGGTTAAATCTTAAATAAATAAATAAACCACTCAAACCGACACAAACAAACTTGCCAATTTCAACTCAAACCTATACAGTTAAATAATTGAAAATGCTCACGCAAACACCACGGTACATTCTAAAAATATTGCCGCAGACCATCCACAATTAAACCGGTGTTCGGTCCGACTGAACTTCGGGAGAAATCATAAATCATCCCCTTTTTTCAATTAATCCGCACTGCCGCTGTGACAGGCCAGACAAAGTTCCGTGGGTTCATCCCACTATCGTCGCTCAAAGCAAACGTCATATAGTAACTTGCAAGGTGTGTCATATCGGGGCACGCGACATTCGGCCCGGAATAGCTGCAAAGGTGCACGGGACCCCTTCTACTTTCTATATTCAAACAATCGATACACCCTTCACGCTCGATCGAAACTCAAATGTGGTGCGATATTGCTTGACTTAACGTATATGAGATTAAAAAAAAAACATATATTTTCAGTTCTATCAAAGCCTAATCTTTTAAATTTTAAGACAGCATGATTGACAGATACAGAGAGGAGTCAATATAATATATGTACATACTTTTGGTGGCCCATATGACCAGTCTTAGCGAGCGCTTTTTATAGATACCTTTATAGCACTGTGGATATAGGCGTGATTTGTGTATGTATGCATTGCCATAGAACAGCTTTTATAGCAAACCTTCATCTCTCAAGAACAATGTGTAGGCTCTCAAGAACATTCTTAATAAATAAGACGAATAGGTTAATTTACCCCAAAAATATTAGCACATCCCTGATCGAAGTATACATACGCATAAAAGCGTATGGCAGAAAAAGTGTCCCGATCATAAGATGCGGGGCGCAAGGTGGCTCCACAAAGGAACTCCTTCGGAATGAAAGGTGCAAAATGATTTCATATAGGTCATCATTTTTTGCCGGTCCTCCAAGATTCGCGGGACCTTTTACCTGTCCACCACGTGTGGAGGACACCTTGAGATTAGTTTTACCTGTGTAGGTAGGTATGTTATTACAATTTATTAATTTTATTTCAGTATTCAAGGATAAGGATTAAAGGATGGAGGAGCTCAATAGATCGTTTAGCGCAGTGGCTTAGCGCGCTCGGTGTGCGTTTGCGAAAACTAAGCTACGTTCGCTTGGATTGGTGACCAAAATTATATTATCTCGAGTTCCTTCATTTGTAATCGTTAATACCCACCAATCCGAAATGGGCCAGCGTGGTGGGTTAGGGCATATTTTCCCTATATTCTTTCTTCTATATGGAAGTCCTGTACCTCCATCAGGGACATTAAAAGGCTGGTGATGGATGATTATTCTAGGATATTTCCTTTCCGCCATACTTGCAAATTGTATTGCTCGCAAACTGTATGACGGTCGGTTTGCTAGAATGGCCAGATCGCTGGCTAATGGCCAAGAAGTCCCAATTCTGGTATAGGGGCAAACATTTGTGAGTATCCCGGTCTCACTCAACCCCTAGTATTACTAAATTGCGTCCAATATACACGATTCTAACAAGTTTGTTTTACACGTTATTCATGTGTTTGTGCACAGCTACCAATATTGAAATCGGAAGAGCAAACGTTTGGCAGGCAACTGTAGATTCTAGCCCAACACTTCCCTGAAGGAATTTCGTTCTTGATCGAAATTGACCAATTGATAAATATTTCTGCTTTTAGTTAGGACATCTGTGTTATGTCACAGGAACTTAGGTTTTTATTTTTATTTTGCTCTAATTTTGAATCACCGGTGCCGTATATTTATGAGGCATATCGTAGAATTTATAAATTTTTAGAACATAGAAAATTTAATGATTAGTCTGGTTTTTAAAATACAATATTTTTGTTCTTCAATGCATTTACATAATCTTAGATCTTGACATTGCCATTGACAATTGGTTTATTATTAGCGATTCGATATGCAGAGTGAACGAGGATTGAAGAACGGAGAATGTCTAAAATCATAAAGTTTAGTATAATTATGTCTTTGTTACACTGAATATCTATCACAAGAATAGCCCTTAATAGATGGTCAATAAATGTTAAATCGCATCTCCCCTTTCAATTAAACTGCATACATTCATAAGCCTGTGGAATAAGTTGTAAGAGTCTTCGTCGATTCTTTTATGCTAAGCAACTTATTATTTTCCTTGTATATTTCTCAATTTGACATGATAGCGAGAGGAGTGGATGAGAAATTGGTGAAGAATCGAAAGGAGTGGAAGAAGAAGACATGTTGTGCCGACCCCGCCTAGAGCGGGATAAGGGCAGGATGAAGAAGTATATTTCTCAATTTGGTCTTCCTTATTTAGCGTCTTGTACTTAAATAATATTCACGTTAGTTCCACCTCATAATATATTTTGTGAATAATAAATAAATATGCGTATTCATTATCACTGTATTTTGATTTTGATTAATTTAACAGATGATAAAGGAAAGAAACTCATTGAATTTTATATTATGCTTTGACAATGCTCAAACTATCAGACGTCCATCTTTTCTGTCTTTCCTTCAAATTTTGACTGCCAAATTAAAATTATTTAAACTTTTTAATTAAAAAATTAAGTTCTAAAAATTAACTAGAGACAGTTCAATCTTTCATTCCAGTCATCAATTAAAAGACTATTGATTATGCTACCTTTGTACAGTCAAAATACATATTAAAAATAATTTTATTTTTCTAAATAAACTAGATATCTTAAAAAACGATTAACATTTCATTTCAAATTAATTATTTAAAATATTTTTGCAACAATAACTTTTATAATTAATTATCTCCTTTTAATTCGAGAAAAATTAAACCTAAAACTTGGACACACTTTCGCCAACTAGTAAAATAAAAATAGACAAATCTGCGTAAATTTTAAAGTAAATAACAGTTTTATACTCTCTCAAAACTAAATCGTAGTGAAACGTAACTTTTTTACCGCGTAACTTGTGACTTGGACCACATCACCCCCTTGTGCAAGACAGGAAGCGCCGTACACAACACTCGACAAAAGAGATGAGCGGCAAACATATAATTATACTATCGAGTATCGGAACTAGTGTGGTACAAGAAAATGGTAGTCACTTGTCACATCCTCTCTGCTGAATGGAGATATCAAGTGATGGGAGGAGTACCACACCTGTGACTGCCAGTTTGTGGTTTATACGCAAGTTTGGGGTGGATAGAGTATCAGTGTCTATATGTGCGATTAATTGAATCAGTTTTATATTTTTATAAACGGGGGCACGCATTTGACATACCCTCCGGAAGGAAAAAAATTAAATGTTTAATTTACAATAGGGCTGCCAGTAATTTCGCATCTTTAACCTTCAAAGGTTAAATATGATTGAAGGGATATTGAATTATAGGGCATGTCAGCGAAATTCTAGCTACTTTCTAATTTTTAACGACGAATTATCTATTTTGTAATCCAAGGACTCTTCGTGCTATACGCATTTGCAAAGCAATCAGTTCATATTTGTGTTTTTTTTATTACTATCATATATTATAGCCATTTTTTACCTACACTTACATTTCAATGGAGTAATCGGAAATGTTACAGAATAGCACCGCTGATATGGGTTTATTTAAGGCATTAAATAATCTTAATTATTTGAGTTGCGTCTTTCTTGTTTTAAATAAGCCAATTGTATTCTGCTCTGCCGTCACCACGCCTCTTTAAATATATTTTCAGAAAACAGTGATTGAAGGTATATATAGGTTAGTTAAGTTATATTTAAAACGAATTCGTCCTTAACACAACGGAACGTTAGGTCCACATTCGCTCGTCGCTATGCAAAGTCGAGCCACGCTAAATAGACGATCGGTGCCGTATTCTTCGGTGCGTGACTCCGAGGTACCGGAAGCGCATTATTGTTTCGCCCGCTTCCGTGCGTTATGGGCGGCAGTTTCCGCTGTTCGCTTATCGCGTACTCCATCGGCGAGATCTTGTTAACTCGTTGAAGGTGATTTCTTGATTAATTTATTTTATTGACCACACAGTGTAGGGGCTTTTTTGTTTTAATAGGAATGTTATACTTGTTGCTGAATACACAGAGTAACAGAAAATGTTGTTTGGGTTAAGTGATGTTTAATTTTGTGCAACAGACAGGAATACATACATAAATCACGTATATTTCTAGGCGGATGTGTATTAAGACGAAACATCGGCCAATTATGTTAGGTCCCATATAATAGGTGGCGAGCCTTTTGATATCTATCGGGTGCATAAATCGCAGTAAGTATATTGATAGGGTACAAGAGGACTGCTGCTGCCCATTACTCATTGCTGTTTTAACGCTTAGTCGCCTTGTACGATAGCCGCAGGAAGATTTGTTACGGATTGGAATTAAATATTGTTTTAAATGTCACTTTATCTGAGAATAAAAGGATTACACACAGAAGAAAAGGACACGCAATTTATATGTATCTAGTTGATTTAAATTTTCAAATACACCACATGACACTTATAAATTTACGTTCGATTCGAACACCGAAACGCAAAAAGTCCAGACTCGTGCAAGCCATCCTTGTACGTACCTCATTATCGTTCACAAAAACCATGACAGAGTATCCCATAGCAAGGCGATCCTTATGAAACAAATGCAACCTCGCCAAACCACAATGCGTTTCAATTTGCACCGGGCTTGAAGAGACGGAAAAATCATTCGATTATACTCGGAGACAAAAAACCGAATCGCCATGTATCATGTCGAACACGGCCACTCAGACAGACAAAAAAGCCATCGTTAGAAGAGCAAAACGAAAGGAAAATACTCCCCTAAAAATACATCGGTACAAACTTGCTTACTCAATTAATCGATTCAAACCCTAATCGAATAGGCAAGTTCGATTCTTTGTTTGAAAATGCTCGGTTTTTTTTTCAGCCACCGCCAGTTTGTTTTTCGCGAAAATACATAAATGCCGGTGCGCCGTTTGCAAATAGAAAAGCAGACGTCAATGCTAGGTGATTCAGGGATTTTTTTGCGTCCATTTTCTAGCGTAAAAATTGTGTTATACAGCTGAAAGTACGGCACACCTCCGACGTATAATTTAATCCGGTCCATAAGCTCATTGTCATGTAATCAGCTATGAAATTAATTATGTAAGCCATTTTAGAATACACTCTGGTAGCTTAATATACTATAATGTCATTGTTTGACGCCGTGATCATAATAAAATTTTCTTGCGGTGGGAAATTTAAAGTGGGAGGAGTTTGATGGCGTCCCGTCGCTTTTATTAATTTTATTTAAAATACTTTTTTTTAATTTCGTAAATAAATAAACATGGAACAACGACAAAAATGACGTCGGTCATTACAAACAGTGTCGGGCAATTGTTTTTACGATAGTCGTTTCGTTCTTTCGCAGTTCGATCTTTTAAATTAGTTCCTGTTTTGAATTTCTCAGTAAGTTCATGAAGAGACAAGTCAAAGATAACCCAAGTACCAAAATGTGGCAATCGATTAGAAGTGTGATTAAATACTAAAGCAATCGCTGTCACGTTAGTTTACGTTTGGAATAGATACATTTTGAAACCCTAATTTACGGGTGGAGGTGTGTCAAATTCTAAGGGCCTGTTTTACAATCGACAAGTAAGTTCGAAGTGGCTTACTTTGCAGTTTAATTGACATATATTACATATTACAACTGTCAAATGATCTGCGAAGTAGCTACTTCGAACTTACTTGTCGATTGTGAAACAGACCCTAAGGCTCGAGTTCACCAAAACGTAAAACAAGCGATTAAAAGATAACCGCCAGTGTTTGACAGTTCTTCCATATGGTAAAGTATGTTAAAAACCGACGCATAAATAATAATAGCCTGTTTAAGTTTTGATAAAATCCAGCCTAAAAGTGAAATAACTGAGAAGAAATCAATCTCAAGTTTATTCATACCTGGAATAATTGCGACTCACTTATGACTCGTCACGTCGCCAGACTTCGGAAACCCGTGCGTCCAAAAGAGGATAGAGAGAGGAGTAGGAAACACAGGAGAGCCGACGATAGTTAAAATTTTCAGCATGGCCGATTGTGCCGCTAAGCACACAACAAGCAATCGCAAGATAGACTCAGAGTGCACAATGGGCCTTTAGGAGCGTAAACAACGAGCGGAGTAGACCGCGTAGCGCCATCAAGACAGCATCACATAATTGCTCCGTAATTAATTAGCCCGTGGCCACAATAAAAGCGTAATCTAAACCGAAATGGGTTACACCAGTGATTCCCAAAGTGGTCCAGGTGGACCCCCCTGGGGCCCACGAGAGATTCGACAGGGTACATTTTGCAGAAAACAACATAGATGAGACAAAGAAATGGGGGTTCACGATTCGTAAGTGTATCGTGATTATGCCAAAAATGAACACGGGTCCCAAAAATTAGGGGGTCCACGAAATTTTTTTCCGATTTATTCGTGGTTGGGGCAAATTTTCATATAGTTATATCTATATAATCTTCCCATTTTTTTGTTGAGTTACGGGAATATTGTTCCAGGAAGGGGGTCCACTTTACCAGCAAAATTTTGAAAGTAGTCTCCGAGGAAAAAAGTTTGGGAACCTCCGGGTTACAAAGCCACGTAAGCTGCTCAGGCGGGCGGGCTTCGAGCCAGCCGTGGCTCAACCAGCTAAAGCTCGCATCTGCAACGTAATGAGCTGCTCAAGTACCCAGTAACTTGTTTACATTGTTTCTTTATTATGTTTTTTGCCGCGGCTGTGTTGCCGCGTTTCCCGTTCTCTTTCCCCGCGGGAAGCGGAGTCTTTGTCTTTGAGAGATTTGATTTTTAATTAGTTGTGTTGCAGCGCCCGCTTTGAGCGATGTGTGCGACTCCTGACATCTCTTTCGCTGTAGCGTTGCGTATTGTTTTGGCGTCGTGTCTTTTTTTTATGTAAAAAGAAAAAAGAAAAGATCGGAACGCTTTGACGTTTCGAGTGTATCGTCAGAGGAGACGTGGTCAGTTTGGATTGGTCTTTTAACGAGTAACGTATAGGTTTTAATGAGTGAAAGTTTTAGATTGGTATTCATTGTTAAGCTAGTGATGGAAGCTGGATGACGATGATATTATGCACACCATCATTCACCATGGATTTTTAAGTAATTATAATAGTGAAATATTGCTTTTAATTACTTGACATTCTAAAGAAAACCTATGCCATAGATAGATTCATTCAACAGAAAATATAGAAAAAAAAAATTAAGCACTCTTTTTTTAACCTGTTTCTAATCCATTAATTTTCTCCACAGCAGCACCGGTAATCTATGCGTTCCATAATCAAACTTTCGAAGGTAACGCCTTCGAAATTTTAAAAATAAAACCCACAAGCGAATTTATTTTTTTGTTATTGTCTTTTGTTTTTAATCTTTGAATATTTCTCCTTCGAGATCACTTCCTTTCACGGATTCTTTTTCTTTTTTGAATATTTGATGCTCTTGAGGGTATCGTTAGTTTACTTGCAGTCTGTTTTTTTTATAATAAGCCGGGATAAGTTTAATTGGCGAGCCAACGGAATGCCACAGCCAATAGTCGCCGAGCGGCACAAAAGTGGGCACAGCACAAAGCGCTAATCTCGCCGTATGTACGTTACGTGGCCTCGTTTCGCACAATGTCTGCCTCTGATTAAGAGGATTGTCTCCATCGCTCCTCGGATATTAAAAGTCTTGCACAGCGGCGGCACAATTGCGCAATTTGCGCTAGATAATGCGCGAAAAGCGCCAACGGAAAGTTGCGCGAGGTATTGTTTCTATTAGGCCTTTTTGTTCTGGGCCTTTTATGGGCCCTTGTGGCGGGCCTGTGACGTCATTCCGTTTTTTGTTTAGGAGCCGGCCGCAGCGGGAAAGTTAGGCGGTGGTTTTTTAATCACACCTATTATTTTTTGTTTGTGCTCGTGTACCTATCTGGCGATGCGTTGTTTGGACGCGGTGCGAATGTGCGATGGATGAATGTTGGCCACCGCATTCGGAATTGGCGTTGTGTTTGGCTAGCTTTACCATTCGAAAGGAGTGAAAGAGGTGAAATAATTTTTAGAGCAAATTTTCGCTTCCTTTTCGTAATTGAAAACATGGTTTCTGTGTTTGAAAACTGACGACATATTGATACGAAAATGGCACATCTCAAAAAATATTCGAGTCATACTTATTTTCGCAAGTAAATAATTCGATGTGTTTAGTGATTAGAATTTCACAGAAAATGATTGCTATTTAAGTAAACTACCTTACCACCTTATTTTACTACGTGCAATGTATGGTTTGCAATATACAGATATTGAACATTCTAAGAATAAGGTACGTTTTTATATATTTAGTATCTTGAAAAAAATCGTCGTCTTGTTGTTGTAGTAGAGTATGTTTTAAGTTTATAAAAACAAACTAAACTCCATTTATTACAAGAATTGAAAATCCCGGAACAATGATTATTGTTTATTTCTTGACATAATAACACAAGATAAGAATCGGGAGGGCTTAAACTGATTTAGAAAACCCCTCCGTAACTTTCTATTTCGATATCTGCATAGTTATTAAAAGAGAAAGTCGGTAAGGAAGATCGATTTAATAAAGATAATAATGTTTTTTTATATAAAATCTAAGGGTTTATGAGAAAGTCGGAGATATAGGACATATATTACATACATAACTATAATAATATATTAATAAGCATAAGTTTAAGGTGCCGACTACGGGTAAAGATAATAATGGTAAATGGGCAGAAGCGTTCGTCTTTTAAGACCTAACAATAAACTGCAGCTTAAATGCCCGTTAGCAAGTGTGTCATTGGCAATAAATAGGCTTGCCTCCTATTACACGGGATCTAAAATAATTCGCGAAACGTGGCTGTTAACTCACCTCAACCTACAAAATTAGGCGTGATGTTGTAAATTCGCGCGAGTCGCCGATATTGCAATTTGCAATACCGCGTATCCAACTGGAGTCAATTAAATTTTTTTTTTTACGCTCACACCTATCATCTAGCCCAAAGTAAGTAGCCTAAGCACTTGTGTTATGGATACTACATGACGGACATATTTTTAATATAATTATGTATATAAATGTTGAAAATATACTACATAAACATATACACAACCATGACTCGGAAACAAAGTTTGCCCCTCCCCTACCAGGAATCGAACCCGGGACCTCTTGGCCAATACCCAGCGATCAGAGCATTCGACCAAGGCGGCCGACGAAATCGCGTCAAAAAGAACAAATGTTAAACCTCTAATTTGTTTTTTTTTGTAATCCGCGGTATAGACAACTGTTGATTACGCGGTATTGCTGTATTAACGGCGTGTAATGTAAATAAATCGTGCCCATAAAGGATCAATCACGTACTCAATTACAATGTCGCGTAAGATTCGTAGTCATTACCTCCTTAACCGTGTGACACAGACGGAAAGCTATAAATAAAGGAGCCATGAAGTAAAACAAACTTGAATTGACTCAAAAGGCCACTGGCCCCTCCACTCGGGGGTAAATCTTGCGACCACTTAAGATCATCCTCAAGGATTGTCGCTCCCGTATAATATTTTATAAGTATAAAAAGTAGATGCAAATTCTTTAAATTGTCTATTCAGGAAATTGCTATCAAAATGCGAAGCTTTCGTGAGTTTTGACAATATACATACATAAATCACACCTATATCCCCGAAGGGGTAGGCAGAGGTGAACTAGCACCAACGTTTCGCCAATTATGTTAGGTCCCATGTAATAGGTGGCGAGCCTATTGCCATTTATCGGGCACAAAAGTCGCGGTACATTGCTATTGCTAGGTGGTATAAGAGGAATGCTGCTGCCCATTATTCATCATTGATTTATCCTTAGTCGCCTTGTACGACACCCATGGGAGAGATTTGGGGTGGTGACAATTGTATTTTACTCTGCCGTCACCACACGACACAATATGCAATAGACAAACAAATTGTAAACAACCATGTCTCGCGAACAAAGATCTGTGTTCATTATACAAACATGAGCACCTACCAGGATTCGAATCGGGGACCTCTTGGCCAATACTGGCACTTATATAGCGATGAGACCACATTTACCAGTTTTAACATTTTCTTTGTTAATGGCGATCAGATAATATTGTGGAGTAGATTTTAAAAATATATCCCATTGCTGCTTCCAATCCACAACTTCCACAACCATATCGTATTGAAATTACTTATGAAATCTCGTGTAAACACCTATTTAATTTGACGTATAACAACACAGTTAACCCTGTAAATGTAAACGGTCTTGTTAACACCCAATTTGCGTGATAGAAACAAACAAATTGCCCGCCGCACATCGCGTGACACCCCTGCGTCTTAACCCCGCCTCAAGACGGGCTTAAACACCGTTTGTGGAACAATAAAGACGCACGCCGGTGTAAGCGACAACCGGTCGCGTTTTATGATAGACATTTTTTGTTTTTCTATTAATTTTTTCAATCGTTTAGATACTTTTTTGTAAAATGGCAATTTTTGTACAATCTGGGAGTTTCTAAAATATTTTTACTACTTATTAACTAAGAATATTTAACATCATTTGTAAAGTATTTTTTTTATAATTAGCTGTATATGGGCAGCAGCATTCCTGTCAGGCCAACCAACTAGCAATGTACTGTGATTAACGTGTCCGACAGATGACAATGAGCTCGCTCCTTACTACATGGCACTACTTGGCAAAATATGATGTTAATGCACATCTACCCCTTCGAGGATAAATAACTGTGATATAATTATTTGTATAATCTAAAGGACTATAGATTTCCTACATATATTCTTATTATTTTTCTTCATTGTGCTTAATTACCACCGCAATGTGTAATATTTTAATACTATATATAGTACATAATTAGTAACTGTTATTGTTAATAGTGTTTGTATTCTAACAAGTGCTACAAAGAAGCCATTGTGAAATATGCTTAATGTGTAAGCTGTTGATGTGTCGTAAATAAACTGGAACAGGTCGCGTTTTTGCATGCCAAAACCTATCATTTACAATGTAGGTATTAACAAAAAATTGCAACTTAATTTTAAAAAAAATTGTTACTTGGACCACACGAAATACTTAAGTGGGTATTTTTTGCTCGGGGGAGCGCGACATGTGCTTCTTAATCTCGATCGTCGTGGGAGGGTTAACAACAAAACACGATCGCCACTTGTGGATTTATTGAAACCGCATTTTTACAGAAAGAGCACTTTAATGGTTGGTTCATTTATTGTGCTGTTTTGTGATTCACCTAATCTTCGTAGAATCTTCGGCAGCGGTCCCATTTGCCATGCGTATTGGCATCTATCGGCCACGTAAACTGCAGTTCCTATATTCTTCTTCTTCCTGGCCAGGGGGCCTACCGCCTAACTCTATTGCTGATGATAGCTACATAGCAATGCACTGCTTATGGCAGCAATCCTCATTTCTTAGGGGGTACGGATTTTGTGCCAAATTCATACAAAATCATTCGGTGATCATTCGTTCAAAGCTATCGCTGATAGTTTAGGTACATTTGGTGCGAAATGACAGCATGACGTCATAGACTATAGCTTTTGCTTTAGCAATCGAGTAAGGCGGTAGGCCCCTGTTCCCAGTCTGTCTGAGGTCGGCGCAGTATGTTATAGGGGTAGTGATGAAAGAAAGTCGAACAGAACTATGTCGAGAGATCGATGAACATAGAGAGTGATTGGAGTAACAGCATTCCAATCCATACTGCTCAAGGTTCTGGCTTAGGTTTTAAAGCCAGTCGCCTGCCTGATAGCAGCCTTCTATGGGTATGCTGTTGTTGGTGGTTTGTCCGTCCACCATTCGGGTATCCTAAGGTGCTTATTGGTCTACGCGGGGCCATCATGAAAGACCTGCAGTAGGTACCTATATTGCTAGGTTGTAAATAGTAACGCTGCTGCCCATTCCTCTAGTCGCCTTGTAGGACACCCGCGGCAGAGATTGGGAGAGGTGACAATTGTATTCTGCTCTGCCGCTACCACAGGCCGGTTTGTATGTAATACAAGTTATGTTCAGTATATACCTTTTTCGATATTGTCTTTGTAGTGATGCTCTTTCTCTGTCAGCACAAAAACGCTTCATCAAAAATCACGTAGCATGCTGATCTATTTTATTTTTTTTGCAAATGTTTGATCAACATTCGCCACGACAAGGTTGCGCCCAAACATATGGCGGCGCGTGCGCATCGTGAAAGGCACACCTTTCGCCGACATTTGCAAATAAGCATCTTTCCTATCGGGGCTGCCCATAAAAACACTTTTATGATTACGTTTCGCCATAAAAAAAGAGATACAGTGTTAAATGTTCTTTTGTCTTTTTTCCCCTCTTCAATTTCAATAAAATATGCTTGCACTAATACCTATCCGTTGAGATATAGAAATAGTAACACTTCGTTTTAGATTTGGCAACACATAGGTACCTACCTAGTATCACATGTTTACCACCAATTAACCAATTTTAATTCATGAATAAAACTATACATAGGTACATACCTAATTCACGCCTAAAAATCCCCGAAGTGGTAGGCAGAGGTGTATAAGGTCCCACATGTAATACGTGGCGAGCCTATTGCCATCTGTCGGGTACCTACGTAATTCGCAGTATATTTCTAGGTGGTATAAAAGTCTGCTCTGCCGCCACCACACGGCACGCAAAAATATACCTATTGCTTGCACTAATACGCTGAGATTTAGAAAAAGTAACTTTCCTTATAAGTTTATCGCAACGCGTAGTTAGGGGAAGGTGACCCATTGCCTAAAGCGTTTAAGTACTAACCCGTATACACATCGGTTTGAAAACAATTTTAAACACAAGAGTGCTCGTTTTAGGCAGTGTAACTGTACCCGTTATGGGCTGCCTTAAATACATACATACATAAATCACGCCTATATCCCCGAAGGTGTAAGCAGAGGAGAACTAGCACCCACGTTGGGCTGCCTTGCCCTTTATTTACCACCAATGAGACTAAATTAAAGCAGGAATTCACTAATATTTTGATATTACTTTAATGTAACTAATAGTAATTAGTAATCCGTCACATTTTTACTTATTGTGGATGTCAGAGATTTATGAAATTTCATTATTACAGTAAATATGTGTTTTAAGTCCAACCCAACCCAAACGAACGGTATAGGTAATTGTAAAAATGAGCGTCATTGTGTTAAAAAAAGCATTTATGGGCCAACATTGAGTGTTAAACTGATATGACTTCAACACAGCACTTTCCAATTCATCCACAAATAAAGATGGCTGACAATCCATTTATGAATCAATGACTTGTAACTGGAGATGCTCTAGCGTTTGATAAACAAATGAAGAACGATGGGACATCTGGTATAGATATCGGGTTTATTTTTAGTTATCTGTTAATTAAAAAAATGTCTTGATTACAGATAAAATGAACGTTAGATGGCAAGCAAATGTCACATGATCAGTTTTGAGTGTGGACCTTTAATTTACATTATGATATTTTATGGGTAATACTTATTTGGATTGGATTTAAAATACCAGATGAATTGTTAGTTCCTAACAAATTAAGTCGCAGAAGTAGTAATTTTTTAACCTCAGCTTCCATCAACCTTCACAGATCATCGCCACGTATCATCATCATCATCACCAGCCCTCTAAAACACTTTACAGACGGGCTGGCTATCTTATCACAAATTGTCGGAACACAATAATGCTGTTACCATTACTATTATTACGACAGATTTTGATAAAAAGGTGGTAGCTAGCCAGGCGGACTTGAAAAAAGTCCTACCCCCAACCAAACCGAGTTCAAATTTATACTCCCCTGGGGATCGAACCCGGGACCTCGTGATTTTAATTCCATTGGGCGAACCTCTAGACCACGAAGGCGGTTGGCAAGTGGCGGTTTCCTACTATTAATTATCTTAAGAATCCCAACGTATTAACTTTCGCGTTAGTTCGCTGAATTCTCCACATGACCCCAACCAAAGCGGGAAACTTTCGAACTAGGTAGGTACTTCTACGATCACACAAGTTTGTCGAGCAACCAATTATAAGTTGTCGAAATAATCCGCCATTTTGTCGTGTACCAAAACCGCCCAACCGCGGAATGCGATTCATTATACGTCTTGAGATTGTGGAGAGTACCTATAATGGCTATACGCCATGGATTTAACACTTTTCCCTGAGTTGACTTAGAACCATTTATGAAGATTTAAATTTCAATAAATTTTGACTTGGATGAACTACCAGTGGGGCATCAATGGGTTGAGGTGAGAGTGGTATCTATTAATAACATACGCTCGAGTCATTGATGTAGTAAGACAGTGTGGGACTACTTGTTTGCATTTTGTATTACGAATAAGATTTTATAAAGTTCAGTATTACCTCCTGCTAAAAATGACCTTAAAGGCCTACCTGTAAGGGTGTTTACTGGACCTCTAAATTGCACAAAATTTGAGACGACTGTTAAGACTACAATTGTAATAAGTTTATGAGTATTGTAGTACTACAGTTTGTTTCAGTTCACCACAAATATTTTATTACTAGTTAGTAATCCTTCAGCAAGAGAAGCTAAATTAACAAAAATGTTGATTAACCCTGAAACGCAACAAAACGTAAATGTCTTATTAGAAAGTAACCCATAGCAAGAAAATGAAAACTAATAAAATGTTGATTTACCCTGAAAACGCAGCGAAACGTCAGAAATGACCAACAGTTTTAAAATGCAAAAATCGACGATCTTGCAGACGCAGCCGGCGCGTGCACGCATTGAAAAATGAGGCAAAAACAATAAAACGCCATTAACTGCGAACAAAAGGAGTAAAAGGCAAGTCGGGGCACAATTAAAACAAGAAATAATAAGGAGTTTGTAATAATAAGTATTATATTGTTAGATGACAGGGGAGCGCCGGAGAGCACCTGGCGGCACGCGCCCCTGTACCTCTGCCGATTATTGTTTTTTTCTTTTTTTTCATTCAAGCAAGATCCGATTCGAATTTGGAATGTTTACTGTGTTAGCAATGGGTTATTTTAGGTCACTGCTTGACTTTCCTTGCGTTACGCGAAAGAACTATGTCTGGTATTGTTTATTGCAGATACATAATTCTATTATTTATCTGCAATAATCAATGATAATCCCGCCGTGTGGTGACGGCAGAGTAGAATACAATTGTCACCACCCCAAATCTCTCCCGTGGGTGTCGTACAAGGCGACTAAGGATAAACCAGTGATAGCAATGTACCTACTACGAATTCTGTGCCCGATAAATGGCAATAGGCTCGCCACCTATTACATGGGATCTAATATAATTGGTGAAACGCGGGTGCTAGTTCACCTCTGCCTACCCCTTCGGGGATATAGGCGTGATTTATGTATGTATGTATGTATGTATGTAATTCTATTAGAAATGTCTCAATAGCGAGGTACATTTGTTCTACTACACTACAAATTGTGTGATCATTTTTAAATCGTAAAGTATTTAGCATAAATTGTGACAGCCGTGTGGTGACGGCAGACACATTACAATTGTCACCACCCCCAATCTCGCTCGCGGGTGTCGTACAACGTGACTAAAGGGTTAAGACAGCAACGAGTAATTGGTAGCAGCGTTCGTCTTATGCTACGTAGCAATATACTGTGATTTGTAGTAGGTATAAACAAATTCCTTTTCAATATGAATATTGAAATTCATAAATTACTCTTGACTCGTACACAATCGAACGCGTCACCTGTATTTTGGGCTATAATGCATTATAATTACAAAATTTCAAACCGGTAAGGGCCCGTTCATAATTGTGACATTATGCCACGCGACCCTCCTCGCTAGACTTGCCATCTGTCTTTGCTCGCACCTGGGGCGCCTTTGCCCACTCAGATGCAGTTCTGACAGTAATAGCTACTTGAAAACAGTACTTATTGTGTTGTATGGCTGTCGGTACAATTTATTGTATGTAAATTTTTAGACACCATTGTTACTTGTTAGTGGCCAAAATTAAAATACATAGGTATTGTATATTCAAAGTCTTTACTATTATTAAATGTCGACTGGTTAGTTTAATGTGACGAAGTTTTTGCTTTTTTAATATGTAATAAAAATCTTTTTGTGTTGGATAGGCCATTAATCGAGGAAGGCTATAGGCTCTATAATTAAAAAACCGAAATTAACGCGAGCGAAGTCGCGGGCAACCATTAGTAAATAAATAAAATCTTTACATACAACAGGTCTAACTGCCGCACTCATAGACGTCAATTAACTTTAATGAGTATTTAATGTCAAAATTTTTCATTTAAATCTAGACTATAGACCCGGCAACAATAGCGATTAGTTTTGAATTGTCATTTTTTGACGTTAAGTACTCATTAACGTTTTTTGACGTCTCTGAGTGCGGCAGTAAGAGACCAGTGTGAGAAAATGCCTCGAAACATTTCATTTGGCAGTAAGTTCCCACAGATTAAAATTCATAAGCGTACTATAATGATTGAGTCTTTATTATTCGGACGCAGGTGGAGTCACGCTACCGGCTTCAGGAAACGGAAGTGAGTGGCCAATCGCGAGCCGTCACGGCCCAAACACTTACACACACAGATTCCACTTTATGCCTACACCGGGTAGTTGTTTGGGCACTTAGATCATGTCGCTGTTACGTTAAAAAATCGGTATTTGCGTAAAATTGTCGGAAAAATGTTTCCCGGACAATTTCTGCGAAAAACCTGTTTCAGAAATTGCACCAAAGTCAAGTGTAGGTGGTTGTTCGTGGATATTTTCGTCTTTTGAGTATTTTTAGTTCACAAAGTTTTTTATGTAGCACAAATATATTTTTATAACCCTTCAATTTTTTAAAATAATTGTCACTTTTTTGTCTGTGGAGTCAAGTTGTCAAGATTTTTAATTTTTTAACAAGATTTTTTCCTGAAGAGGCTATGTGAAGAGGTGCACGGTGCACACCCTTGTTTCACCAAACGCGTTATGTTATAGGACTCATGGAATAGGGGTCAAGCCTCAAGCCATTTGATAATAACTAAAATATTGCGTATCTCAATTCGATCTGTAATAACTAAGCTGCTTATAACTAAGCTGCTTATACCTACCTACCATTCCTTTGAATGAATTTCGATAAAAACAGATTTAGCTATAGGTAGGTGTACATATAGATATTCTCGGAAATTGATTTTTTTTATATACTTAGGTAGGTACCTAATGCTCTTTCGGCGTATATGGTCAGAATGGACCTCTTCTCTTTTTGTAAGTATTCTAGAACCTAAAAATATACCTAAACAGGTGAAATGTGGGTGTAAGCCCACCCCTTAGGGATGCTTATTCGTGTAAGGCAGTCCCTCAATGACACCGTTACACCAGCTCAGAATTAGATAATATACAAGCAAGCACACATCACAATAAAAACTCGGCATCAACGCCTAAGCCCGCAAAAGGATCCGCCCCGGCACAAAATAAACTATTCAAGATATTCTAAACAGCTCGCATGACCCGACATTTTAAACAAAAGAAGCGCGCACACAATGAGTTACTTGCCACAAGTCGCGGGTTCTCGCGAGTGGAGAAAATTGAATGCCGAGGTGTGAGCCCCTGGAAACACACGGGGACGTATTGCGTGAGGACGCGTCGCGGGTATTTTGAGATTTAATACACTAGTGCGTACTTGTATCATTTTAAAAGTAAAGTGATATAGGCGTGATTTATGTATGTATGTATGTATAAAAGTAAAGTTTATTATAGCTGGTAAGAAAATAAACAATTAATGCTAGTAGGTAATCATATAGGAACATACAGGAACGTGTTGCGTTTACATTTTAAAAGTAAAGTTTAACACAGCTAGTAAAAAAGAAACACAAATCCTAGTAATTATCTATATCAGTGTAAAATTTATAACAGTATAAGCGCCAATAAATGACCTTGATCTCTTATTATCGGAACAAATATTAAAATTGAATTTAAATGTGAGTTCTGTGCAATAATAATTAGAAATCTGGTCGAAACGGAAAAAAATATCGTAAGATGAAGTGTCATAAGTATCACGTTGCAGGTTAACGGCTGCATAATAAGATACATACATATATACATAAATCACGCCTTTATCTCTGAAGGGGTAGGCAGAGGTGAACTAGCACCCATATTTCGCCAATTGTGTTAGGTCCCATGTAATAGGTGGCAAGCCTATTGCCTATTTATCGGGCACAAAAGTCGCAGTACATTGCATTTGCTAGGTGGCACAAGAGGAACGCTGCTGCCCGTTCCTCATCATTGATATATCCTTAGTCGCCTTGTACGACACCCACGGGAGAGATTTGGGGTGGTGACACTTGTATTCTACTCTGCCGTCACCACACGGCATAATAAGATAAGTTAACTTTAATTAAGTTGTGTATTATAATATTGACACCAGCGAATTTAATATTTTTTATCTTTCTACCTAATAATGTACCAATGAGATAAATAAATGGTCCATATTTTAGAAAATTTTGTTTTTAAGGACGTGCGTTAAGCGGTAGGCCTGATAGGACCTCTATAGGCTAGCAGACGAAGTAGTAGAAGGAAATTGAAGTAGACTTCGGCTCAGGCCTGCCGTGCTGTGGGGTCTTAGACAGTATAGCATAATGACAGCGGGCCCGTGCGAAATATGTTCCCATATGTACGGCCCGCGTTTACACGGCACCTTGGGCGCCAACACCTCACGCGTCGACAGACTCGAATGGCACGCATGTTCTAAGTTTCCGCATTAAACCGTGTTAGTGACGGAAATGTAATTAGGAGTGTCTTTTCAGCGACCCGCGAATGTCGAGGGCACAATGATGAATTGAGAAAGTTCCAGCAATTTAAATGTTTAAGTTAACCTACATATTTTTTTAAATCCATGTTTAGCCAGTTAGTAAGATTCCTTGCTTTGCTGCTTTGAACAGTTGGTGTACTTGTTTATACTTAATGTTTCTTTGATTTATTCGGTTTTAAGAATCTTTATTTCTCATAGAACCTTACTGTTTGCTTGAAATGAGATACAAACACAAATAAAATATTAAGGCACTACGGTGGTCAATGCATTATTGTTGTCATTTATAACAGCAAGATTATTTTATATATTTAATATTGTTAATTGATATATGTGTTATATTATTCATTTTTATAAGATATTATAAAAGACAATAAAAAAGGTTCAATAAGTTTGCGATCATTATAAAAAACAGCGAACCCGGATTAAAATCTAGAATACGCGACACGATTCTCTGCGCAACCAACATCGCATCGCAACCGAAAAGAGAACGCGGAGAAAAGCGCTTCAGCGCATAAAAGCGGACGCGCCCCGCTCCTGTAATGATCGCTAAGATTCCCGCTTCATCGCCGTTCTTAATTCCGAACGTTCGCTTAATGAGATCCACCTTGGTGTCTGCGTACAATGGGACGCGATGCGTGAGCTTTCTTTTTTCTAAACCGCTTTTCTTTTTTTCAAGAGTCGCGCTCATTCACTGCGAGCGTTTAAAAAGATGGACTTTAAGTAATGATTCTACATGCGAGCGAAACGAGCCTCTATGAGGATTTTAATTTCGTTAGTGGGCTATTGTGCGCGCCCATGGCCAGTCGAAATTTTTATTTATTCACCCACGTTTATGAATAAGCATTCTCGTTTGGTGGACGGCTTTATTCGGGACGTTTAGTGTGCTTTTGAGTGTCATTTTAGCATTAAAATTAATAAATAAGACGTGTAAAAGAGATTTCGCTTCGCAATTTCTTTTCTGACCGTACTTTTTGGATATGCAATTTAAACATTTTTAGCAAGTTTAATAAATGCTTATTTTCTAAATAGTTAGTCATTTGTGAGCCAATAACAATTTTTAAATATTAAACATTGTCGCAAGACGATAAACATTTTTCCTCATAGTTTCCAGTGAACAATTTCGGCCGCTAAACTGTGAAAAATGGAGCCGTGTAAAAGAGAAAAGACTCGTTGAAAAGGCATAAACGGTAAAAGACTAGACCTGAGAGCCGCATCAGCCTCTCCATTAAGCGAGGACGCAGAAAGCGGTTAACAACTTAAGATGGCGTACGAAGAGGCGACTAGTTCCCTTAATAGTGCCCGCGCTTTGTTATCAAAATTGCGTTTTTAATCGCTAAACATCCGCGCAATCTTTGGATGTTTTAAGTAAATTTTACAACAGTCTTACAATGCTACGCCAAACGTATACCGGGCTATTAAAATATATAATTATAAGTATACAATTATCTACATCTACGTTTTTTTTACTAAGTTTGATTTTTGAGCTGTGTGCTGAAGGCAGAGCAGAACACATTGTTTCCCTCAAATGGACCTTGTCAAAGTAAGGTAAAAAGAAATGGGCAGTAGCGTTCTTGTTCTATCATATTATAGAAAAATTCTTCGATTTACGGGTCCAATAAATGACAATAAGCACGATCCATGGAACCTACACAGTTGGCGAAATGATGTACATACACCTCTGCCTATCATTTTGTGGATAAATAAAAGTGATTTATATAGGTATGCACTTGTTTTTAATTCTGAAGCAAGGAGATCTTAACGTCACTAGAAAGAGTTTGCAACAATTAAATAGTGTTCAAATAAAATTAAATGCTTCTCACGTCATCATGAAGTACCGTTACAGTTATCAAGTAAGCAATTATTATTGTTAACATTGTATGTGACCTCTCATACTATCGCGGTCCCGCAGCACATCCGTACGATAGCGGCTAGTGCATCCTCTTGGAGATACAGTGTTCTTTGACCAGGGTTGACAACACAGACTTAGGTATACGGAAGAACAATATTAAGGAATTAAGGACTGTTAAAATGGTGGTAGGCAACTTTGGGATAGACATGCAGCTTGCTATCTTATGAAGCTATAGAACGATTACATGGGTACGTATTAACCGTAGATTATTAGGGTAATACAAGCAATTTACCTACATTCATTCGTTTTGACATTCACATTATTCCGAAACACTTAGGTTTAAATTAAGGTGGCATCTATTTTACCACTGCTCTGTAAAAGGTTACCTTAGGTACCTACCGAACTACTAGGGTCCACTAAAGGGTTCATTAAAGTGAAAGAGAGTGTTAAAAGCTTACCTAAGCTACGTCCGTGGTCGTTGTGGCGCCGCTCGGAGGCTTTCTTTGATGTCGGAGACAGAAATTTCTGAAAAAAGATACAAACGATTTATCAACTCTTGACATAAATCGTTTAGGTATATGTGTGCGTTTACCAACTCGTTTTGGCAGTAGGTCCCTAGCTTGTGAAACATTATCGCAATTACCAACTTCTAAGTTTATCATGACAGTGACTGGCAATAGAACCTAACATAGAAATTTGTGATGAACACAGACATTTGAACTCGAGTCATTTATTTGTTGATCTTGCCAGCATTGGCTAAGAAGTATAAATAAATTAGATACCTATGCAATTAGGCTCGTTACCAGAGGCATTCGAGTGCTGTAGTAGGCACGTTTCGTGGAAAAACGGACATGATTTCTTCACGTATGTTTACAAGAACAGTTCTTCTTATGTGTGTAGGTAACACCGAAACGAAAAGTTATTATGGTGACTATCGCCGAATCGAAACACACATACAGAAACTTCGGCCAACTTAAGCCACGCCCCGCATCTTGGGCGCGTCTTAGCTCTTCACCTCCACCCCACACCCGAGCCTCCTACGTCACCACGCCCACTTTCTTACTGAGTTCGCGCTTGCGTCTCGGCATTTCTTAGACGGACAGACTGTGTTTAATGTTCGTTATAGCTATGCGTTTGTAGGTACTGATCTACTTATTATGTTAAAACAACCTATTTATACTAAAGTGTAGATATACCAAGGTGCTTATTCGTAAAAAATGTTCTGCCAATCGTGCGTTACGTGCGTATCTATCTACACAAATCTCTGTAAATATCTGTACAAGTAGGTATAAATACGCTCGTTGTGATATTATTAGGTTTCAATAAATATTATATAGCCGTGGTATCACGGCAAAGCAGAATAACTATAGGTACCTAGTCACCACCCCAAACTAACCACAATAAGTTCTGAGGTGATAAAAAGTGTCGACCTGGACCTGGACCGAATCATCATAAGGTCCAGATCTCAGAAGGACCATCTCTGCAGAAAGCCTATATCTTCGAAAGACTTTGTAGCAAAACAACTGATTCTTGAAACGACCAAATATTTAATCAGACCAAATTTCAAATAGACCGGGTAGCATATTTACTTGTACAGCCATATATGAATAAACGTAGACAAATTTTTACAAAAACTTTATTTATTGATAAACACTAAAACTAACACATAACAACGTTCACATAACTTCAATTAAACAATATACCCCATTTTTTTAAATAATTTTAAACAATTATAACTAATTGTTAATTTCACTACAAAATTAAAACTTTTATTTTGATGTTGAAATCCTATGAATGTTCTTTGTGGGGTTTAAGGTTTTAAAGTTAAAAAAAGTGATAATGCAGTAACAGGTTGCTAGGTCATCGCCCACAACACACTTTATTTAATTTTTGATCTTTTACAACCCACAATTGCTAAAAGTGGCAATGAAACTTAGGTTTCATAATAAGCTCTAAGCCTACCCGTTTTGTGACAACAGGTTAGTTTATGTATCTATCTCCGCAGACGAAGTCGCGGGCGGAAAGCTAGTAAGAGGTATATTCCGCCCGCGACCTCGTCTGCGAAGAGTCAGCACTTTCAGGAGCTCTTATTTAAACCTGTTTTTTTGTTCAAAAATACAAAATATACTTCCACCACCATTAAAGATAACGATTTAATTATATTTAAAGATGCATGCCTGATTAGCCGTGTGGTGACGGCAGAGTAGAATACAATTGTCACCACCCCAAATCTCCCCCGTGGGTGTCGTACAAGGCGACTAAGGATAAATCAGCGATGAGGAATGGGCAGCAGCATTCCTCTTATAAATATCACCTAACAATAGTACCTACTGCGACTTTTGTGCCCGATAATTGGCATTAGGCTTGCCACCTATTACATGGGACCTAACATAATTGGCGGAATGTGGGTGTTAGTTCACCTCTGCCTCTGACATAAATCACGCCTATAATATGCAGTCATTTTGCTACCCGGTCTATTTGAAATGTGGTCTGATTAAATATTTGGTCGGTTAGAATTAGTCGTTTTGCTACAAAGTCTTTCGAAGATATAGGCTTTCTGCAGAGATGGTCCTTCTGAGATCTGGACGTTATGATGATTCGGTCGTTTTCACAATGTAGTCGTTATGATACCAACCGGCCTTCCCTGAAAAAACGGATATAGAAACCAAAGCACATAGGTAGGTACCTAATATCGTTTAAGTAATTAAACTATTGTTCTTAACACAAATCAAGTGCATTAAAACTTAATTCTAAATAGTTTAGTTAGGTATTTTCAATCTAAATCGCTAACCTATTTTTAAGTCACACCTCCAGCGATCTCAACCAATAGCAAGTGCCTTAGGCCGTCGTCTCGGGCCGCCCGCCACCTTTCTTAGAAGTTTAGGCAACTCCCACCCAATATCTAATACGCCCATGTTCTTAGGAACCTCCCATCTTATCAACTCTTACAGAACAAGCGAATGTATAGCAGCTAACTTATCTATACCTATTAGCTTGAGAATAAATAAACTATAATTTGATTAAAAAGTAATATTATTATTTTATTCTCTTACGTTAATTCATGCTACGAGTGACACCTATTTTAAATTGTGGTACACAAACTTATTGAAACTATTAATACAATCACATATAATAAAAAAAAAGAATAGCTAGATTATTGCTATGTTTTTTGTTACTGAAGTCAAGCACTACAGAACCATAAAGGTAATGCAATAAAAATATAAAACACAGACTGTAGCGCCATCTCTACATCAAAGGCCGAAGCTCGACGACATGCGCTTGCGACGCATAGCAGTACCACCTAGTGGCCAAAAGAAGTACTACATGTGACATGCATAAGAGTTCCGCAACTTTTGTATAGATGGCGCTCGCGTATAATCTGTATGCTTCTATAATAATTTACCTACCCTAACCTACCTAATTAATTGTAATTTATTCAATTCAGAAGACAAATAAAAAAAATATACACGTAAAATATACCTCGATGTTATACCATTATTTTATTTTTAATAGATTATTTTGTCAGTTGTTTCATACTGTTGTTTATTTTAGTGCCTGCCAGAATATCAAAAGCAATAACGCGCGAAGGTATAAAATATTGCTATATTTTTTCATCAGGTGCATGTTCCTCTAATAATCCACTATTCAAATTCATTGTTCTAATTTATATACTATAATAAAATTGTTTACATCTATGGGTTATTTCGTTCAGGTTCTTTTTAGGTTGGACCAAGCCCGAGCACTATGGTTATTAATCGCCGTAAATAGGTACTTGTAGTTTTTGAGTTCCATTCAGATTTATGTGTTAAATACAACTTATTTTTACTTCGACTTTGTCAGTTTCTACACGACTTTCTTGACGAAATTAGTAAAACCGACTTGGTGTAATAAGTCGAACACGTAAATGCTAGCTAGGTACTCAATTACTAGAGGCATTCAATAAAGGGAATAATTATTATTTGAACATTATTTAAATGTTGGACAACTAAGTATTACAAAATAAACATACATACATACATAAATCACGCCTATATCCCCGAAGGGGCAGGCAGAGGTGAACTAGCACCCACGTCTCGCCAGTTATGTTAGGTCCCATGTAATAGGTGGCGAGCCTATTGCCATTTATCGGGCACAAAAGTCGCAGTAGGTACATAGCTAGATGGTATAAGAGGAACGCTGCTGCCCATTCCTCATCACTGATTTATCCTTAGTCGCCTTGTACGGCACCCACGGGAGAGATTTGGGGTGGTGACAATTGTATTCTACTCTGCCGTCACCACACGGCACAAAATTACAAATATTTTACAAAATAAAAGTACCAAGTATTACAGTATCTCCATTATTTCTTTTTGTAAAGTAAAATCATCTGTAACCCATTTGAATAATAACATATGCAGAACTGACAGTTAAACGCGAAAACGTATGAAGGAAAAATTTAAGGGTTTGGTATTTCTACGCGCTAGTTTTTCCGTCAGTGCCGCGGGCCGCACCTAGCATGGGCAGGTAACCGCACGCACCTAGAAATTTAAGTTTTAAAAATGGTTACTACCACTGGACTGTGATCAGACCCTTTATTAGGTAGGTAGGCACTTTATATATTTCATCTTAAATTTCGGCCAGTGGTCAAAAGAAACCTCTAAGTAGGTTAATTTAAAGTATTTAGAGCGACCTAGTAATTTACTTGCTAACATAAATCACGCCTGTCTAATTGGTAAGCATCAGTGTTTTAACACCCGCGTTTCGCCAGCTTACTCCAGGTCCCATGTAATAGGGGGCGAGTCTATTGCCATACGACGGGAACTTAAGCCACAGCAATTTACTAGATGGTGCACCAGGAACGCTGCTGCCAATTCCTCATTATCACGTTCCCGGGCAGTGAGTCACCCTACTTTAGCACTATTTTTTTGTATGAGATTTTTGCGATTGCTCCAGCATTTCCGTCATAATACGTGCCAACCAACACCATCAAGTGCGACGCGAATGCTCTAGCAGTCGACAGCTTAAGCATTTGACGCATTCTATAGCATACGCGACCCTGAGTACGCCTGGCGAGGTGTAGGGGAAGGGGTAAACACTGTTCTATCTTTGTGTCCAGAAAAGGTATTATGTGACAGTAAGCGATCTGTGGTCAGCAGTGACAGTAAGAAATAGATTGCATATATTTTATACGGATAAAGTACGGTGTCTGGATGATATGAATCAAAAGAAAGTGGATGGCTTGATGACGTCTGACCGATATGAATGGAAGAGGAAACATACTGCTCCGACCCCAGATAAACTGGGAGCAGGGCAGGGAGAAGAAGATATTTTATAGGGATAAAGCAACTACTCAAGCATATCTGACAAAAAAACTCAATAAACTTCGAATCCTATAAGCATCCGCGACATAATTAAACTGTCCAATGCGAATGCTATAGCATGCACGTCCGGGATCGTGTTAAATTATAACTCTGATCAAATACAGAAACGCTACTCAAATTTTGAGCACAGCTTTTAAAGTTGAGTGGACAATATCTGTCGGAATTTATATGGAAAAACGTAAATTTTGACAATAGGTACTTAAATGTTAAGCAGGACTCAAACTTTGAGTAGCGTTTCTGTATTCGGGTGTTAGTCGCCTTGTTTGGCACCCACGAGGGAGGCGGGGGTGGTGACAATTGTATTCTTTCTTTGTCGTCATCTATCTTTCTCAGGCTATCCTAGTAATTTAATAGATACATACTTAATAATTACACGAAACTTAACTTTGGATCAAAGCGCTCTGGAATCTATCACAGACCTTAGCGACTTGTAACACTAATCAGTTACAAAGGATTCAGAAAATGATTCGGGCTATGCGATTAAAATGTCGATAAGTTACTCACAAAAATATCGTATCACGCATGGCATGATCTATCCAAAATTAATGTAAATATAAAAAAAATATTATTTGCCGTGTACTATAGTATCATGTAAATTTTCATTCAAAACCACTAAATTGTAAACGTAAGAAAACAAAAATCAATTATTAGCATGCTTATTTTTAAAATATAAACAAATTTTAGCAATAGGTAACCTTGGTTTTTCTTCAAATGCTTGCAATTGATTCTGTCGCGTTCATCAGCTCTATAATTTCTAGTTCATTATATTTTCATCGAGAAACTAAGTAAAAAGGTAAATTATATTGAGCCTGTTATAAAATCACATAAAAATGTTATTTATACACTAAAGCATACTATCCATCTTGCGATAGTTATTTATACGTGATTAATAATACTCTACATGTATAGTAAAACTTACCTTTGGACAAAATTGATGACAAATAAAAACAAAACAAGCAAAAAACGATATAATTTATTAAATAAAAACGAACAACACAAATTACAAAGAGTAAATAAATAAAAAAAGTTACAAACAAAATATGTAACATTGATGATGAAAAATAACAAAAAAAAAAGAAAACTATATGTTTTTTACAGTAAAACTATATATTTTCTTTTTTTTATTAATTTTCAAACCAATTTCCACCTACGGTGCACTGTTTTTGCGAATTAACAAACAAAAAAAAAATACACGCAACACAACAAAGAAAAACTAATAATGTAAATAAAAAGAATCAACAATTGCTAAAGTAAAATAATAAAAATAAATAGCTAGCCATTAAAAAAAAACTAAATACTGTAATAAGAGTTACACAATCACAACCTTCAATGAAATCTCCCCCTTGCGGTTTCACAATAATATTCAAAGTCTTCAAACTATCTCACAATTACAAGTCCAGTAATGTAGATTTTATAGCCTTCAAATTAGTAGATTTGCGGCAGTCAATTTCCTTATGTTACATCTAACCTCTTAACATTAATTTAACGCTTAATTTAAGTACAGCTAGTATTATCCGCTCACTCGAGATCTCACTAGGAAAAATAAATTTCAACCAAAAATATTCTCAATAACGGCCAAACGTTTTATTTAATCTCTTCAAAAATGTAACCGACGTAAATATCAAAAATTTTGCAAAAACTTTCCACCGCCAAAAACTGCGGGCCGGCAAGTTAGCCCAAAAATATTTTTTTCGGAGACGCGGTTAGATATTAATTTGATTTTTTTTTTTGGAATTTTGTATTAATAGATTTATTTTTATATTTATAATGATCACAAGAGCACGAGGAACGTGGATTACGCCGCGCGGCCCGGCCGGCCGCCGCGACTCCAGACGGACGACTGAGCGTTCGCCCGCGCCGCGCCACCCGCTACACCCCTCCCCCCTCCCCTTCTCTTACCCCGCCATCACCCGTACCCGACTTCGTTACGAGCCACTTGTCTCCGCGCGATTTTTCCGCCTAAGACAAATTAGGCGGGCCCGCCCTATCTTACGCCGAACAAGACGCCTTCTTAAACCACTCTCACTCCCCCCTTCCAGTCTTAAACCGGTTCGCGCCCCCTACATACACTATTGCTAACCCCACTGGCATTATTTAGCTAAACTATAGCCCGGTCTCTAACCGATCATCGAATACGTTGTTTATCAGCGCGCCAATGTTATGGCGGGATGCTGTTTTATTTTTAAATGCCATTTTAATCGTCACTCTCGCTTTCGCCGACGCCGAGGCCGGGTTAATTGTAAATAAAATTCAATCATTCGCAAAAAATCCTCGTAATCGACAATATCAATGAGTGATTCGCGTTCCGCAATCGTATTTTTCCGGTGACGTCACCGCTAGGTACTTTTTGGGTTGGACACTGTTGTTTTTGACCGGAATAAGACATATATGGGTGATTAGTATGCTTAGAATGAAATTTATTAGATTTTTTGTATTGTTGATTGGCATTACGATAGCTTTCACATCGTATAGACATTTGGGGGTTTGGTGAGGGATGCAATTAATATTTTGATTCACATATTTAATCATAATTAGGACAAATAATTAAGAAGCTTTTCATTTGTGATTTAGTCTCTTAATAGAAGAAAAACGTACATATTAGATGATAAGGACATATCAATTTAAAGTACCTATACAAAGATATTGCTACTGATGGCTGGATTAATTCTTCCAAAATTACTTGTACTATTTTAAATTCCCATGTTTCTACTTTACTATTAAAAAGTGGTGATTGAAAAGGTTAAGAGTATGAGTAGTTTTATTGTTAATACGATGAATTAACGTTTTACATTTCCTATTTTAAGCTATTTGGCACAAAAAAGAGGTTTAAGTATCGTTTTTGGTAAAAAGACACTAATAAAAGTCATTGTTTTACATAATTCTCTGAAGTTGACAATCGACATTTGACAGTTTGGTATAGTCTGACATGCTGGTGACTACAAATGCGAATAAAAGAAGAAAAAATGGCAATATATTTTTCCGTTTTCGTTGAGTAGAATTTTGTAGGAGTGCATTTGAACATTAATCGAATTAAAAAAAAAATACTTGACTACAAAACTGGTGTTGATTGACATACATCATTTTCTATTTAATTTACTTACCCAACGATTGTTTAATTAGAATCTTATAATATTTTGATCTTTTTTCTAAAAAAGTTCAAGACTTTTTGGTCTTACTTAACTTAGTAGGTAACTAAAGAAAACAGTTCTAATTGTGTATTTGTTCATTCATTATTTTCTGACATCATAGATATATTTTTTTTAATATTCTTCCGTATACCTTAATTCTAGTATTTATGTCACAGTGTTCAAGTTCATTCAATAGTTGATTTTAATACTACGTATTATTTTTAGATTTCGTCTAGTTACTAGCTGAGTCGGGAGCTTGAAACAATGACAGTTAGTTTCCAAAATAAAAAGAAATATGTCACGTCAGCAGCGGTCTCATCTCACGGGCGCCGCGTAAACAGAGCGGGCCCGAAATTAAATGATTCTTTTATCAGGTTGGTCCGGCAGCTGCGGCTGCGGGGTCGTCGACCTGACGCAGATTTTTCTATGGGCATTCGATTTATGAACGTTTAAATATCAAGATCGTAACGGCTGAAAAGCACTCGGGGATTCTAACCGTCACTACCTATAACATTGATCATTGATACGTAATCAAAAACTTGTCATTAAATTGATAAGGATGACGTAAAAAAAAGAAAATCTTGTAAAAAAATGTAATTATGTATGCCGTACGATAAATTTTAATAATAAAAAAAAAGATATTTTTAATTATATTTTGTGTTAATGTGCTTGCGATTAATGAATTTTTAACATTTGTTTGTTATTCGTAAAATTTGAAAATTGTACAAAAAAATTGTATACAAAGAAAATGAGGCCAGAAAAATATTGAATGAATTTTAAATCTGTAGTAGAAAATCTAGATTTTGCAGTATAACTATGTGAAAATCAAGACAAAACTAAATCAGGCTCTGCATTTTCATTTTAGAAAAATCCTATCGTTCGTACCTAATAATTGTTTAACATTAAAATTTGTCCTAAACGGAAGAGTCGTAAGTCTCTCTAGTTACGGAAGTGTCTCTACCGTTGATGACAAATAATTTTTGGAATCAAATTTAGATTTTTTTATAATTTTAATGCTAAAATTGTTATTAAAACGACTCTTAAATTAAAGCAAGCAGAACCGTGAGTAAATTTTGGGGTTTTTTATTATTATTTATAAGTAATTTGTAAGTATTATATGTAATTAGCAACTAAACGAATAACAATTTTTATAGGTTAAAGAAAAGGTTCCCAAATAAAAACGAAATCAAAAGGGTTTTGAAATTTTTACAGCGATGAATTTCTGAATAATTACATAAAATCGTTTCTAGTTATTTTTTCAAACACCTATTACATTTTTTCGGCGAAAATATGAGGCTAAAATAACGAAGTTCAGCCGCGCCGTTGAAACTTATATTTTCAAAATTACAAGGTTTTCTCGTAGAAAGAAATCTTTGTGAAAACGCTAAATTGATAATAATAAAACTACCTATAATCTTGTTATTTCTATAGTTAAAATTTGAATTTAAAACCTTGTGTTTTACTCAAATTCCACAAGTAACTAATGCCACAACGCAAAAAATATGTTAAAAATTCATTCATACAACCAACCTTATTTTATTCTAAAAAAACTTTTTAAATTTTAGATTACTAATGCTTAACTATTGAGACAATACGTTGTCCAGTTTTTTCCCTTTGAAAATTCATTTTTAGGTTTTGAACAATGATATTTGATTATAATATGTTTTCAATAATATAATAGGTTTTCAATAATATTTTGGTAAAACGTTTTAAGAGGATTTTTTCTTTTTTTTGTAACGAGAGCCGATTGAGAATACTTGGTGTGCAAATAAAATGAACATAAAATTAAGCGAAAAAAATCCTACAATTTTTTTTTTGAATGCCACAAATTACCTCAGACACTCGATTCACAATCACCAGTCGGCACCAGAAAGCTTCTTCGAGAGCAGCAGGGTAGGGTGACGTTACCCAAACTGCCCCGTCCGCCGCACAAAAAGTCCAAAGTCCAAAAACTGTTAGAAAAGCGGCCGCTAAAATTTCTGCGAACACGACCAAGTAGGTAATCTAGCTTAAGTGTACACCACCGACTAGTCGACTAATTAAAAAAAACTCATTACGCCGAAGGAACTCAATACCGCTTACAGACTAACCGCCGAATATTTACATTGGTGAAAAAAAAATGAGGTCAGGTCGTGTACGGGCGACGCGACCGGACGGCGCGGGCCGCGGCGGGATGTGACGGCTCCTCCCGTCTCCGGACAGACACTACGGGAGAACCACGTGCGCGGACCACCGAAAGAGACGCACATACAAAAGCACCATAAACCCGAGAGGGACGCCGCTATCCTTTTTTCAATTTACTATATTTGCGCGATTTTTATTATTTTTTCGCATTTCGATATTTTATTTTTTAGTTGATGCGTTCCGTGGCTCACCTGTTGTGCTTGACCCGGTTCGATCTGCCGTCGGGCCATGTGATCGAAGCTTTTCAATACTTTTTGGCTTGTCTTCGATTTTTGATGCGCCGGGTCTGACGTCGCGGGGTTCGGTGATTAGGAATTCGGGAACTGTAGACTTGGAATGTTTCTGAATATTTCTAGGGGCTATCAGTGTTCGCTATAGGAGTAAACCCTCACTTTGCACATAGTGTAATAGTCATATCAAACTCTGGCAATAGTCAATATGACGATGAAGTCTAACCGAGTTATTAGGACTAAGGAATAAAAATAAGCAAAATGATGAAACACTATAAAAAAAGGGGAAGTAATTTATTTTCAATATCTTCCGATACTAAGATACATTTATTTGATAATTTAGTAGCACGGAAATTTTTAGAAATAAACTCATCTAAATATTTCTAATAAGAAAACGAGAGTGCTGCCGTTGCTTGCGGCGTCGAGTAGCCGAACTAATCTCATTATTTCAATCTAAAAGCATCAACAGCGCCACTTCGCCAGACCGGAGCTAATGCGAACTATCGCTCGTCGGTTCATCTCCACGCGGAGTTTAATTTTTTGTTTTATTATTGTGAAAGTACTACGTTCACTTCGACGGCCATTCAGCTGGCATTTCGCATTTTCTTTTTCGGTTTCCAATGGGTTTTTTGTAGACGTTTTGATCATGTTGTCAAATCGTCGTGTTATGACGATATTGGCAAGGACATTTGCATAAAGCTGACTGAAGCAATTTGTTTATAAACACTTGATACGGGCATTTGAAAATACAATGCATAAAAATAATTAAGGGCCATTCCTTACTGTGTTATTATTATAAAAATGAGTCCTCATTAATTTTAGTTCTCATCTTAGTACGACAGATGGCGCTAGTAGTTCTAATCGTAGATTAAGATGTTTTAGAAAGGTCGTTTTATTCTATTTGTATTTTTTTAAAGAAATTTATTATATGACTAAGTTTAAGTGTAAATAAATTAACTGATGAAATTATAATAAAGGACGCTCCAATTCGAAATTAAGAATTTTATTCGTTATGTTCTATATTGTAAGTTGGTACTAAAAGATAGTTATACAGACAAAAAAGGCACAATTGCAGGAACAAAAGATGTGGCTACTTGGTCCTCACGGCCTAATAGCAAATACAATAGTTTTATTAAGATATCGCCGGAAAAGTGCTAGTGATGAAATAATGTATAAAAAGGTGATGGATGGAAAGAACCATGTCGACTGACCGATGAGCTGAGAGCGTGATTGGGATGACAACATTTCACTCCATAACGCTCAAGGTTTTGCCTAAGGTTTTACAGCCGGCCGCCTGCCTTACACTAACTGTCTTTGGGTAGTTGTTTCACCGTTCGGATGTACCTACTAAGGCGCTTATTGGTCTAACTGCCGCACTGAGAGACGTCAATTAACCTTAATTAGTACTTAATGTCAAAAACTGACAATTCAATACTAGTCGCTATTATCACCGGATCTATCTATGGTCTTGATTTAAATGATTTGTATTATAAATTAATTACTCATTAAAATTAATTGACGTCTCTGAGTGCGGCAGTAAGTCTACACCGGGAAATGTCCCTTAGTAGACTATTACCCACGACGACCCCGAGTTAAGACATGGCTGGCAGGGCAGATTCTATGGTATTTTATTTCGCTCCCAAGCCAGTATGGATGGCTATAGTACTACGACTACTTAGCTGAAACCTCTCTACGAGGTGGCCAACGGCGATTTTCGTCTACGTTCAATGTCTCTGATTTTTAATATAAATGAAATCATATATTGTTTGCGATATTTCAATTCAAAATAATAATTGTCCGAAATCAGTAAATACTTATCCATTGCGTAAGAGATGTTTTAATTAAGAGGTCGAACTATATAGGCAACTTCAAATATCATACATACATAAATCACGCCTATATCCCCGAAGGGGCAGGCAGAGGTGAACTAGCACCCACGATTCGCTAATTATGTTAGGTTCCATGTAATAGGTGGCGAGCCTATTGCCATTTATCCAGCACAAAAGTCGCAGTACATTGCTAGGTTGTATAAGAGGAACGCTGCTGCCCATTCCTCATCACTGTTATATCCTTAGTCGCTTTGTACGACAACCACGGGAGAGATTTGGGGTGGTGTATTCTACTCTGCCGTCACCACGCGGTTTCAAATAACACATTTTACCTAAATAGTAAAAACCAGTTTCGCCGTGGGACGGGAAGCTACTGAAAAGAGCGTAAAAGCTAACACTCGTATCTATATTCAAGTCAAAGTAATTACTTGAGTAAGAGCTTGTTTTACAAATGACAAGTAAGTTCTGAGTAGCTTACTTGGTAGTTCAATTGACATTAATTATTTCATATTACAACTGTCAAATGATCTGCCCAGTAAGCTACTCAGAACTTATTTGTCGATTGTGAAACAGGCCCTAAAAGTCGTTACTTATATTGTTAGACAAGTCTTAACTTAATTTGAATGAAGTTAAGACTTGTCTAAAGTAAGAATATTGTATAAAAATACACTTACCGATTTTACCTTGATTTGATTGGTAGTGCGCGGCATGTTTCGGTTTATGTGATTGGCGAGTTGTGGGATTGTATTTGGTGCATAATTTACAATGTACCTGCAATGTCAAAACTCGTTGACAATGGTGGGTTTCTCTACAGCCTACTTGCGTGCCGTTCTGCTAGCGGAGCGTTGGGCCCTGATGCGTTTAGCATCTTGGTATTGAACGCGGCAGGGTCGGCGCTTCGTTGCGGATCGGGGCGTGGACGGGTTTGGGAGACCTATCATTACAGACATTCTTGGACACACGGGTTTTCGGTATCTAGCGTCTTGACGATTCCTAAGTGTATTGTAATCATACCAGATATGAATAAATGAATTTTGACTTTGACTTTAACTTACCCAACCGTCACAATAACAAGGAGAACCAGTCCTTTACCGAACTTGATTTACGAAAAAAGATACTGACGAGTGTCTGACGAAGCACTGCTAGAATTAGAATTTGACCTCTCAATGACGAATAGTAAAACAAACCACCACCAACAGCAAACTCAAAGACGGCTGGTGTCAGGCAGACGGCCTGCTGTAAAAACTAAGCCAAAACCTTGAGCAGTCATGATTGAAAGAAATATTATCATCCCAATCACTCTCGGAGGAGCTCGTTTTCGCAGTGGCATAGCGCGCGTGGCCTGCGATTGCGTAAATAAAGCAATGTTCGCTAGGCCGGTCATTGGATGGGTGACCAAAAATTTATTATCTCGTGTTCCTCCGTGCTTCGGAAGGCACGTTAGGCTGGTGGTCCCGGCTGCATCTGCAGTCGTTAATACCCACCAACCCGCAGTGGGCCAGCGTGGTGGGTTATGGCCCAATCTCCCTATCCATATTCTTCCATCCATAGGAAAGGCCCGTGCCCCATCAGTGGGGACATTAAAGGGCTGGTGATGTGATGATGAATCACTCTCTACCCGGTTATCGGTTTTTATCACTTTTCTATACATTAAGTTAAAGAATAGTGAATAGTGATTCTCTATACATTTAGTTATAAAAAGCGAGAGAAATTGAATATGATATTAATTAAAAGGGAGCGGATGGCTTCATGACATCTGACCGATATCAATGGAAGAGGAAACGTACTGATCGTCCCCAGATAAACTAGGAATAGAGCAGGAAGATGATGATGATGAAAACGATTTAAAATCGAATTTGAAAAGGGGGTTTCGTATTAGTTCGTCCTTTTTATCAACGGATCAGCGAAGCGACGTCGCATCATGAAGCACATCAAGATTTCATGTTCTTAACCTTAAATTGACAGAGATGTTCAACCTCGTTACAAGTTTATTATTTTATAAAAAGAACGGAGCACCGTGCCCCGATATAACGTGAGCACCTCTCTGTGATACGTTGCGGGCACTAAAGCAGGGGTCGTAAACCCGCTTCAATTACTTATTTTGAATAAAGCGAGTTAAGGTACATAATTCTTCTCCGCGGAACTATGGGCGGATTACATGTGATGTCATAGCATTTGATACTTATTAAATATGTATTAGAAAAAATATCCAGAAAAATAAAAAAAATGCTCTTAAGACTATTTGAAATCACGTTTGTTATTGTCAGGTAGATGGCTATATGGTTGCTCGCTATTACGTGGGACCTAATATAGTTGGCGCAACGTGGATGTTAATTCATTAGTATTAATATGATTGTCATATCAATTTCTCTTAGGCTTAAAACAGTGTGATTTATGTATGTATGTATGTATTAAAACAGTGTTGAGGAATGGGAAACAGCGTTAATTGACTTTCACAATATTTACGTGCTGGATATACTCACTCCGTACCGAATAGGCTCACCCCTTATTAAAATACAAATTACAATACAGGCACATAAATCGCAGTAGGTATATTGATAGGGGGCATAAGAGGAATGCTCTTGCCCATTACTCATTGCTGTCTTAACCCTTAGTCGCCTTGTACGACACTTGCCGGAGTTAAGGGTGACAATTGTATTTTGCTCTGCCGTCACTACACGGCACATGCAAATAGTTAAGTGCATACGTAATCAATTAACTCGTCCAATACCTACATGTTTTGGCAGTGTGCTATTCGCTCCATAGCTAAACAGCACCGTAGCATTTGCTACGCGCCGCGCCCACCACTCGTAGCGGCGTAGCGCGCTACTGAATAATTTAAAATTGGCAAGTGCTACGTTTTAAATTGTACTGATTCCCACTTCTCCCAGTATCTGTTACAATTTTGTAACATGAAAACACTCTACGGATCAATATAAAATTAATAATATGGGTACAGTCGGCGTCAGGCTACTACAATATATGAAAAATAAGATTTTAAGATATTAATTGGTTTTGTAAAATTTAAAAAGAAATTCTACTAGTCCATTACGACCTCAGGATTGTTATAAAACAGTTTTCTAAACAGGGGGAAGTGTATTACACACTACTCGAATGAGAGCTCGCTAGCGCAGTGGCATTGCGCGCTTGTCCTGCAATTGCGTAAACTAAGAAACGGTCGCTTATTGGTGACCAAAAATGTATTATCTCGAGTTCCTCCGTGCTTCGGAAAGCACGTTAAGCCTAGGCGTCCGCAGTCGTTAATCTCTCTATATTCGTCCATCCATGGGGAAGGCCCGTGCCCCAGCAGTGGGGACATCAAAATAATTCTGACGATGAATCGGATACAAGATAGAAAGAAGATTATTTATTTATATTATTTACAAATAAATAAATAAATATTTTTACAGTCACACCTATCATCTAGCCCAAAGTACACTTGTGTTATGGATACTAGATGACGGACATATTTTTAATTTAATTATGTATATAAATGTTGAAAAAACTGCATAAACATATACACAACCATGACTCGGAAACAAACATTTGTGAACTATTCGATTTTTAATTGTAACATTATATAAATGTTAGAAAAATTTGTACAAAGATTTTGGTGGTTAGAAAAAGAATTCCGAAAAATTATGATCTTGAGGCGGGAATCGAACCCGCGTCCGCTGCTATCCGGGCAGGTGTCAGTCTTGGGTGGCCGAGCGGTCAGGCACCTGCCCGGTTAGCAGCGGACGCGGGTTCGATTCCCGCCTCAAGATCATAATTTTTCGAAATTCTTTTTCTAACCACCAAAATCTTTGTACAAACGTTTGTCATCACAAAGTTTGCCCCTACTAGTATTCGAACCCGGGACCTCTTGGCCAATACCCAGCAATCTGAGCATTCGACCAAGGCGGCCGTCAAATTTATATTAAATTGATACGGAAATAAACGTTTTTTTTCTTTAATTTTTATTTTGAATCAGTATTGAAACTGGCGTCACTAACGCGACAGCAATCCCGCAAAGATGACACTTTGAGCCATAAACTTGGCACCCCTGTAATTTTAACCGAAAAGTGCCTCGTAAACCTGATCTCGATTCTCCTTAACGCGAATCGACTGGCCATAGACAACTGTGTTGACACTCACTTGATTCCCTTGTTTATGTTTAACAGTAAACAGGTTCTTTTAGATTGAGATAACGGTCACGTGTAGTTTTAGGGTGCGTTATAAAAGTGCCGTTTCGATTTCTCTTGTCGCTTCTTTCGAATTGCCCGGGGCATAGACCAGTAACCAATCTATTCGAATAGACGAATAGAATTAAAATGGATGAAATTGACGTACTACTGAGAAAATACATAGCGACCGTCGTGTCAACTGTAAGAGTCGTCATCATCACCAGCCTTTTAATGTGCCCACTGCTGGGCCACAGGCCTTCCCTATGGATGGAAGAATATAGGGAGAATGGGCCATAAACCACCACGCTGGCCCACTGTAGATGGGACAACCGACTTAACCTCCCTTCCGAAAGACAGAGGAATTCGAGATAATAAGTCACCCATGAAAAAAAGGCCAGAAAAAGAGGCCTTGCATCCTTTTGCCTTGCATCCTTCTGTACCACAGTTCCATACAGTACGACAGGTCTTACCACAGTTCTATACAGGTCTTACCGCAATTTTGAAATATTAGCCATCGAAATTTTTAAATTCCAAATTCGAAATTTGATGTACCTTTCTGTGCAACCTAGTGCTGTGCTAAGTCCTGAGATGACTTAAAAAATTTTCCGATGAAAAGTGGAATCGAAATCCGTTTCAAAAAATTGCTCCACGCACACCCGCCACAACAAAAGGGGCAACGACCTCCGCCGTTTTCCATAAACACGCGTTTACAGGCAAGTTTAAAATTTAAAAATGATTCCGGAATGAGCGCGGCGGCCACGTGGCGTGACGTCACAATCGCAGCAACCTTCACCCGCCAATAATTGGGGCGTCGAAAAAAGCACGTTTATTTCCAACACGAAATAAAAAAGTAATGAGTTATTGATTCGCGCGGGGTCATTGCGCGCGTAATAACATTACGGAATGCGACGCAAGGTCGCCGTGTGTTTGCGCGGGCGGTCACGGGCGGGTTTTTCGACGGATCATGTCATTCATGTACAAAGATTTTGGTGGTTAGAAAAAGTTCGAAATATAATGGTCTCCGTGCGGGAATCGAACCCGCGTCCACTGGAATCCGGACAGGTGCCTAAAGCGCTCGGCCAATCAAGGCCATAATTTTTCGATTTATTCTAACCACCAAAATATTTGTACTAATTTTTCTAACATTTATAAAATATAATGTTGGAATTTAAATCGAATAGCATGTCATTCATGACCATTCATTGCCATTTTTTAACTTACATAGTTACATACACATACATAAATCACGCCGCAATCCCAATTATCCCATGTAATAGGTGGCGAGCCTATTGCCATTTATCGGGAACAAAAGTCGCAGTACATTGCTATTGCTAGGTGGTATTATAGGAACTCTGCTGCCCATTCCTCATCATTGAATTAAGTCAAATAAGTTAAATAATATGCCGTGTGGTGACGGCAGAGTAGAATACAAATTGTCACCACCCCAAATCTCTCCCGTGGGTGTCGTACAAGGCGACTAAGGGTTAAAACAGCAATGAGTAATGGGTAGCAGCGTACCTCTGAGACCACCTAGCAATGTATAGTTTGTCAGGGGCAAAAAGTATAACGTGACTTGATAGTGTTATTTAAGTCTGTTTATTAAAGATACAAATATAATAATAATAATATAATAAATAAATATTTTTACACTCACACCTATCATCTAGCTCAAAGTAAGTAGCCTAAGCACTTATGTTATGGATACTAGATGACGTACATATTGTTAATATAATTATGTATATAAATGTTGAAAATATACTACATAAACATATACACAACCATGACTCGGAAACAAACATTTGTGGTCATCACAAAGTTTGCCCCTACCAGGATTCGAACCCGGGACCTCTTGGCCAATACCCAGCAATCTGAGCATTCGACCAAGGCGGCCGTAAATATGGGCTTATATAGTAATATGGTGCGTGTCTAAAGTTAACTTACAAATGTGATGAATTTAACTACGTGTATTAATGTAGGACATGCTGTGATGTCGCTACATACTGCGATTTCCATGCCCGATGAATGGCAATAGGCTCGCCACCTATTTATTACATGGGTCCTAGCCTAATTTGCGAAACGTGGGTGCTAGTTCGAGGTGAACTAGCACCCACGTTTCGCCAATTAGCCTACCCCTAGACGTGATTGATTATTTATGTATGTATGTATGCCCCGACTCATGCCATGGGTGTCGTAAAAGCCGCCTAAGGGAGATTGCTCAGTATAGCACCTTGGGGCACCCGAATGCTGGAGGGCAAACCACCAACAACAGCATACCCAAAAAGGGTTGGTGTCAGGCAGGCAGCCGGCTGTAAAACCTAAGCCAAAACCTTGAGCAGCATGGATTGGAATGTTGTCTATCTCCGTTCATCGGTCTCTTGACATGGTCCGTTCCGTCTCTTTTCTATACATTCATTCACCACTAACACCTTTACGGTGTGATGGATGATATGAATCAAAAGGGAGTGGATGGTTTCATGGCGTCTGACCGATATGAATGGAAGAGGAAACATACTGCGCCGACCCCAGATAGTCTGAGAACAGGGCAGAGAGGAGAAGAAGTACGTATGTATGTCATTAACGTTTTGAAACAATTTAGAAATTCCTCGGTGGGTTCTTAGTGACATCGTCGAAGCGTATAAAATGCATACTTTATTTTTAGACGCGAATTCAGTTGACATTTGTATTCTATCCGTTCGAACAAATTGGCTACTTGGCTAGACTCTCTGGTACGACTATGAGTAGTCTCTATAAGGTGGTATAAGAGGATTACCCATAATTGAACATCAAGACGGTTTCTTAAGCATCAAAATAACACCACTTTCACTGCACAAAGACCACTCTGAAACAATTTTTGAATGATTGACACAAAAATATGACTGACGCCATTAAAAGCGCACCAAACACACCTGAGGGGCTACTCTTTAAATTAATTGGAATCGGTTTTGTGTTGCCATTTCTCTCAAACGTTGTTATCATACCTTATGAGTGAGAGTGACTGGTAGACTAAGACGATGGCAATCGGCTTGCAGAGTTAGGTCGCTGAGCATAGCATACATAACGCAAAGAATACAAATGTTTGAAAATGACGTATTACAAGGAAAACAATACGTCAGTTTCATACTTTTGTTTTATATGCGTTCGATTCGAATAGATAAGCTTGCGTATGCCCTCAGTACAAATGATTCACAAAGAAGTTTCGTAGTCCAAAGTGCGTTACATTCGAACTCTTTGGAACGTACCGGATCCAGTCCAGCAAAACCAATTCCAATCGAAATTTGAATGTAGAATGTCAAGACACACAAGTACAAACAAATGATTCACAAAGGAGTTTCCTAGTCCAAGCGCGTTACATTCGAACTCTTTGCAACGTAACCGGACCCAGAGTCCACCAAAACCAATTCCAATCGAAATTTGAATGTAGAATGTCAAGTTGAATTCGGAATATTACGCATTCGAGCGTGCGGCCGGCGACCGCAAGACGTTTAATTGTCGTCCAGATTTACGGTCCGGGGGTGTGCCGGCCAAATTGAAAGTTCACTATAAATTAGCCGGCAATGCCCTCGGACGTGATAATGTATGCGCCCCGACTACTCCTGATTTATGCCGGATTATATCTTTATGTAATACTGGCTAGTCGGGACTTTCTAATACAACACACGTTATTGCTCTTTAAATGCTGAATGACGCCAGAATTTTCTGAGGACAAGTTGGTAGACGTGATATTAGGGTCAATTCTGACATGATTCTCTAAACTTAAAACTTAATTTAAGATCAGTCTCTCCTCTTCATTCTGTATTGAGGATGAAAGAGAAACACTGTTGTCAAATTAATCTTAGGTTTAGAGAACCATTGTCAGAATCGACCCTATTATGACGTTTGGAGACGGGCCGTATGGTGACGGCAGAGCAGAATACAATTGTCACTACCCCCATCTCTCCCGTGGGTGTCGTACAAGGCGACTAAGGGTAAATACAGCAATGAGTAATGGGCAGCAGCATTTCTCTCATACCACCTAGCAATATAAATTTGTACTGCGATTTATGTGCCCGATATATGGCAATAGGCTCGCCACCTGTTACATGGGACCGAACATAATTGGCGAAAAGTGGGTGTTAATTCACCTCTGCCTTCCCCTTCGGGGATATAGGCGTGATTTATGTATGTATGTATGTATATTATGACGACTGCTCTATTTGCTGTATTTTGATGATTGTCAACGGATCAAATCTATTTCCGTTTATATTTATTTACATTCATTTATAGGTACATAAATCACGCCTGTTTCTGTATCAAGTTAGGGCCCGTGTTATAGGTGGCGGTTAGTGTGTTATTCGCCTTACAGGTGGTTAGTCACCTTGTACGACACCCATGGGAGAGATGGGGTGGTGACAATTGTACTCTGCTCTGCCGTCACCACACGGCATATTTACATTCAGGTTTTTAATATTCAAAACAGGATTTATTCTTTACATATTGTGACTTAAAGAAAAAGGTTTATAAGAAAAAGGGTTATAAATAAAGTTTGAATATGCAAATATAAGCCTCATGGCCCATGCTGCCTATATTCTTTTATAAATTAAGCAGATTTGTGCCTCAGCAGTGAGGACATAAAAATGGCTGGTTGGTGATGATGATGTTATGAATAACTTTACAAAGAATTGTCATATTGAAGACATATCAGTTTACAAACTTATAAACATTTCTTATAAAATTGTCTTTTCCAATTTCCCAACTGATGGATTTTAAAAAGAATCTTTTTTATTTCTCAATAATTTAAATAGGAGTTCCATCCACTGCCAACCTAAATACTTATCAAAAGGGGCCAACCCGAAATATCAGATTTAAGTCCTTCGTTAAAACTGCATTATATTTCTCGTTCAACAAAATTGAAAGTAAGGCTCAAACTGAACCGCAAACGCTATCCTTTGTGGAAGTTACTTAAAAAACTTATTTCGTTACAGAGGTACTTGCAACACTTTTGTTTAAGCCTACCCCTTTTCATTCTTTCTTTGTTCACAGCCAAGTTTCACAAAGGAGTATTTAATAGCCTATAGGCAAACAAAACGCATCTTAATAAAACCTCTTTTATCATGTTTTAAACAAACGTACCTATAAAAAGTTGAATTCGTTTACACACAGCCACAAAGGTCTCATAGAAAAGCCATAAACGAGAGTTTAGGTTTATCCCAAACATTACAAGAGCGCAATGTTTCGGCACAATCCAACACATCAAAAAGATGACAATTTTGTTACAAAGTGACAGTTCGAAATTTGAAAAATACAAATTGTTGCTTTTGTGACTCGTCATTCTATTTTCGAGTCTGGAGACCGAGAAAATAAGACTCAATTTGGGACAGCAAACGCTTGGAGATACGTCATCAAATGAAAAAGTTTTTATTTATCGTTGCCACTCAATCCTTCAGGCTCGAAAGGTGGTCCTTATGACAAGGGGAAACAGTTGATAATCTCGAGCCGTACGCAAGCAGCGATAAAGCATTCCAAATTCAAAGTTATTCGAAACGCGCGCCATTAAAGGTGCGCCAATAAAAAAGAAGTTAGCATCTTATGTTACGCGCCATTACAAGGTGCGAATAAAGGGATCAGAGGTGGACATTTTACTTTTTATTGTCTATGACGGTTATTTGTTTTTCTTTATCGCTGAGGATTGTGTGCCCTTTAAAAGTGCTTTATTGGCAGTAGGTCATTGCAGGGAAGCTGACGTGCAGTGGCGTGGCGTGAAAAAACAAGTTAGGCAAGCCACAACTATATGAAGCCTCTTATGGTTTAAGCATTAACTTTTAACACCGCCTGCTAGGACACGGCTACAACTGTTCAACGCCATCTAGTGACGAAGCGGAGAACTACGTTGCCACTTTTGCGTGCTTGTGCTTTGTTTTATACAGCCAGAAAGAGAGATCATTATACAAACAAAAGCCGTGTTAATAAGGGAAGGACGATTCAACCCGGTCCGGAGCGGCTTGCAGGAGCGGCGCACGACCGCGATATTGAGTGCAGTTCACAAAAGAAATTCCGCTTTTATGGCTATTGCAATAAGATCTAAAATATTTACTTTTGACGGAACTCGTTTTCGTGGGAGTTTATTACTAATGTGTGCGTGTGTCGTAGTGTATCGATGAATAAGCGCGTAGGCTGCCGAAATGCCGGCTTGATGCCGGCTTGTAGGCAAACTTTAGGTACTATTTCGCGTTGCGTGCGCCTGACAAGACTACGCTTGTCTGTGTGCGTGCAGGCGCTGTATAGCAGGCGTCCATAACTCGATATTTAGCGAGTTAGTTGAAGGAATCTAGAGAGCGGGAGCGAATTGTATGTACCTGTGTTGCATATTGTTTCGCGCGCGTTTAATACTGTTATGATAAGATTATATTGATGGATTTTTTTTATTTGCTTATAAAATGGTATTGTACTTGAATTATGGTAATGATTTTTTTATGCTCGCTCGTTTGGTACGGCTGTTGGGAATCGGGTTATATGGACGCTCCGCCACTGCTGACGTGTACCTATAATAATACAATAAAAACGTTTTCTAATGTGAATGAGACGAAAACTCTTAGTATTCCATGGATTCACCGTGCGGTTCATAGTGTCAAAAGCGTATTCGATATAGTGAATATTAAAAAATATGTTTGATACTCGGATTAATTTCGGAATTTTGTCATCAATGGTATAGTATTTTGTCGGGACATTTGTGTCATGACTGTTTTGGAATGATTAATTTTTTCAAGAAGGATCTAAATACTGAAGACGTGGCTGTATCGACTAAATCCCGTTGCCTTCCCTGATAGGAAAAGAAATATCAAAATATACCTCAATTTACAATAATATTTGTTCACCATTAGCGATACCAACTATGGCTTGAAGTCGACAACTTTAAAGCATTAGTACTTAGTATAAAATTGATTGAAATAATAATAGTTGACATTTATTGTAGTAACCACCGTTTTATAGATTGTATTAACGACTACAGATGCAAGCGGGACCAATGGCATATAGTTCCTTTCAAATCATGGAGGAATTCGAGATAGTAGATATATTTTCGGTCATCCATAATCATAGGTAATAATTATGTCAACGCTTGTGGTAACTGCTTTGGTTAGAATATACACTCTCTATAATCCCACAGAACAATTTATAATTTATGTACTGTGGCGATTCTAAAACAAGGTTTTTTTTTATTTTTGTGGTTATTTTACAACATTACAACATTAAGTAGCGTTCAATATCTTTTATAGAAATTCCTACTTTTTATGTTAATCATTCATCACTTGATGCTTGGAAATGTTATTCAACAACAATAACTTTGGTATGATTAGAGACTAAACAAATTCATCTACGTAATTTATTTTCAACCTCATCTTGATTTGTATAAAGTGCATAATTAACTCGGAACTAATATTTGGCAATCTGACTTTAAGGGCTTGTTTCACAATCGACGGTTAAGTCCTTGATAGCTTACTTGGCAGAACATTTGACAGTTGTAATATTATGTCAATTGAACTGCCAAATAAGCTATTCAGGACTAACCCGTCGATTGTGAAACAGGACCTAAATCTTAGGTTAGATAAAATTAAGTCTGACTTAACAAAAATCCCTTATAAATTCTAATTATTTCATAGTAAATGTTTGATAATACTAACACTCCTAACAAATGAGACATTTAAATCTTTAAAGTTGATATTATAAGTAGGAGATACACAGTATAACAAACTTACCTTACACTGAAATCCAAAAGCTGCAAATACTGACTTATTAACAAACAATAACACTAAACACTAAGACCATACGAATCACTTTTAATTGCACGTGAAATACTAAAAAACTAACAACAATATTATTAGGAACAGTGATTTCTTGGCTTTAAAAATAAATACTATTTCGATCTTTTCAAATTCAAATTTGGAACTTGACAATGAACGGTTTGGTTGTATCAGATCCTTTTCTGTTTCAGAATTCGAAATTTGAATTTGGCGGGCCAGGGGTAGCGCACTCGGCCCGCTCGTGCGACGGTCGGCAAGAAACTCGTCTTGAGGGCGAAAAGACGTTACGGCGGACCCCTCGGGACCCTTCGCTTGTTAGTTTTGAATGGTGATAACGGCTTGGTGCTTTTTAGTGGCCGTTGGAATATTACGTTCTACTTTTTGTGACAAAGTTTTAAGTGCAATACTGTTTCGGTGACTTGTGCAAAGGAACTAAAAGTTAAGTTTTATGAATAACAATGGTAATCAAACATTATAACTGAAAATGACCTAATATTCAGAGGGCGTAATAAAAAATATGTTATTATTAATAAGTGTGTAAAACAGGATAATTAAAATACATTCCCTTTTGTTGATATAGGTATCTACTATAATTATAATAAACTATAACCTTAGACATATTACTTTTTGGACACACTTTGGATCTACATAGTATAGAGTTAACATTTTTAACGTAAACTTATTGTACCCTATAGCATACTATAATTTTCATACAATTTCCCTTTCAAATAAGTATTAATAAATTGTTGCACAATATTGAAACCTTTACTTTTTATAATATTATTTGGCTCAGGAATTTGCAAGAGGCGACGGTCACAATTTCTAATCGTCATCACACGGAACACAACCAGTTATGGTATAAAGCCAAATGTTCAATATTGCTATTGGAAAGTGGTATCTATTGTGCGAACCATAAAGCTTAGCGGAAATTTTAAGGTAGCTATAAAAAGCTCTGTTTGAAGGGGGCGCTTTCTTCGCGCTTACTAATATTGTTCGTAAACATAAAAGACGATTATTGAGACAGGGTCGGATTTTAAATTGAGTATCTTCTCAATTAAGTGTGAGAACGATTTTTATGAGTATATTTTTATACAGATAAATGTACATTTTGACATTTTGTGGTAGCTTGACGTGCTGTTGCTTGTACTTATTTGGTAAAAACAATTTAAGACTTAAAAAATAGTTTTCAAGAAAGTTTTGTACCTATAGTTTGAGGGGTTATAACTGTACCCAACTCAATGAATATAATATAAAGGTATTTTATAGTGTCAATAAGTTTTTTTTATCATTTAATAAATAAAGAAATTTCTGGTTAGAAATAGTCCGAAAAATTATAGACTCTATGCGGGAATTGAACCCACGTCCGCCGCATTCCGGGCAGATGCCTATCCACTCGGTCAACCAAGACTATAATTTTTCGAACTTTTTCTAACCACAAAGGAGATCTTCCAAAATGTATGGAGTCTGGCCCATAAATTTGTGCAGTTATTCAAAATGTAGACAATAATTTATAAAAAAGTTCAAAGGTGTTAAATTACTATTTTTAAGCTGTTTTATGGCTTGTTGCACTTATGTTTAGGCTTATAATTGCAACACAACAGCCTAGCCTACTGTCATGGCGGAAGGAAGATGACACTTTTTAGCATTGACGTACGTATTTTATTTGACATTAGAGGGTACCTACATACAGATTTATGTGATTTTAATGGTTGTAAAAGGCTTTTATGCCAAAAAATTGTACATTATAAATATTTAATTGCAATTTTCCTAGAATCATTTCTTTGTCTCAATTTTATGATATGGTGTACAAATACATGGGTCATTTTGGAACATCTCCTTTCTTTGTGATAATTTTCCTAACATTTATAATTATAATTGATTGATATTAAAATGAAAATAATATTCCTTTATGTACTTATTTAATATATAAGCTCAATTGCAGTCAATAATGTATCATATAAAACGTTACACAAATTTTCACAATAACATAATAATATGTATTTTGAAAATGTGTTTTAGCATTAACAAATATTACATTTTCATAGCGAGCAACAAAGCCGATACCTGGCCCTGACTATGTCCCTGCAGTCGGAAGTATTGCACGGTGGTTTATTTTTAACGGTCGCCCGTCGCACGCGCATGCTGCCCGGCTATTGTCAAAACGCGGCCATGACATTATCGAACCTTCATCAGATACATGTGACGTGGGCCAGAAACCTCAACTTAGTTTAGTTAGAAATAGGTATTAACTGCCGCACTCAGAGACGTCCATTAACTTTAATGAGTACTTAATGTCAAAAAATGGCATTCAAATCTTGACCATAGACCCGGCAAGAATAGCGACTAGTTTAGAATTGTCACATTAAGTACTCATTAACGTTAATTGCCGTCTCTGAGTGCGGCAGTTACTATCATTTATAGCATTCCAAACAAAAGACAAGAGTGAGGATCTCGGTATACGATACGCGCACTCGGCCAGTCATTGTATGCGTGACCAAAAATATATTATTTCCATTTCCGCCGTGCTTCGGAAGGCACGTTAAGCCGTTGGTCCCGATTGCGTCTGCAGTCGTTAATACCCACCAATCTGCACTGGGCCAGTTTGATGGAGGCCTGTGCCACAGCAGTGGGGACATTTAAGAGCTGACGATGGAACAAAAGACGCATTAGAATAAAATGTTTTTTTTTTGTTAATAGGGATGATGACACTAACAAAGAATCACTGATATAATGATTTATAATAATAATTTAGGATAAGTAGATTCGTTAATAGACTCTTGTTAACAGATTATACTTGTGATTGATATTTATTTTATAAAAATAAAAGCACAAAACTTAGCAATTCGCCATATTTGCTAAAACGCCGCGTGACGTCATTATTTAGTTATCGCCATTTTGACATTTTATTTCAAAAAGGAGATAATTCACTAGTTTAATATAGAAACTGGCCTTTTTACGGAATAGTGACGTCACACCGACGCCATTGCTATTTTGGCGTTTTGGCGGAAATTTTAAATTGCATTATTCAAAACATGTTTTTTTCTATCAAAATCGAAAGTCTTTAAAATAATATAATTTATTTTGGGTAAAGTAGACACGTAAAACAACATGGTGCAGTTTTTCGAAATTAGTCATCATGCCTATTGATGTTCATGTAGACACCTACATACATAAATCACGCCTATATCCCCGATGGGGTAGGCGGAGGTGAATCAACACTCACTTTTCTCTAATTAAGATAGGTCCCATGTAATATAGGTGGCGAGCCTATAGCCATGTATGGGCAACACAAATCGCGGTATTTTGCCAGATGGTACAAGAGGAATGCTGCTGCCCATAACTCATTGCTGTCCTTTCCTTAGTCGCCTTGTACGACACCCACGGGAGAGATGGGGGATGGATGGGTACTACAAAGCTTAAGGACCTAATTATTCAAAATAACCGTCATCCACAGTGAAGCATAACGCACAGGCCGCAAGGCGCGTGCGCAACACACGAGCGGAACTCGCTAATTTAAAAAACCATACTTCCAAGACAATGTCCCTGTGCAATCAACATTCGACTTTGTCTCTGACACCCAAAGCTCAAATTACAAACTCGCTTTTACATAGATGTACCGTCAGATGTTCACCTTGCTACACTACAATGAACTTTATGCTAAGTACGTAAGGATACGGCGATGGGAGCAGTGATAAGGCGCACGCGTCGTCATAGTCAATGGTTAAGAAGCGGATGTCTTTAACGCAAGGGTGACAACCCTATAAGACGTTACAATATGGTTTGGAGTAATTATTGTCAAGAATACGACGTATTGTTCCAGATGTTCGAACAAACAATTCAACTATCAAGCTAACAGACCATGTCTGTGCACTAAGCAACTTTTTTAAAGTAATATAGATACATACATAGATCACGCCTATATCCCCGAAGCGGTAGGCAGAGGTGAATTAAAACCCACGTTTCGCCAATTATGTTAGGTCCCATGCAATAGGTGGCGAGCCTATTGCCATTTTTCGGGCACGAAAGTCGCATTACATTTCTAGGTGGCATAAAAAGGAACGCTGCTGCCCATTCCTTATCATTGTTTTAACCTTTAGTCGCCTTGTACTACACCCGCGGGAGAGAATTGGTGAGGTGACAATTGTGTTCTGCTCTACCGTGGAGTAGCTGTAGTTTTTATAGTAACTTTATCTTAATTGGTAAAGACTGCAATAAGTAATGGGCAGCAGGTACATACATACAAACATAAATCACGCCTATATCCCCGAAGGGGTAGGCAGAGGTGAACTAGCACCCACGTTACGCCAATTATGTTAGGTCCCATGTAATAGGTGGCGAGCCTATTGCCATTTATTATGAAAAGTCGCAGTACATTGCTATTGCTAGGTGGTATAAGAGCAACGCTGCTACCCATTCCTCATCGCTGATTTATTCTTAGTCGCCTTGTACAACACCCACGGGAGAGATTTGGTGAGGTGACAATTGTATTCTACTCTGCCGTCACCACACGGCAGCAGGTTCATTTTCTTATTACCACATAACAATATATTGCGATTCACGTTCCCGATAGATGGCAATAGTCTCGTTAAATCAAAGTACTTATTAGTTATAGCGTGGTCTTTGGGGAAGTTCGCTTCCCATGATAGTACATATCAGTCTTTAAAAACTGTATTTTTATTCGGTCATATCTTACTTGCTTTTATTTGTATCAAGTAGGTATTTAGTATCTAAGCAACAAGTACACCACTAAGTTATTCCTATTGCTCTTCAAGAACACGCCTCGGAACTTCGGTTCCACTTAAGCGGTACACCGGCAACTATTTGCCAAACGTCATCGTTGTCACAACTCCTAAGTCAGTTAAGCCAACTCGCTCCAATTAAGCCATTTGCTTCTCTCGGAAGTTTGCAAATCGAATAATTTGTCCCGGCCGAGAATCGAGAAGTTTTGATTGAAGATTCCGAGATTGTTGCTCGCGAACTATGTAGATAACCTGATCCGATGCTGCGCTTGCCGGGGTCGGCAACATTTTGGTGTATTTCATACAATAATCTACATATATACATAAATCACGCCTATATCCCCGAAGGGGTAGGCAGAGGTGAACTAGCACCCGCGTTTCGCCAATCATGTCAAGTCCCATGTAATAGGTGGCGAGCCTATTGCCATTTATCGGGCACAAAAGTCGCAGTACTTTGCTAGGTGGTAGGTATAAGAGGAGCGCTGCTGCCCATTCCTCTTCACTGTTTTATCCTTAGTCGCCTTGTACGACACCCACGGGAGTGATTTGGGGTGGTGACAATTGTATTCTACTCTGCCGTCACCCACCACACGGCCATACAATAATCTAATATGGAAAATCTTGTGTCACAGTGTTTGTTATTGCATTCCTTCAAAATGACTTGATCGATTTTTATATATTTTTGTGTATATTTGGTAGGTCTGAGAATAGGCTGTATGCTACTGTTTAAATTCTTAGGTGATAATATCAAAGACTTTCCGGATTGTTCTAGAAGCGAAAAAATGAAAAAGTGTCGTAAAAGTAGACTAAAGATGATTTACTGCCAGACAGGCGGCCGGCTGTAAAATCTAGACTAACTGCCGCACTCAGAGACGTCAAATAACGTTAATGAGTACTTAACGTCAAAAAATGACAATTCAAAACTAGTCCCTATTCTTGCCGGGCCTATGGTCTAGATTTGAATGAATTTTTGACATTAAATACTCATTAAAGTTAATTGACGTCTCTGAGTGCGGCAGTTAAACCTTAAGAAGTAGGTATGATTGGAATGTTATCATCCGTCTTACTCATCCCCGTCATCGATCTCTAGTCATGGTTGTTTCATTTCATCATCATTTTTATCATCATATTTCTATAGATACAATAATTTATCACTAGCACCTTTCCAGAGAGGAGCTCGCTGGCGCAGTGGCATATCGCGCTTGGCCTGCGATTGCGTAAACTAAGCAATATTCGCTAAGGCCGGTCATTCAGTCCTCCGTGATTCGGACGGCACGTTAAGCCGGTGGTCCCGGCTGCATCTGTAACATCTGCTAATACCCACCAACCCGCACTGGGCCAGCGTGGTGGGTTATGGCCCAAACTCCCTATATTCTTCCATGCATAGGAAGGAAGGCCCGTGCCCCAATAGTGGGGACATTAAAGGGCTGGTGATGATGATGATGATGATGATGACCTTTCCAGTATGATATGAATGAGACAAGACCGACTAAAATAATGCACAAAGATATCAAAAACAATTTTGTTTTACTTGAAGACGTGGAAACAACAGACAGTAGCTATAACAACCTAATTACAAAGATATCATTACCTATATTGCTACAAAAACCATCAAGTTATAGTTAGGAATTTAAATATCTAAGGAACAACGAAACGTCTTCATCAAAGAGAACAGTTACGGTAATTTTGACAAAAAATACACACGCGACCCTCGACTTTAACGTAATGCATTAAAATTGGTTTTGCTGTTCAAGTAGCCCGTACTAATTGCTGATTAGATCCGAGTCAGGTGTAGGGTTTACGACGCCTGATGGGGCTTGTAATCGATTCGTCACAATTTTATTGTTGACAACCCTGTACCATGATACTCGTTAGCGATTCCAATGTTTTATTTATCGACAATCGCAGTCTAAAGATGCGATTGTGTAAACTGAGCAATGTTCGCTAAAGCCGGTCATTGCATGGGTCACCAAAAATATATTATTCTCTAGTTCCTCCAACTTCGGAAGGCACGTTAAGCCGTTGGTCCCGTCTGCATTTGCAGTCGTTAATACCTACTAATCTGCACAAGACTAGCGCCTACTGCACTGGTTATGGCCCATTCCCCCTATATTCTTCCATCCATTGGGAAGGCCTATGCTCCAGCAGTGGGAACATCAAAAGGCTGGTAATTATGAATGATGAAGTTTGAAAATAGCACTAGTGATAGAAAAGAAAAAAAAACAAACAGGTATGAATTGAGTAACCTCCTCCATTTTTGCGTCGGTTAAAACCAGCTTCTGATTAGTATAATTATAGGGTCAAGGTCCATGTTTTATAATAAGGGAGACTGTGCCGACCCCAGATAAAAGGGTACCAGGGAATGAAGATGAGATTGACATTAAAGATATCCTCAATTTTAACATTCATCATCAACCCTTTTAAGTGATGATGAAGTCAATCCTGCTTGACCCTGAATTTCGTAACCAAGACAAAATCCAGGTGCATCAAACATTTTCGAAGTGTGATGTCATTATTAAAATAATACTTACGTAGAAGCTAGAACCTCTTGGTAAGGGTTCCCGACATATGTTAGATTGATTTGTCTTCGTTAAAACAAGTGGGCTCTTATGACGTCATGGAGACATGTGCCGCATCCGTTAAATATTGACCTAGTCTTAAATATACTGTCATTAAGAAGCCATTGTTATTTTTTGTGTTTCTTCAATAACCTTTACGTATCTTGTAAATGTTTGTGAAGAAAACAGTGTGTGTTGACCAAATATTGATAGTGTGGACACAAGAAAGTCAAAGTAAATTGATTATTTGTTCACGAAGTACTAGGTACTAATGCGATGTAAATTTCGTATTTCGTATTGTTATCTTTTTAATTAATTTCGTTCGTTAACTTATTTCGTTCTCTTGTAAAATTTGTAATAATATGTCTGTATTTTGCTTCAGTTAAAATGATATCAGCGTTTTGTCTTCCGCAGTACATACATACATACATAATTCACGCCTATAACCCCGAAGGGGTAGACAGAGGTGACCTAGCACCCACGCTTCGCCAATTATGCATAGGTCCCATGTAATAGGTGGCGAGCCTATTGCCATTTATCGGGCACAAAAGTCGCAGTACTTTGCTAGGTGGTAGGTATAAGAGGAACGCTGCTGCCCATCCTTCATCACTGATTTATCCTTAGTCGCCTTGTACGACACCCAAGAGAGAGATTTGGGGTGGTGACAATTGTATTCTACTCTGCTGTCACCACACGGCCGTATGCATACATAGATTGTCATAATTAATAGGGTCTTACCTTTTAGGCAATAAAGTGTTAAAATACGGTAGTTGAGCCAAATCCAGCCTACGACATTAATTTAGCAAACTTTTTTTCACTCAAAAATATCTGGCAGCGCTAGACCTAACATAAATGGCGAAACGGCCAACCCCTTCGGGGATAAGTAGGCAGGATTTATGTCTGCATGTAGTGTAGGTATGTGTAGATGTGTTTACGCTGTGGTGAAAAGCGACAGATCCGCGATTTAGTAAATATAAGCAGTGTATAAAAACTGATTTTGTCATTTGAATATTGGGCTACATATCGATTTTCGCTAATCATAATCTGTTCTCTCCATGCAATCCTATAAACCTTTGCAAGGATCCATGAGTGCGACCCCTCCGCAACCCATCAATTATCCCGTTCCTCAATACCTTTGCTTACTTAAGTCGCCAATAAATCTAACCCTTAATTAAGTGCGGCTGAGACGGGCATTTACGACGGAAGAACTACAATGTTTGGGGACCTTTCCAAACACCTATATTAGTCACAAATATTTGGGGGTCTTCTAGGGCACTGGGTGCGAGGTACAGTCAGCATCGTGAATGGATTAACACTTTAGTGCCTTGTCACTATAACTTTAATGAACATACATACATAAATGACTCCTATATCCCCGAAGGGGTAGGCAGAGGTGCGAAACGTGAGTGCTAGTTCAGCACTCACGTTTCGCCAACTATGTCAAGTCCCATGTTAATACCTACTGCGATTTTCGTACCCGATAAATGGCAATAGGCTCGCCACCTATTATACATGGGTCCTACTAACGTAATTGGCAAAACGTGGGTGTTAACTCACCTCTGCCTACCCCTTCCTCCTCCTCCTCCTACCTCCTTATCATAGGTGTGATTTATGTATTGATGTTTAGTTTACGCAATCATAGGCCGAGCTCCTCTCGAATAACTCCATAAAAACGGTTCGATTCCCACATAAGGACAATAATTTTTTTCTGACCTCTGTTTCTTTTCACATTTAAATGACCTAATTGACATTTCAATGCTAAAGATAGATTTTGCTGTGTTATTTTCCGTAGCTTTCTTTTCTGATAAGACAAAAAAAATATATAAACACCATTCCTCGAGTAACATATTGAAATTCGGTTAATGTGTAAGTGAATAGTTGCGAATCATTATTCATAATGCTTCTCACTATTGATTATTGGCGAAAAGAAAATTAGGTTTATTTTACAACGCCTATGACAGACGACACGGTGAGATGACACGGTACGAAAAATGAAGACACTGATGTTCGAATCGTGTCAGAGTACTGGTGTGTGAATAAATCGTTCGAAGGTTCGATCGTTCCTTGTTCAGGATAATTTAAGTTTAAAAGAAGAGTATAAACAAAAATCTTCAAAATGTAACCGTTTTTCTCTTTATCTAGATAGAGAGAAAATCTAGATTCCACTGTGAGGCCATCACAAAATTTCTTTCTCTTTCATACTATTCTATTAGGTACACGTTAGCTCAGCGGTCGCTTTCTTCTTCTTCGTGACATTTGTCACACAATCCACCCATCGCCTCTTCGGTCTTCTTGATCCATCTACATCCACACATAATTTCGTACTACGCTGTCCTATTTATCCTCAACTCTTCTCATGTCAGTACTGCGAACATAAACGGTCAAATTATTAGCTCTTGTTTTAAACAACAAAACAATTAATAGGTTCCTACGAAATTACACAATTCGCATACCAAGTTCTAACTGTGTTTTTCTATCACGCAGAGTTTATTTTTTTAATTAAGTAAAAAACACGATCGACTGTTTTTTTTAATGAACGCCCACGAGTTATTTGATTGACGAATGTCGATTGAGCGAGAACAGCTGTTGAATCATTTAGCTGCTGACAGGTTGAACGAATTGATGTAGTTTTGTTGCGTTGGCCGTTAGTATATTTATGTCTCTGTCATTAAAGTTTAATCGCATAAAAAGAAAGAGGTCTGAAAATGTTCGAAAAATTGTCCTGATGCGGGAATCGAACCCGCGTCCTCCGTAATCCGGGCAGCTGCCAATAATACCACACAGCCAATACGAAAAAAATGGCATATTATGAATTACAGAGTAAGAATTAAAAAGTATAGTACCTACCTCTAAATCAAATATTTTACTATTGAACTTAAGAACTTTTGCGTTCACAAGTAAAATACAAAAAAAACTTATTTATGAATAAAAAGTGACATCAAACTTCAAGATACACATTAATTTAAGAAACGAAGCAGCTGTTCTTACTCGATAAAGCACACAGCTGGCGTAACCTTCCAGCCTTATTTGAACTTCTTATCGTATCTCTATGCATAGTACTACTATAAAAGCCAGGGGTCTTACTTAGCTGGATAACGTAGCCATTATATTGAGACCTTGCGATTCAAGAAAAGAGTATGGTTGTTAGAGTTTAGGTTAAAGTGGTGGTTTATCACCGAATCCAACGGTCGCTGGTAAGTCACCTGTGACTTTCTTGTTAAAATAAGTAAACAATTTTAATTTTATTATTCCTTTAATATTGTTAATGAATTGACTATGTTGGGTGATAGTGGACTGCTTATATTTATATCCAGCAAAGAAAATAATCATTTTTTCTTTTGTTGCTGTGTAGTGACGGCAGAGCAGAATACAATTGTCACCTTCATACATCTTTAGGTGTCGTAACAAGGCGACTATGGGTAAAGAAAGAGAGCGAGCAGTATTGGGCAGCAGCGTTAGTCTTATACCATCTAGCAATATACTGCGATTACCTGCCCGATAGACGGCAATAGGCTCGCCACATTACATGGGAACTGATCTTATTAGCGAAACGTGGGGGTTAATTCACCTCTGTTCACATAAATCATGCCTTTATAAAAAGGCGTGATTTATGTACAAAGTAAGTATCTATAAAAGTATTAAAAGGATAGCTAGTCATTATGTCATTGTCAACATCAGACTAATCATCATCCCTGCTGGGGTTGCGTATAGATAAAATAAAATGGGCAGCATGTAATAGACGATAATTGAGATACTATCGAGTCTAAGATATTGCTAATGAAAACAACTTAATAAGATTATGTTAACGAAACGACTTCATACATCGTTGAGTGTGTGACGTAAGCGAGATCTCTTCTTGAGATTATTATGTCTTACTATTTGTTGTTTAGGGCCCACGTCTACTGACTAAAGCGATAAGGGAGCTACGATATTGTTGATTTTTTCATCATAAGCCCATGTTCTACTGCTTTTCCTATACTTGGAAGAATATAAGTAGGCTGTAAGTATAAATTAGTGGTGATGGTAGAGCAGAATACAATTTTCACCACCCCCAGAGTTCTTCCGCGGGTGTCGTAAGTCGCTCTTATGATTTGGTTGTGGTTGGATGAGTTTTTTGAAAATATCACTCAGTCCACACGCACGTGTACAAGGCGACTATGGATAAAGACAGCGATGAGTTATGAGCAGTAGCGTTATTCTTATACCAGCTAGCAATGTACTCCGATTTACGTGCCCGATACATGGCAGTAGAATCGCCACCTGTTACATGGGAATTGTCTCGATTGGCGACAAGTGGGTGTTAAATTCACTTCTGCCTACCCCTTTGGGATATAGGCGTCATGTATGTATGTTATTTAAATTGAATTTTTGATGTAAGACTCATCATCTTCTTACCCTGTTCCCAGTTTATCTAGGGTCAGCACAGTACGTTTAATAAATAAATAATTTTTTTTTTTTTTCACTCACACCTATCATCTAGCCCAGAGTAAGTAGCACTTGTGTTATGGATACTAGATAACGGACATATTTTTAATATAATTATGTATATAAATGTTGAAAATATACTACATAAACATATATACAACCATGACTCGGAAACAAACATTTGTGGTCATCACAAAGTTTGCCCCTACCAGGATTCGAACCCGGGACCTCTTGGCCAATACCCAGCAATCTAAGCATTCGACCAAGGCGGCTGTCGACGTTTCCGTACTGTGTAACGTTAATTTATATAAATAGATTAGCTCCAATTCTAAATAGTCAATAAATAAACTTAAAATTTATGACTTAAGATCTTTCTCTTCTAGATTAGTAATTAGCGTATTAAAAAAAACACACAGGTACTAATTGAGTAACCTCCTCCGTTTTTTTTTCGGATAATAAATGATAAAATGATGCAGTATATTAAATTTACTGTATCATTTATTATCATCACAATAATTAAAATAAATGTAAGTCTTTGTAAAAATAATCAAATAGATATAATTAATTTCTTAAGCTAATAATGTTTACTATTCGATTTTTATTTTAACATTATATAAATGTTAGAAAAATTAGTAGAAAGATTTTGGTGGTTAGAAAAAGAATTTCGAAAAATTATGGTTTCCCGCCTCAAGACCATAATTTTTCGAAATTCTTTTTCTAACCACCAAAATCTTTCTAATAATGTTTGCAATTAACGTTCCTGATTTTTAAAGCTGAGCGATACCCAAGCTGACATTTAAGTTGAGTGATCAATGGACAAGGGGGCTTATTCGGCCATCCCTTTATCTTGCTCTGTAAGGTATATCCCCACATTTGCATATGAATATCTGGAATGGTTTGATGCGTGTCTCTTAAGGATCCATATAGTTGGGGTAAAGAAATTATTGGGCTTTAAGATTGTTGTCTTAATAGCTATATTAAAAGGTGTTTATTAAATTAATAAGACTTTCAGAAGAATTTAAGAATTTGGACAGTCTAAAATAAAATATTCTGGGACATTCAAAAATATGTTTTTCCAGCTTAAAATATATTTTTCACTTCACTTGATAGCAAATGGAAGGTGGCTTCCATTAAGAGGACAGCTGAGTTAGGCAGAAACCTGCATATTATCTAGGCGCCATAAACTGTTCATGTTAATAAAGATCAAGCCTTATGTAGTTAGCATAAGAATTTAATTCCCTTATTCCTATTTTAGATCCACAACGAACGTAGGGGAGGCGTTGTGATAACATTTTGGGAATCACAATAATACTACTCAACAAATTTCAATGTCGGTAATAAAATATGACGCACCGTTTGGTCAAATGGTCAGATCGCTGGCTATAGAACAAGAGGTTCCGGGTTCGATTCCTGGTAGGGGCAAATGTTCGTGTGATGAATACGGGCACTCGTTCTTGAGTCATAGTTGTTTATGTTTATGTTGTTTAAGTAAATAATATTATGTGATTGTGTTAATAATATAAGGAGAGTGCCTGGTGTACACCAATAAGCACCTTGGCGTATCCCCTTGGTAGTGGAAAAACCACCAACAACAGCATACTCAAAGAGGGTTGGTGTCAGGCGGCCGGCTGTATAGACATTATTGTAATGTGCCGTGTGGTGACTGCAGAGCAGAATACAATTGTCACCCCCAATCTCACAGGACGACTAAGGGAAAGCGATGAGTAATGGGCAACATCGTCCGTCTTATACCACTTAGCAGTATACTGAAAGAAAGAAAAGAAACACCTCTCCTACATTTTCGGAGATAAAAAGGCGTGATTTATGTACGTAAATACTTAGCAAGGTTCATCAGAGTCTAGAATTTTTTTTAGAACTGGATTTTTTATGGTTTTCATATTAAGATCTATTTCTGCGTGTTTTCATGAAATAACGTATCTATATTTTTTACAAGAACACTATTAATTCAAATGTGGAAAAAGCCTCTTAATAAAATTTCTTACAATTCAATTCAATTCGATATTTATTTGCGTAAAATTCTAACTTTTTTGTTACCTTGTATAATGCTTTGTCTATGTTAGTTAGAAGATATTGGCACTTCGCCGTCGATATGAGAAAATGAAGGCAGGAAAATGCAATAAAATTTTGGAAAAAAAAAATTAAAAGAAAAAGTTCCTGATGATAGTTTAGATTTTAACACAAAATGTTAACACCTGGAGAAACCGAAACCTGGAAACCATCATTTAAAGATTATTGCGCTAAGTAGATCAAAAGTAGTTCGGTCTACTAATTTCGGAGGGTGCTTCACTTGAAATTATTTCTAATTAAATGGATTTTAGTGATATACATATATCCTCTATAAATTATAATATAGTGTAGTAATAGCAACGCCTTTGTATGTTTTCTTCTATACAACATGTAACAGAAATTATAACGCACACTCTGAATACCTACTTACTACCCATTCTAACATAGTCATATAAATACTAAAGTGTTATTGAAAAAATAGAAATGGTTAAATATTTATTTCTTCGGTTCGGTCAGTAAAGCAAACTTTTGATACCACCATAGTTTATAAATAACTAATTGCCGCACTCGGAGACGTTAATTAACGTTAATGAGTAGGTAGGTGCTTAATATCAAAATTGGACAATTAAAATCTAGTCGCTATTCTTGCCGGGTCATTTGATCTAGACTAGTGGTCGCCCGCGGCTTCGCTCACGTTAATGTCGGTTGTTATAATCAGCCTATAGCATTCGTCAATAAATGCACTATCCAGCACAAAAATAATTTTTCAATTTGTACAAGTAGTTTCTGAGATAAGCCTTCCGAGATAAGGGCCTTCTATGCTGGCCTGGGAGCGAACAAATAACGTAGAATAGGCCAGCCCCAACTCATCCCATGGGTGTCGTAAAAGTCGACTAAGGGAGATTGCCCGGTGTAGACCAATAAGCACCTTGGGGCACCCGAATGGTGGAGGGCAAACCACCAACAACAGCGTACCCAAGGAGGGTTGGTGTCAGGCAGGCGGCCGGCTGTAAAACCTAAGCCAAAACCTTGAGCAGTATGGATTGGAATGTTGTCATTCTAATCACTCTCTCCGTTCATGGGTCTCTCGACATGGTCCGTTCCGTCTCTTTTCTATACATTCATTCATCACTAGCACCTTTACGGTGGGATGGATGATATGAATCAAAAGGGAGTGGATGGCTTGATGACGTCTGACATATGAATGGAAGAGGAAACATACTGCGCCGACCCCAGATAGACTGGGAACAGGGCAGGAAGAAGAAGAAGAGTTTCTGAGATAAGCGCGCTTAACCAACTTACTAACCAACCAACCAAACACACTCTTCAGCTTTATGTTATTAGTATAGATTTAAATGAATTTTATTGACATCAAGTTCTCATTAAAGTTAATTGACATCTCTGACTCGTGCGGCAGTAAGTTAGCATGGGTATTGTGTAGTGTTCAAGGTATACGTTATTTCTATTATATTTTTTTCACTTTGAAAAAAAAAAGACAGCAATTCCCGAAACTAATCGTTGGAAAACGCAAACGGAAATGAAATTTGAATCATTCGAACTCTTTGCTTTTATAAGCGAAAGCGTCGAAGAACAAACATCTAACAATACACCAGTAATGATGTGCTCAAAATTAATACACCAAATTCAAATATTCAAAGTCATGTCGTGTTTTTGCTCAGACAATGGCAGTCGTAATCAATAATAATTGTTTTCTTTGTCGTCGATTATTGTCTCAGTTGTTGTATTACGGGTATTATATAATCAATACTCGTCTGTTTTTAAGACTAACCTTAGCCAGTGGCTGCGCTTGCATTACCACAAAAGCTTGTCCTTTGATAAGTTGAAATTAAAATGTATGCGGTAATTGAATGCATATAAAAATTGATTTTGATGTGGTGACGGCAGAGCAGAATACAATTGTCACCACGCGCGTCTCTCTCTATCTGATATCTGTCTATCTCTCCCGCGGGTGTCTTACAAGAAGACTAACTGCCGCACTCAGAGACGTCAATTAACTTTAATGAGTACTTAATGTCAAAATTTTTCATTTAAATCTGGACCATAGACCCGGCAAGAATAGCAACTAGTTTTGAATTGTCATTTTTTGACATTAAGTACTCACTACCGCTATTTGACGTCTCTGAGTGCGGCAGTAAGCTGCAGTATTCCTGTTATACCATCTAGCAATAGGTATGTTGCGATTTACTTAGCCTGTAGTTCATAGAAACAGTAGGCTCGCCCTATACTGATAATATTCCTATTATGCCACCTAGCAATGTAGGTACTGTGATTTTACATACATTCATACATAAATCACGTCTATATCCCCGAAGAGGTAGGCAGAGGTGAACTAGCACCCACGTTTCGCCAATTGTGTTAGATCCCATGTAATAGGTGGCGAGCCTATTGCCATTTGTCGGGCATAAAAGTCGCAGTACTGCGATTTTAGTCCTCGATAAATGGCAATAGTCAACAGCAACCTACTAGACAAACAACGTATTACATGAGACCTAACCTAATTGGCGAAACGTGGGCATTTATACACCTCTGCTTACCCCTTCGGGGATATAGGCGTGATTTATGTATGTATGTATTTATGGCATAGCTTAATGAGGTCAATCAGATTACCAACGCTGCTGTGTCGATGGATTCACTGCCACAATAACATAATTATGCTGAGCTGATCTAGGGGCTCTAGATCTTCGCGGAGATGATGGCTGGGTGTGCTCCCGTGTGCCATTCAGAGTAGACAGCGCAGTTTTATACACTGCAAAGGATGATGACTCGTATTCGGGCGAGTGCGCAAGGCAGGCACTGGGACTTTAAGTCCCCGCTAAAACCCTTCCCCTGTCATGCGAGAAGCAGGAGTACCTACCCAGGAAAATTTTAGTGGGTAGTTTTGGCGCTTTCTACACGCCGGGTAGTCCCACATACCCCCAAGGCTCATGTCCTGGAGCCGTGGGATGTGAGTAAATTTGCATTTTTACCTAGAATAAAAAAAAATAAAAAAGGGCCTCTAGATCTTGTACGAAGAGTTTGTTTGTTTGGTTGGTTAAACACGCTAATCTCAGAAACTACTGGTTCAAATTGAAAAATTAGTTTTTGTGTTGGAGTGTCCATTAATTGAGGAAGGCTTATAGGCTATATAACGGCCGGTATTTACGCGAGCGAAGCCGCAGGCGACTAGTTAAGAAATAAATAAACAAATACTTCTTACACTTACACCTATCATCTAGTCAAAGTAAATAGAATAAGAACTTGTGTTATGGATACTAGATAACGGACAAATCTACATAATAATTATGTATAACTATTAAAAATATAATACTTAAACATAAACATCATGACTCGAGAACAAATGTTTATGTTCATCACTCAAACATTTGCCCCCACCAGAATTCGAAGCCGGGACCTCTTGCCGTACTTATTATTGCCGCAATCAGAGACATTAATTAAATTTAATGAGTACTTAATGTCAAAAAATTCTTTTTAAATTATATACATAGACCCTGCAAGAATATTGACTAGTTTTGAATTGTTATTTTTGGACATAGGTACCTAGCATAATTTTGAAATTAACGTTAATTATTTGACGTCTCTGCAGTTAGAACGAAACTGTAAAATTTCTTCAATAGATTGTCAATCTTAACTTGTTTGTCATAAAGAACAAAGGCGATTGAGAATATTATTTTGGCATTTTGTCGTTGCCTATCTGGCTGTTAACTACACAATGTGTTTCTTTCTTTCTTCTTCTACCTACCAAACATGTAACATCTATACCTATTGTACACTTGGTAAGCAAATAAAAGTTTGATTTGATTTGATTTTTTTTGTCGCGTTTTTCCAATATTTAACGCATTTTATGACGATTCAGGGTCCATGTAACGGATACCAAATAGGAATAAACCATATTTTTATTTTACTTTTAGATGTCTTAAAATTTTGTAATTGTATACGGTCTTGTGGTGGCGGCAGAGCAGAATACAATTGTCACCACCCCTATTTCTCCCGCGGGTGTCGTACAAGGCGACTAAGCGGAATTCCTGTTAAACCATCTAGCAATAGGTATATTGCGACTTACGTGCCCGACAGATCTTAGAAACTATATGCTCGCCCCTATTAAATAGCACCAAACATACTTGGCGAATTGTGTTCATTAATGCAACTCTGCCTACCCCTTCACTCTTGTATTCATCATCTTGCCCTGTTCTATTTTATTAGTTTAGTTTATTTTAGTTTATTTTTCTTAGTTTTTCTTAGTTTAGTTTAGTTTTAGTTTATTAGGTGACGGCAGAGTAGAATACAATTGTCACCCCCCCAAATCTTTTCCGTGGGTGTTGTACAAGGCGACTAAGGATGAATCTGAATATAATTAGGAATGGGCAGCAGCGTTTCTCTTATACCACCTAGGCTAGCCATGTACTGCGACTTTTGTGCCCGATAAATGGCAATAGGCTCGCCACCTATTACATGGGACTTGACATATTTGGCGAAACGTGGGTGCTAGTTCACCTCTGCCTACCCCTTCGGGGATATGGGCGTGATTTATGTATGTATGTATGTATGTAGTTTATTTTCTATTCACGATCAAACGTAATCAAGCCATCTTAGGTTCAGTTTCTTTTCTATTCATATCGATCAAACGTCATCAAGCCATCTACTTCCTTTTAAGTCAAATCATCCATCACCCCTAAAAGGTGGTAATGATGAATCAATGAAAGAAGAAAAGTGATGGACGATCCTCACCATGGCGAGGGAGCGATGGACGGATAGAGTGATTGGGATTCAACATTCTAATCAAGACTGATCAAGGCTAAAGCGCAGACTACCATTGTAAGCCGGAGGGCGGGTGATCGGGCTGGCGAAGCGAAGCGATGCAAACTGTTTATTTATATAACTATCGCTATGTTCGCATCGCTTACGTAGCTTAGCTCTGTAATTACGTATGAAAAGAGGTGGAACGATGCTGCTAATTTGGTCTGCGCTCTAGTTTTCACCGCCGGCCGCCTGCCGGGCACAAACCCTCTTTGGGTGTGCTTGTGGTGGTCTGCCCTCCAGCATTAGGGTACCCAAGCTGCTTATTGGTCTTCACCGGAGAATCTCGCTTAATCGACTTTGACGACAGCCCTCAAGGGCAGGCACATTCGACCTTATTTTTACTACGTTACCAAGCCAGCGTGCAGTATAGAAAACGTATGCGTCAGAACGGGGAATCAACTGCAAAAAGAGAAGAAGCTCTGAACCGCATGGATTGAGTGAAGAAATCCAACAATCACTGTTAGTTTGCTAACTCAGCAACATTACCCAAACTTATTCCTGTTACCCGGGGATTTAAATTGTATCGATACGTACGTATGGTGCAAACCGGATCCAGTATGATAATTGTAAATTCTCACCAAATAGTTTGAAACCAGGAGAACCAGTCAACTCCTGTGTGAGCGAAAATTGATCCAGAAGATGCGGACAACTGGGTGGTCTAGAAATTCGCCCAGATGATGTTGCATACCTATATTATTCACAGCTTATCGTCAATTTAAAGCTAGTCGTTAAATAGCTGAGACTGGTATCCAGATCGTAAGAGCCCATTCAATGGATAATGGACCATCCTCTTTATAAGACAAGGGAGTGGTCAGGTCACCACAACGTTGGACTGAGGTATGTTGAACGAATAGTGACATCTATTGAATACGTTTTGTACGTCCTGACGATAGAGAGATTCATCCAGGTAGGTACCAGGTTTATGTTCCAATAGTAATCAATAGGCTGATGTTTATGATGTGCCCAATATCAGATAAGTTAGTCCCTAGATAATGCGCCACGGATATTTTTTGCTGATAGAGGGTAAAAAATACAATATTAAATAAAATGAATTATAATATTAATAATTTATGATTTTAGACACTAAATAATAATATGTATATGAACTAATCCTTCATCGTTGATAATAATTTATTGAAAAATATATTGAACTAGCGCAGTGTTGTCCCAAACGGCGTTGATTGTCACGCAAGCAATGGTAAATAATCATTCAATTAATGAGTATTGTTGAAAATCGCGAAACGATTACTATTTGTTTAGGACAAAAATAGTATTTGGTCTTATTTAATATTGTCTATACAGTATTAAAACAATTGGTTCTACAAATTAAGAATGCTTTTGCGTCATTCTTCAACTTCAGGGAAGTATAAAAGGGGCTAACTTTTTGAAGTCATCATCAGTTCGGTTCCAACTCTCGAAAAGATGAGAGTCACAACCTTCGTGATCCTGTGCTGTGCTCTGCAGGTGAGAATGGGAATTAATTCTTTATTAATTTTTATATAGTTTGAAACTGGTAATGAAATTGTGCATTAAAAGAACTCATATTTCGATCGAGTCTAAAAAATATTGCCATAACCATATATTTTAACATGCTAACCCGGCAAACATGGTTTTGCCCTTATCAGTGAGGTGCATAGAACGGCCTACGACCTATTTTCAGATCTACCAGATAATACACTAAAAATTAATAAAAAATCGGTCTAGCCCTTTCGGAGGATTTCGATAACCAACGCTGTGACTCGAGATTTTTATAAATTAGATATTCAAAGGAGAATCTAAGCCCACATAAAAATATGAGTTATGATGATATTAATTATAAGTAGACTGTACGCAAATATGCAAAAGTGAGAAAAGGTTGTAGCAATAGAGAATGAAACATTCCTTCAGCTCTTGTAGTTATCAAAATTGTTCATTTTTCCGTTGTACTTTCCTAATAAAATATAAATATTCTTTATTTCATTTCAAATTTATTTCAAATTAAGTGTACATAAAATAAGGCCTTAAATAGTACAGGTATATTTTTATTATATTTATTTTTATATTTTATTTGGTTTCAATATTTATTATTTTCTCTTCTTTTTTTTCTATTTTCTTTAAAACAGTTTTCAATAGGGAGATTTTTAAATTTTGAGCTAAATATTGATAACATAAAATAAAGGACTTTGTGACAGTGACCTCATTGAGTGATATTTCTCATATTCCAGTACGTCACTGCAGATGCATTCGTGGACAGTTTTACGAAATTAGAAAAAGATTTTCATGAACTTACCGAAACCACTACAGATGAATACGATGTTGACCAAAATGGAACCGTAATTGAACGATCAACGACACGGAAAAAATTCGAAAGAGATTCTAAAAAACCAAAACCAAATATTTCTGGTGAAGATAAGATTGTTCGAACATTTGTCATAGAGACAGATTCATTAGGGCATGAAACTATATACGAAGAAGACGTCGTAATTAAAAAGGTGCCGGGAGGATCTGGTTCATCCAGTAGGTCCCGTTCCGGAGCCCGAGGTGGAAGGCGACGATCTAGCAACGCAGCAACATCTGCGGCTGCGTCTGCATCCGCTGGAGCCACTAAAACCCGTGGAGTATACGGAGGAGGTGCCGGCGCTGCTGCAACGGCTGGAGCTAATGCAGCAACATCTGGTACGTCAGGACCGTCTCGGCTACGTAATCCACGCGGTCCAGGTCCAGTGGTCATTGACAATGGTGGAGGCGCTGCCGCCGCTGCTGCCGCTGCCACCGCTGCCAGCTCAGGACAAGGTGGAGCTTACGGAACACGCGGTGTATACGGTCCCTCAACTGGTGCCGCTGCTGCTGCTTCTGCCGCTTCTGCTGCCTCTGCCTCTGGCCCAGATAGCTCAGTAGTAGTTATTGACAATGGATCGGACCGCCGCGTACGAGGACCAGGCGTAGGACCAGCTGGACCATACGGACCAAATGGACCACTCGGCCCTAACGGACCCCTCGGTGGTAACGGACCATTCGGACCCAGAGGACCTCTAGGACCTAACGGACCACTAGGACCTAATAGATCACGCAGCCCAGTTGGATCTGAAACAATCATCATTGAAAATGGTGCTGGCAGCTCTAATGCTGCTGCTGCCGCCGCCGCTGCTGCTGCCGCCAGCTCAGGACAAGGTGGAGCTAACGGATCACGCGTTGTATACGGACCCTCAACTGGTGCCGGAACTGCCGCTGCTGCCGCTTCTGCTGCCTCTGCCTCTGGACCAGATAACTCAGTAGTAGTAATCGACAATGGATCGGACCGCCGCGTACGAGGACCAGGTGTAGGACCAGCTGGACCATACGGACCAAATGGTGGTGATGCCGGAGCAGCAGCTGCTGCTGCTGCCGCCGCTGCCGCCGCTGCCGCCGCTGCCGCCGCTGCCAGCTCAGGACAGGGTGGAACTTACGGAACACGCGGTGTATACGGACCCTCAACTGGTGCCGGAGCTGCCGCTTCTGCCGCTTCTGCTGCCTCTGCCTCTGGACCAGATAGCTCAGTAGTAGTTATTGACAATGGATCGGACCGCCGCGTACGAGGACCAGGTGTAGGACCAGCTGGACCATACGGACCAAATGGTGGTGATGCCGGAGCAGCAGCTGCTGCTGCTGCCGCCGCTGCCGCCGCTGCCGCCGCTGCCAGCTCAGGACAGGGTGGAACTTACGGAATACGCGGTGTATACGGACCGTCAACTGGTGCCGGAGCTGCCGCTTCTGCCGCTTCTGCTGCCTCTGCCTCTGGACCAGATAGCTCAGTAGTAGTTATTGACAATGGATCGGACCGCCGCGTACGAGGACCAGGTGTAGGACCAGCTGGACCATACGGACCAAATGGTGGTGATGCCGGAGCAGCAGCTGCTGCTGCTGCCGCCGCTGCCGCCGCTGCCGCCGCTGCCAGTTCAGGACGGGGTGGAACTTACGGAACACGCGGTGTATACGGACCCTCAACTGGTGCCGGAGCTGCCGCTGCTTCCGCTTCTGCCGCTTCTGCTGCCTCTGCCTCTGGACCAGACAGCTCAGTAGTAGTTATTGACAATGGATCGGACCGCCGCGTACGAGGACCAGGCGTAGGACCAGCTGGACCATACGGACCAAATGGACCACTCGGCCCTAACGGACCCCTCGGTGGTAACGGACCATTCGGACCCAGAGGACCTCTAGGACCTAACGGACCACTAGGACCTAATAGATCACGCAGCCCAGTTGGATCTGAAACAATCATCATTGAAAATGGTGCTGGCAGCTCTAATGCTGCTGCTGCCGCCGCCACTGCTGCTGCCGCCAGCTCAGGACAGGGTGGAGCTTACGGATCACGCGTTGTATACGGACCCTCAACTGGTGCCGGAACTGCCGCTGCTGCCGCTTCTGCTGCCTCTGCCTCTGGACCAGATAACTCAGTAGTAGTAATTGACAATGGATCGGACCGCCGCGTACGAGGACCAGGTGTAGGACCAGCTGGACCATACGGACCAAATGGTGGTGATGCCGGAGCAGCAGCTGCTGCTGCTGCCGCCGCTGCCGCCGCTGCCAGCTCAGGACAGGGTGGAACTTACGGAACACGCGGTGTATACGGACCCTCAACTGGTGCCGGAGCTGCCGCTTCTGCCGCTTCTGCTGCCTCTGCCTCTGGACCAGATAGCTCAGTAGTAGTTATTGACAATGGATCGGACCGCCGCGTACGAGGACCAGGTGTAGGACCAGCTGGACCATACGGACCAAATGGTGGTGATGCCGGAGCAGCAGCTGCTGCTGCTGCCGCCGCTGCCGCCGCTGCCGCCGCTGCCAGCTCAGGACAGGGTGGAACTTACGGAATACGCGGTGTATACGGACCCTCAACTGGTGCCGGAGCTGCCGCTTCTGCCGCTTCTGCTGCCTCTGCCTTTGGACCAGATAGCTCAGTAGTAGTTATTGACAATGGATCGGACCGCCGCGTACGAGGACCAGGTGTAGGACCAGCTGGACCATACGGACCAAATGGTGGTGATGCCGCAGCTGCTGCTGCTGCTGCCGCCGCTGCCGCCGCTGCCAGTTCAGGACGGGGTGGAACTTACGGAACACGCGGTGTATACGGACCCTCAACTGGTGCCGGAGCTGCCGCTGCTTCCGCTTCTGCCGCTTCTGCTGCCTCTGCCTCTGGACCAGATAACTCAGTAGTAGTAATTGACAATGGATCGGACCGCCGCGTACGAGGACCAGGCGTAGGACCAGCTGGACCATACGGACCAAATGGACCACTCGGCCCTAACGGACCCCTCGGAACTAACGGACCATTCGGAACCAGAGGACCTCTAGGACCTAACGGACCACTAGGACCTAATGGACCACGCACTCCAGTTGGATCTGAAACAATCATCATTGAAAATGGTGCTGACAGCTCTAATGCTGCTGCTGCCGCTGCCGCTGCTGCTGCCGCTGCTGCTGCCGCCAGCTCAGGACAGGGTGGAGCTTATGGATCACGCGGTGTTTACGGACCCTCAACTGGCGCCGGAGCTGCCGCTGCTGCCGCTTCTGCCGCTTCTGCTGCCTCTGCCTCTGGACCAGATAGCTCAGTAGTAGTTATTGACAATGGATCGGACCGCCGCGTACGAGGACCAGGTGTAGGACCAGCTGGACCATACGGACCAAATGGTGGTGATGCCGCAGCTGCTGCTGCTGCTGCCGCCGCTGCCGCCGCTGCCAGTTCAGGACGGGGTGGAACTTACGGAACACGCGGTGTATACGGATCCTCAAATGGTGCCGGAGCTGCCGCTGCTTCCGCTTCTGCCGCTTCTGCTACCTCTGCCTCTGGACCAGACAGCTCAGTAGTAATTATTGACAATGGATCGGACCGCCGCGTTCGAGGACCAGGCGTAGGACCAGCTGGACCATACGGACCAAATGGACCACTCGGCCCTAACGGACCCCTCGGCACTAACGGACCATTCGGAACCAGAGGACCTCTAGGACCTAACGGACCACTAGGACCTAATGGACCACGCACTCCAGTTGGATCTGAAACAATCATTATTGAAAATGGTGCTGACAGCTCTAATGCTGCTGCTGCTGCTGCCTCCGCTGCCAGCTCAGGACAAGGTGGAGCTTACGGATCACGCGGTGTATACGGACCCTCAACTGGTGCCGGAGCTGCCGGTGCTGCCGCTTCTGCCGCTTCTGCTGCCTCTGCCTCTGGACCAGATAACTCAGTAGTAGTAATTGACAATGGATCGGACCGCCGCGTACGAGGACCAGGAGTAGGACCAGCAGGACCATACGGACCAAATGGTGGTGATGCCGCAGCAGCAGCTGCTGCTGCTGCTGCTGCCGCCGCTGCTAGCTCAGGACGGGGTGGAACTTACGGAACACGCGGTGTATACGGACCCTCAACTGGTGCCGGAGCTGCTGCTGCTGCCGCTTCTGCCGCTTCTGCTGCCTCTGCCTCTGGACCAGACAGCTCAGTAGTAGTTATTGACAATGGATCGGACCGCCGCGTACGAGGACCAGGCGTAGGACCAGCTGGACCATACGGACCAAATGGACCACTTGGCCCTAACGGACCACTCGGTGCTAACGGACCTTTCGGACCCAGAGGACCTATTGGACCTAACGGACCACTAGGAACTAATGGACCACGCAATCCAGTTGGATCTGAAACAATCATAATTGAAAATGGTGCTGACAGCTCTAATGCTGCTGCTGCTGCTGCCTCCGCTGCCAGCTCAGGACAAGGTGGAGCTTACGGATCACGCGGTGTATACGGACCCTCAACTGGTGCCGGAGCTGCCGGTGCTGCCGCTTCTGCCACTTCTGCTGCCTCTGCCTCTGGACCAGATAACTCAGTAGTAGTAATTGACAATGGATCGGACCGCCGCGTACGAGGACCAGGAGTAGGACCAGCAGGACCATACGGACCAAATGGTGGTGATGCCGCAGCAGCAGCTGCTGCTGCTGCTGCTGCCGCCGCTGCTAGCTCAGGACGGGGTGGAACTTACGGAACACGCGGTGTATACGGACCCTCAACTGGTGCCGGAGCTGCTGCTGCTGCCGCTTCTGCCGCTTCTGCTGCCTCTGCCTCTGGACCAGACAGCTCAGTAGTAGTTATTGACAATGGATCGGACCGCCGCGTACGAGGACCAGGCGTAGGACCAGCTGGACCATACGGACCAAATGGACCACTTGGCCCTAACGGACCACTCGGTGCTAACGGACCTTTCGGACCCAGAGGACCTATTGGACCTAACGGACCACTAGGAACTAATGGACCACGCAATCCAGTTGGATCTGAAACAATCATAATTGAAAATGGTGCTGACAGCTCTAATGCTGCTGCTGCCGCTGCCGCTGCTGCTGCCACCGCTGCCTCTTCAAGACAGCGAGGAACTTACGGCGTATACGGATCCGGTGCTTCAACTGGTGCCGCTGCTGCTGCTTCTGCCGCTTCTGCTGCCTCTGCCTCTGGACCAGATAGCTCAGTAGTAGTTATTGACAATGGATCGGACCGCCGCGTACGAGGACCAGGCGTAGGACCAGCTGGACCATACGGACCAAATGGACCACTCGGCCCTAACGGACCCCTCGGCGCTAACGGACCATTCGGAACCAGAGGACCTCTAGGACCTAACGGACCACTAGGACCTAATAGATCACGCAGCCCAGTTGGATCTGAAACAATCATCATTGAAAATGGTGCTGACAGCTCTAATGCTGCTGCCGCTGCCGCTGCTGCTGCCTCCGCTGCCAGCTCAGGACAAGGTGGAGCTTACGGATCACGCGGTGTATACAGACCCTCAACTGGTGCCGGAGCTGCCGCTGCTGCCACTTCTGCCGCTTCTGCTGCCTCTGCCTCTGGACCAGATAACTCAGTAGTAGTAATTGACAATGGATCGGACCGCCGCGTACGAGGACCAGGAGTAGGACCAGCTGGACCATACGGACCAAATGGTGGTGATGCCGCAGCAGCAGCTGCTGCTGCTGCTGCTGCCGCCGCTGCCGCCGCTGCCAGCTCAGGACGGGGTGGAACTTACGGAACACGCGGTGTATACGGACCCTCAACTGGTGCCGGAGCTGCTGCTGCTGCCGCTTCTGCCGCTTCTGCCGCTTCTGCCTCTGGACCAGATAGCTCAGTAGTAGTTATTGACAATGGATCGGACCGCCGCGTACGAGGACCAGGTGTAGGACCAGCTGGACCATACGGACCAAATGGTGGTGATGCCGCAGCTGCTGCTGCAGCTGCTGCTGCTGCCGCCGCTGCCGCCGCTGCCGGCTCAGGACAGGGTGGAACTTACGGAATACGCGGTGTATACGGACCCTCAACTGGTGCCGGAGCTGCCGCTTCTGCCGCTTCTGCTGCCTCTGCCTCTGGACCAGATAGCTCAGTAGTAGTTGTTGACAATGGATCGGACCGCCGCGTACGAGGACCAGGTGTAGGACCAGCTGGACCATACGGACCAAATGGTGGTGATGCCGGAGCAGCAGCTGCTGCTGCTGCCGCCGCTGCCGCCGCTGCCAGCTCAGGACAGGGTGGAACTTACGGATCACGCGGTGTATACGGACCCTCAACTGGTGCCGGATCTGCCGCTGCTTCCGCTTCTGCCGCTTCTGCTGCCTCTGCCTCTGGACCAGACAGCTCAGTAGTAGTTATTGACAATGGATCGGACCGCCGCGTACGAGGACCAGGCGTAGGACCAGCTGGACCATACGGACCAAATGGACCACTCGGCCCTAACGGACCCCTCGGTGCTAACGGACCTTTCGGACCCAGAGGACCTCTAGGACCTAATGGACCACGCACTCCAGTTGGACCAGGACCAATCATCATTGAAAATGGTGCTGACGGCGCCAATGCTGCTGCCGCTGCCGCTGCTGCTGCTGCTGCCGCTGCCTCTTCAAGACAGCGAGGAACTTACGGCGTATACGGATCCGGTGCTTCAACTGGTGCCGCTGCCGCTGCTTCTGCCGCTTCTGCTGCCTCTGCCTCTGGACCAGATAACTCAGTAGTAGTTATTGACACTGGATCAGACCGCCGCGTACGAGGACCAGGCGTAGGACCAGCTGGACCATACGGACCAAATGGACCACTCGGCCCTAACGGACCTTTCGGACCCAGAGGACCTCTTGGCCCTAATGGACCACGCACTCCAGTTGGACCAGGACCAATCATAATTGAAAATGGTGCTGACGGCGCCAATACTGCTGCCGCTGCCGCTGCTGCTGCTGCTGCTGCTGCCGCTGCCTCTTCAAGACAGCGAGGAACTTACGGCGTATACGGATCCGGTGCTTCAACTGGTGCCGCTGCCGCTGCTTCTGCCGCTTCTGCTGCCTCTGCCTCTGGACCAGACAGCTCAGTAGTAGTTATTGACAATGGATCGGACCGCCGCGTACGAGGACCAGGTGTAGGACCAGCTGGACCATACGGACCAAATGGTGGTGATGCCGCAGCTGCTGCTGCTGCTGCCGCTACTGCCGCCGCTGCCGCCGCTGCCGCCGCTGCCAGTTCAGGACGGGGTGGAACTTACGGAACACGCGGTGTATACGGATCCTCAACTGGTGCCGGAGCTGCCGCTGCTTCCGCTTCTGCCGCTTCTGCTGCCTCTGCCTCTGGACCAGACAGCTCAGTAGTAATTATTGACAATGGATCGGACCGCCGCGTACGAGGACCAGGCGTAGGACCAGCTGGACCATACGGACCAAATGGACCACTCGGCCCTAACGGGCCCCTCGGTGCTAACGGACCTTTCGGACCCAGAGGACCCCTAGGACCTAACGGACCACGCAGTCCAGTTGGATCTGAAACAATCATCATTGAAAATGGTTCTGACGGCGCCAATGCTGGTGCTGCCGCTGCTGCCACCGCTGCCTCCTCAGGACAGCGAGGAACTTACGGCGTATACGGATCTGGTGCTTCATCTGGTGCCGCTGCTGCCACTTCTGCCGCTTCTGCTGCCTCTGCCTCTGGACCAGATAACTCAGTAGTAGTTATTGACACTGGATCAGACCGCCGCGTACGAGGACCAGGCGTAGGACCAGCTGGACCATACGGACCAAATGGACCACTCGGCCCTAACGGACCCCTCGGTGCTAAAGGACCTTTCGGACTCAGAGGACCTCTAGGCCCTAATGGACCACGCACTCCAGTTGGACCAGGACCAATCATAATTGAAAATGGTGCTGACGGCGCCAATGCTGCTGCCGCTGCCGCTGCTGCTACTGCTGCCGCTGCCTCTTCAAGACAGCGAGGAACTTACGGCGTATACGGATCCGGTGCTTCAACTGGTGCCGCTGCCGCTGCTTCTGCCGCTTCTGCTGCCTCTGCCTCTGGACCAGATAACTCAGTAGTAGTTATTGACACTGGATCAGACCGCCGCGTACGAGGACCAGGCGTAGGACCAGCTGGACCATACGGACCAAATGGACCACTCGGCCCTAACGGACCCCTCGGTGCTAACGGACCTTTCGGACCCAGAGGACCTCTAGGCCCTAATGGACCACGCACTCCAGTTGGACCAGGACCAATCATCATTGAAAATGGTGCTGACGGCGCCAATGCTGCTGCCGCTGCCGCTGCTGCTGCTGCTGCCGCTGCCTCTTCAAGTCGGCGAGGAACTTACGGCGTATACGGATCCGGTGCTTCAACTGGTGCCGCTGCCGCTGCTTCTGCCACTTCTGCTGCCTCTGCCTCTGGACCAGATAACTCAGTAGTAGTTATTGACACTGGATCGGACCGCCGCGTACGAGGACCAGGCGTAGGACCAGCTGGACCATACGGACCAAATGGACCACTCGGCCCTAACGGACCCCTCGGCGCTAACGGACCTTTCGGACCCAGAGGACCCCTAGGACCTAACGGACCACTAGGACCTAATGGACCACGCAGTCCAGTTGGATCTGAAACAATCATCATTGAAAATGGTTCTGACGGCGCCAATGCTGCTGCTGCCGCTGCTGCCGCCGCTGCCTCCTCAGGACAGCGAGGAACTTACGGCGTATACGGATCTGGTGCATCATCTGGTGCCGCTGCTGCCGCTTCTGCCGCTTCTGCTGCCTCTACCTCTGGACCAGATAACTCAGTAGTAGTTATTGACACTGGATCGGACCGCCGCGCACGAGGACCAGGCGTAGGACCAGCTGGACCATACGGACCAAATGGACCACTCGGCCCTAACGGACCCCTCGGTGCTAACGGACCTTTCGGACCCAGAGGACCTCTAGGCCCTAATGGACCACGCACTCCAGTTGGACCAGGACCAATCATCATTGAAAATGGTGCTGACGGCGCCAATGCTGCTGCCGCTGCCGCTGCTGCTGCTGCTGCCGCTGCCTCTTCAAGACAGCGAGGAACTTACGGCGTATACGGATCCGGTGCTTCAACTGGTGCCGCTGCCGCTGCTTCTGCCGCTTCTGCTGCCTCTGCCTCTGGACCAGATAACTCAGTAGTAGTTATTGACACTGGATCAGACCGCCGCGTACGAGGACCAGGCGTAGGACCAGCTGGACCATACGGACCAAATGGACCACTCGGCCCTAACGGACCCCTCGGTGCTAACGGACCTTTCGGACCCAGAGGACCTCTAGGACCTAATGGACCACGCACTCCAGTTGGACCAGGACCAATCGTCATTGAAAATGGTGCTGACAGCGCCAATGCTGCTGCCGCTGCCGCTGCTGCTGCTGCTGCCGCTGCCTCTTCAAGACAGCGAGGAACTTACGGCGTATACGGATCCGGTGCTTCAACTGGTGCCGCTGCCGCTGCTTCTGCCGCTTCTGCTGCCTCTGCCTCTGGACCAGATAACTCAGTAGTAGTTATTGACACTGGATCAGACCGCCGCGTACGAGGACCAGGCGTAGGACCAGCTGGACCATACGGACCAAATGGACCACTCGGCCCTAACGGACCCCTCGGTGCTAACGGACCTTTCGGACCCAGAGGACCTCTAGGACCTAATGGACCACGCACTCCAGTTGGACCAGGACCAATCGTCATTGAAAATGGTGCTGACAGCGCCAATGCTGCTGCCGCTGCCGCTGCTGCTGCTGCTGCCGCTGCCTCTTCAAGACAGCGAGGAACTTACGGCGTATACGGATCCGGTGCTTCAACTGGTGCCGCTGCCGCTGCTTCTGCCGCTTCTGCTGCCTCTGCCTCTGGACCAGATAACTCAGTAGTAGTTATTGACACTGGATCAGACCGCCGCTTACGAGGACCAGGCGTAGGACCAGCTGGACCATACGGACCAAATGGACCACTCGGCCCTAACGGACCCCTCGGCGCTAACGGACCTTTCGGACCCAGAGGACCCCTTGGACCTAACGGACCACGCAGTCCAGTTGGATCTGAAACAATCATCATTGAAAATGGTTCTGACGGCGCCAATGCTGGTGCAGCCGCTGCTGCCACCGCTGCCTCCTCAGGACAGCGAGGAACTTACGGCGTATACGGATCTGGTGCTTCATCTGGTGCCGCTGCTGCCACTTCTGCCGCTTCTGCTGCCTCTGCCTCTGGACCAGATAACTCAGTAGTAGTTATTGACACTGGATCAGACCGCCGCGTACGAGGACCAGGCGTAGGACCAGCTGGACCATACGGACCAAATGGACCACTCGGCCCTAACGGACCCCTCGGTGCTAACGGACCTTTCGGACCCAGAGGACCTCTAGGCCCTAATGGACCACGCACTCCAGTTGGACCAGGACCAATCATCATTGAAAATGGTGCTGACGGCGCCAATGCTGCTGCCGCTGCCGCTGCTGCTGCTGCTGCCGCTGCCTCTTCAAGACAGCGAGGAACTTACGGCGTATACGGATCCGGTGCTTCAACTGGTGCCGCTGCCGCTGCTTCTGCCGCTTCTGCTGCCTCTGCCTCTGGACCAGATAACTCAGTAGTAGTTATTGACACTGGATCGGACCGCCGCGTACGAGGACCAGGCGTAGGACCAGCTGGACCATACGGACCAAATGGACCACTCGGCCCTAACGGACCCCTCGGCGCTAACGGACCTTTCGGACCCAGAGGACCTCTAGGACCGAACGGACCACTAGGACCTAATGGACCACGCACTCCAGTTGGATCTGAAACAATCATCATTGAAAATGGTGCTGACAGCTCCAATGCTGCTGCTGCCGCTGCCGCTGCTGCTGCCGCCAGCTCAGGACAGGGTGGAGCTTACGGATCACGCGGTGTTTACGGACCCTCAACTGGTGCCGGAGCTGCCGCTGCTGCCGCTTCTGCTGCTTCTGCTGCCTCTGCCTCTGGACCAGATAGCTCAGTAGTAGTTATTGACAATGGATCGGACCGCCGCGTACGAGGACCAGGTGTAGGACCAGCTGGACCATACGGACCAAATGGTGGTGATGCCGCTGCTGCCGCCGCTGCCAGTTCAGGACGGGGTGGAACTTACGGAACACGCGGTGTATACGGATCCTCAACTGGTGCCGGAGCTGCCGCTGCTTCCGCTTCTGCCGCTTCTGCTGCCTCTGCCTCTGGACCAGACAGCTCAGTAGTAATTATTGACAATGGATCGGACCGCCGCGTACGAGGACCAGGCGTAGGACCAGCTGGACCATACGGACCAAATGGACCACTCGGCCCTAACGGACCCCTCGGTGCTAACGGACCTTTCGGACCCAGAGGACCTCTAGGCCCTAATGGACCACGCACTCCAGTTGGACCAGGACCAATCATCATTGAAAATGGTGCTGACGGCGCCAATGCTGCTGCCGCTGCCGCTGCTGCTGCTGCTGCCGCTGCCTCTTCAAGACAGCGAGGAACTTACGGCGTATACGGATCCGGTGCTTCAACTGGTGCCGCTGCCGCTGCTTCTGCCGCTTCTGCTGCCTCTGCCTCTGGACCAGATAACTCAGTAGTAGTTATTGACACTGGATCGGACCGCCGCGTACGAGGACCAGGCGTAGGACCAGCTGGACCATACGGACCAAATGGACCACTCGGCCCTAACGGACCCCTCGGCGCTAACGGACCTTTCGGACCCAGAGGACCCCTAGGACTTAACGGACCACTAGGACCTAATGGACCACGCAGTCCAGTTGGATCTGAAACAATCATCATTGAAAATGGTTCTGACGGCGCCAATGCTGCTGCTGCCGCTGCTGCCGCCGCTGCCTCCTCAGGACAGCGAGGAACTTACGGCGTATACGGATCTGGTGCATCATCTGGTGCCGCTGCTGCCGCTTCTGCCGCTTCTGCTGTCTCTACCTCTGGACCAGATAACTCAGTAGTAGTTATTGACACTGGATCGGACCGCCGCGCACGAGGACCAGGCGTAGGACCAGCTGGACCATACGGACCAAATGGACCACTCGGCCCTAACGGACCCCTCGGTGCTAACGGACCTTTCGGACCCAGAGGACCCCTAGGACTTAACGGACCACTAGGACCTAATGGACCACGCAGTCCAGTTGGATCTGAAACAATCATCATTGAAAATGGTTCTGACGGCGCCAATGCTGCTGCTGCCGCTGCTGCCACCGCTGCCTCCTCAGGACAGCGAGGAACTTACGGCGTATACGGATCCGGTGCTTCAACTGGTGCCGCTGCCGCTGCTTCTGCCGCTTCTGCTGCCTCTGCCTCTGGACCAGATAACTCAGTAGTAGTTATTGACACTGGATCAGACCGCCGCGTACGAGGACCAGGCGTAGGACCAGCTGGACCATACGGACCAAATGGACCACTCGGCCCTAACGGACCCCTCGGTGCTAACGGACCTTTCGGACCCAGAGGACCTCTAGGACCTAATGGACCACGCACTCCAGTTGGACCAGGACCAATCATCATTGAAAATGGTGCTGACGGCGCCAATGCTGCTGCCGCTGCCGCTGCTGCTGCTGCTGCCGCTGCCTCTTCAAGACAACGAGGAACTTACGGCGTATACGGATCCGGTGCTTCAACTGGTGCCGCTGCCGCTGCTTCTGCCGCTTCTGCTGCCTCTGCCTCTGGACCAGATAACTCAGTAGTAGTTATTGACACTGGATCGGACCGCCGCGTACGAGGACCAGGCGTAGGACCAGCTGGACCATACGGACCAAATGGACCACTCGGCCCTAACGGACCCCTCGGCGCTAACGGACCTTTCGGACCCAGAGGACCCCTAGGACCTAACGGACCACTAGGACCTAATGGACCACGCAGTCCAGTTGGATCTGAAACAATCATCATTGAAAATGGTTCTGACGGCGCAAATGCTGCTGCTGCCGCTGCTGCCGCCGCTGCCTCCTCAGGACAGCGAGGAACTTACGGCGTATACGGATCTGGTGCATCATCTGGTGCCGCTGCTGCCGCTTCTGCCGCTTCTGCTGCCTCTACCTCTGGACCAGATAACTCAGTAGTAGTTATTGACACTGGATCGGACCGCCGCGTACGAGGACCAGGCGTAGGACCAGCTGGACCATACGGACCAAATGGACCACTCGGCCCTAACGGACCCCTCGGCGCTAACGGACCTTTCGGACCCAGAGGACCCCTAGGACTTAACGGACCACTAGGACCTAATGGACCACGCAGTCCAGTTGGATCTGAAACAATCATCATTGAAAATGGTTCTGACGGCGCCAATGCTGCTGCTGCCGCTGCTGCCGCCGCTGCCTCCTCAGGACAGCGAGGAACTTACGGCGTATACGGATCTGGTGCATCATCTGGTGCCGCTGCTGCCGCTTCTGCCGCTTCTGCTGTCTCTACCTCTGGACCAGATAACTCAGTAGTAGTTATTGACACTGGATCGGACCGCCGCGCACGAGGACCAGGCGTAGGACCAGCTGGACCATACGGACCAAATGGACCACTCGGCCCTAACGGACCCCTCGGTGCTAACGGACCTTTCGGACCCAGAGGACCCCTAGGACTTAACGGACCACTAGGACCTAATGGACCACGCAGTCCAGTTGGATCTGAAACAATCATCATTGAAAATGGTTCTGACGGCGCCAATGCTGCTGCTGCCGCTGCTGCCACCGCTGCCTCCTCAGGACAGCGAGGAACTTACGGCGTATACGGATCCGGTGCTTCAACTGGTGCCGCTGCCGCTGCTTCTGCCGCTTCTGCTGCCTCTGCCTCTGGACCAGATAACTCAGTAGTAGTTATTGACACTGGATCAGACCGCCGCGTACGAGGACCAGGCGTAGGACCAGCTGGACCATACGGACCAAATGGACCACTCGGCCCTAACGGACCCCTCGGTGCTAACGGACCTTTCGGACCCAGAGGACCTCTAGGACCTAATGGACCACGCACTCCAGTTGGACCAGGACCAATCATCATTGAAAATGGTGCTGACGGCGCCAATGCTGCTGCCGCTGCCGCTGCTGCTGCTGCTGCCGCTGCCTCTTCAAGACAACGAGGAACTTACGGCGTATACGGATCCGGTGCTTCAACTGGTGCCGCTGCCGCTGCTTCTGCCGCTTCTGCTGCCTCTGCCTCTGGACCAGATAACTCAGTAGTAGTTATTGACACTGGATCGGACCGCCGCGTACGAGGACCAGGCGTAGGACCAGCTGGACCATACGGACCAAATGGACCACTCGGCCCTAACGGACCCCTCGGCGCTAACGGACCTTTCGGACCCAGAGGACCCCTAGGACCTAACGGACCACTAGGACCTAATGGACCACGCAGTCCAGTTGGATCTGAAACAATCATCATTGAAAATGGTTCTGACGGCGCAAATGCTGCTGCTGCCGCTGCTGCCGCCGCTGCCTCCTCAGGACAGCGAGGAACTTACGGCGTATACGGATCTGGTGCATCATCTGGTGCCGCTGCTGCCGCTTCTGCCGCTTCTGCTGCCTCTACCTCTGGACCAGATAACTCAGTAGTAGTTATTGACACTGGATCGGACCGCCGCGTACGAGGACCAGGCGTAGGACCAGCTGGACCATACGGACCAAATGGACCACTCGGCCCTAACGGACCCCTCGGTGCTAACGGACCTTTCGGACCCAGAGGACCTCTAGGCCCTAATGGACCACGCACTCCAGTTGGACCAGGACCAATCATAATTGAAAATGGTGCTGACGGCGCCAATGCTGCTGCCGCTGCCGCTGCTGCTGCTGCCGCTGCCTCTTCAAGACAGCGAGGAACTTACGGCGTATATGGATCCGGTGCTTCAACTGGTGCCGCTGCCGCTGCTTCTGCCGCTTCTGCTGCCTCTGCCTCTGGACCAGATAACTCAGTAGTAGTTATTGACACTGGATCAGACCGCCGCGTACGAGGACCAGGCGTAGGACCAGCTGGACCATACGGACCAAATGGACCACTCGGCCCTAACGGACCCCTCGGCGCTAACGGACCTTTCGGACCCAGAGGACCCCTAGGACCTAACGGACCACGCAGTCCAGTTGGATCTGAAACAATCATCATTGAAAATGGTTCTGACGGCGCCAATGCTGGTGCTGCCGCTGCTGCCACCGCTGCCTCCTCAGGACAGCGAGGAACTTACGGCGTATACGGATCCGGTGCTTCAACTGGTGCCGCTGCCGCTGCTTCTGCCGCTTCTGCTGCCTCTGCCTCTGGACCAGATAACTCAGTAGTAGTTATTGACACTGGATCAGACCGCCGCGTACGAGGACCAGGCGTAGGACCAGCTGGACCATACGGACCAAATGGACCACTCGGCCCTAACGGACCCCTCGGTGCTAACGGACCTTTCGGACCCAGAGGACCTCTAGGCCCTAATGGACCACGCACTCCAGTTGGACCAGGACCAATCATCATTGAAAATGGTGCTGACGGCGCCAATGCTGCTGCCGCTGCCGCTGCTGCTGCTGCTGCCACTGCCTCTTCAAGACAGCGAGGAACTTACGGCGTATACGGATCCGGTGCTTCAACTGGTGCCGCTGCCGCTGCTTCTGCCGCTTCTGCTGCCTCTGCCGCTGGACCAGATAACTCAGTAGTAGTTATTGACACTGGATCGGACCGCCGCGTACGAGGACCAGGCGTAGGACCAGCTGGACCATACGGACCAAATGGACCACTCGGCCCTAACGGACCCCTCGGCGCTAACGGACCTTTCGGACCCAGAGGACCCCTAGGACCTAACGGACCACTAGGACCTAATGGACCACGCAGTCCAGTTGGATCTGAAACAATCATCATTGAAAATGGTTCTGACGGCGCCAATGCTGCTGCTGCCGCCGCTGCCTCCTCAGGACAGCGAGGAACTTACGGCGTATACGGATCTGGTGCTTCATCTGGTGCCGCTGCTGCCACTTCTGCCGCTTCTGCTGCCTCTGCCTCTGGACCAGATAACTCAGTAGTAGTTATTGACACTGGATCAGACCGCCGCGTACGAGGACCAGGCGTAGGACCAGCTGGACCATACGGACCAAATGGACCACTCGGCCCTAACGGACCCCTTGGCGCTAACGGACCTTTCGGACCCAGAGGACCTCTAGGACCTAATGGACCACGCACTCCAGTTGGATCAGGACCAATCATCATTGAAAATGGTGCTGACGGCGCCAATGCTGCTGCCGCTGCCGCTGCTGCTGCTGCTGCCGCTGCCTCTTCAAGACAGCGAGGAACTTACGGCGTATACGGATCCGGTGCTTCAACTGGTGCCGCTGCCGCTGCTTCTGCCGCTTCTGCTGCCTCTGCCTCTGGACCAGATAACTCAGTAGTAGTTATTGACACTGGATCGGACCGCCGCGTACGAGGACCAGGCGTAGGACCAGCTGGACCATACGGACCAAATGGACCACTCGGCCCTAACGGACCCCTCGGCGCTAACGGACCTTTCGGACCCAGAGGACCCCTAGGACCTAACGGACCACTAGGACCTAATGGACCACGCAGTCCAGTTGGATCTGAAACAATCATCATTGAAAATGGTGCTGACAGCTCTAATGCTGCTGCTGCCGCTGCCGCTGCTGCTGCCGCCAGCTCAGGACAGGGTGGAGCTTACGGATCACGCGGTGTTTACGGACCCTCAACTGGTGCCGGAGCTGCCGCTGCTGCCGCTTCTGCCGCTTCTGCTGCCTCTGCCTCTGGACCAGATAGCTCAGTAGTAGTTATTGACAATGGATCGGACCGCCGCGTACGAGGACCAGGTGTAGGACCAGCTGGACCATACGGACCAAATGGTGGTGATGCCGCAGCTGCTGCTGCTGCTGCCGCTGCTGCCGCCGCTGCCGCCGCTGCCAGTTCAGGACGGGGTGGAACTTACGGAACACGCGGTGTATACGGATCCTCAACTGGTGCCGGAGCTGCCGCTGCTTCCGCTTCTGCCGCTTCTGCTGCCTCTGCCTCTGGACCAGATAACTCAGTAGTAGTTATTGACACTGGATCGGACCGCCGCGTACGAGGACCAGGCGTAGGACCAGCTGGACCATACGGACCAAATGGACCACTCGGCCCTAACGGACCCCTCGGCGCTAACGGACCTTTCGGACCCAGAGGACCTCTAGGACCTAACGGACCACTAGGACCTAATGGACCACGCAGTCCAGTTGGATCTGAAACAATCATCATTGAAAATGGTTCTGACGGCGCCAATGCTGCTGCTGCCGCTTCTGCCGCTTCTGCTGCCTCTACCTCTGGACCAGATAACTCAGTAGTAGTTATTGACACTGGATCGGACCGCCGCGTACGAGGACCAGGCGTAGGACCAGCTGGACCATACGGACCAAATGGACCACTCGGCCCTAACGGACCCCTCGGTGCTAACGGACCTTTCGGACCCAGAGGACCTCTAGGCCCTAATAGACCACGCACTCCAGTTGGATCAGGACCAATCATCATTGAAAATGGTGCTGACGGCGCCAATGCTGCTGCCGCTGCCGCTGCTGCTGCTGCTGCCGCTGCCTCTTCAAGACAGCGAGGAACTTACGGCGTATACGGATCCGGTGCTTCAACTGGTGCCGCTGCCGCTGCTTCTGCCGCTTCTGCTGCCTCTGCCTCTGGACCAGATAACTCAGTAGTAGTTATTGACACTGGATCGGACCGCCGCGTACGAGGACCAGGCGTAGGACCAGCTGGACCATACGGACCAAATGGACCACTCGGCCCTAACGGACCCCTCGGCGCTAACGGACCTTTCGGACCCAGAGGACCTCTAGGACCTAACGGACCACTAGGACCTAATGGACCACGCAGTCCAGTTGGATCTGAAACAATCATCATTGAAAATGGTTCTGACGGCGCCAATGCTGCTGCTGCCGCTTCTGCCGCTTCTGCTGCCTCTACCTCTGGACCAGATAACTCAGTAGTAGTTATTGACACTGGATCGGACCGCCGCGTACGAGGACCAGGCGTAGGACCAGCTGGACCATACGGACCAAATGGACCACTCGGCCCTAACGGACCCCTCGGCGCTAACGGACCTTTCGGACCCAGAGGACCCCTAGGACCTAACGGACCACTAGGACCTAATGGACCACGCAGTCCAGTTGGATCTGAAACAATCATCATTGAAAATGGTTCTGACGGCGCCAATGCTGCTGCTGCCGCTGCTGCCGCCGCTGCCTCCTCAGGACAGCGAGGAACTTACGGCGTATACGGATCTGGTGCTTCATCTGGTGCCGCTGCTGCCACTTCTGCCGCTTCTGCTGCCTCTGCCTCTGGACCAGATAACTCAGTAGTAGTTATTGACACTGGATCAGACCGCCGCGTACGAGGACCAGGCGTAGGACCAGCTGGACCATACGGACCAAATGGACCACTCGGCCCTAACGGACCCCTTGGCGCTAACGGACCTTTCGGACCCAGAGGACCTCTAGGACCTAATGGACCACGCACTCCAGTTGGATCAGGACCAATCATCATTGAAAATGGTGCTGACGGCGCCAATGCTGCTGCCGCTGCCGCTGCTGCTGCTGCCGCTGCCTCTTCAAGACAGCGAGGAACTTACGGCGTATACGGATCCGGTGCTTCAACTGGTGCCGCTGCCGCTGCTTCTGCCGCTTCTGCTGCCTCTGCCTCTGGACCAGATAACTCAGTAGTAGTTATTGACACTGGATCGGTCCGCCGCGTACGAGGACCAGGCGTAGGACCAGCTGGACCATACGGACCAAATGGACCACTCGGCCCTAACGGACCCCTCGGCGCTAACGGACCTTTCGGACCCAGAGGACCCCTAGGACCTAACGGACCACTAGGACCTAATGGACCACTAGGACCTAATGGACCACGCAGTCCAGTTGGATCTGAAACAATCATCATTGAAAATGGTGCTGACAGCTCTAATGCTGCTTCTGCCGCTGCCGCTGCTGCTGCCGCCAGCTCAGGACAGGGTGGAGCTTACGGATCACGCGGTGTTTACGGACCCTCAACTGGTGCCGGAGCTGCCGCTGCTGCCGCTTCTGCCGCTTCTGCTGCCTCTGCCTCTGGACCAGATAGCTCAGTAGTAGTTATTGACAATGGATCGGACCGCCGCGTACGAGGACCAGGTGTAGGACCAGCTGGACCATACGGACCAAATGGTGGTGATGCCGCAGCTGCTGCTGCTGCTGCCGCTGCTGCCGCCGCTGCCGCCGCTGCCAGTTCAGGACGGGGTGGAACTTACGGAACACGCGGTGTATACGGATCCTCAACTGGTGCCGGAGCTGCCGCTGCTTCCGCTTCTGCCGCTTCTGCTGCCTCTGCCTCTGGACCAGATAACTCAGTAGTAGTTATTGACACTGGATCGGACCGCCGCGTACGAGGACCAGGCGTAGGACCAGCTGGACCATACGGACCAAATGGACCACTCGGCCCTAACGGACCCCTCGGCGCTAACGGACCTTTCGGACCCAGAGGACCTCTAGGACCTAACGGACCACTAGGACCTAATGGACCACGCAGTCCAGTTGGATCTGAAACAATCATCATTGAAAATGGTTCTGACGGCGCCAATGCTGCTGCTGCCGCTTCTGCCGCTTCTGCTGCCTCTACCTCTGGACCAGATAACTCAGTAGTAGTTATTGACACTGGATCGGACCGCCGCGTACGAGGACCAGGCGTAGGACCAGCTGGACCATACGGACCAAATGGACCACTCGGCCCTAACGGACCCCTCGGTGCTAACGGACCTTTCGGACCCAGAGGACCTCTAGGCCCTAATGGACCACGCACTCCAGTTGGACCAGGACCAATCATCATTGAAAATGGTGCTGACGGCGCCAATGCTGCTGCCGCTGCCGCTGCTGCTGCTGCTGCCGCTGCCTCTTCAAGACAGCGAGGAACTTACGGCGTATACGGATCCGGTGCTTCAACTGGTGCCGCTGCCGCTGCTTCTGCCGCTTCTGCTGCCTCTGCCTCTGGACCAGATAACTCAGTAGTAGTTATTGACACTGGATCGGACCGCCGCGTACGAGGACCAGGCGTAGGACCAGCTGGACCATACGGACCAAATGGACCACTCGGCCCTAACGGACCCCTCGGCGCTAACGGACCTTTCGGACCCAGAGGACCTCTAGGACCTAACGGACCACTAGGACCTAATGGACCACGCAGTCCAGTTGGATCTGAAACAATCATCATTGAAAATGGTTCTGACGGCGCCAATGCTGCTGCTGCCGCTTCTGCCGCTTCTGCTGCCTCTACCTCTGGACCAGATAACTCAGTAGTAGTTATTGACACTGGATCGGACCGCCGCGTACGAGGACCAGGCGTAGGACCAGCTGGACCATACGGACCAAATGGACCACTCGGCCCTAACGGACCCCTCGGTGCTAACGGACCTTTCGGACCCAGAGGACCTCTAGGCCCTAATGGACCACGCACTCCAGTTGGACCAGGACCAATCATCATTGAAAATGGTGCTGACGGCGCCAATGCTGCTGCCGCTGCCGCTGCTGCTGCTGCTGCCGCTGCCTCTTCAAGACAGCGAGGAACTTACGGCGTATACGGATCCGGTGCTTCAACTGGTGCCGCTGCCGCTGCTTCTGCCTCTTCTGCTGCCTCTGCCTCTGGACCAGATAACTCAGTAGTAGTTATTGACACTGGATCGGACCGCCGCGTACGAGGACCAGGCGTAGGACCAGCTGGACCATACGGACCAAATGGACCACTCGGCCCTAACGGACCCCTCGGCGCTAACGGACCTTTCGGACCCAGAGGACCCCTAGGACCTAACGGACCACTAGGACCTAATGGACCACGCAGTCCAGTTGGATCTGAAACAATCATCATTGAAAATGGTTCTGACGGCGCCAATGCTGCTGCTGCCGCTGCTGCCGCCGCTGCCTCCTCAGGACAGCGAGGAACTTACGGCGTATACGGATCTGGTGCTTCATCTGGTGCCGCTGCTGCCACTTCTGCCGCTTCTGCTGCCTCTGCCTCTGGACCAGATAACTCAGTAGTAGTTATTGACACTGGATCAGACCGCCGCGTACGAGGACCAGGCGTAGGACCAGCTGGACCATACGGACCAAATGGACCACTCGGCCCTAACGGACCCCTCGGCGCTAACGGACCTTTCGGACCCAGAGGACCTCTAGGACCTAATGGACCACGCACTCCAGTTGGACCAGGACCAATCATCATTGAAAATGGTGCTGACGGCGCCAATGCTGCTGCCGCTGCCGCTGCTGCTGCTGCTGCCGCTGCCTCTTCAAGACAGCGAGGAACTTACGGCGTATACGGATCCGGTGCTTCAACTGGTGCCGCTGCCGCTGCTTCTGCCGCTTCTGCTGCCTCTGCCTCTGGACCAGATAACTCAGTAGTAGTTATTGACACTGGATCGGACCGCCGCGTACGAGGACCAGGCGTAGGACCAGCTGGACCACTCGGCCCTAACGGACCCCTCGGCGCTAACGGACCTTTCGGACCCAGAGGACCCCTAGGACCTAACGGACCACTAGGACCTAATGGACCACGCAGTCCAGTTGGATCTGAAACAATCATCATTGAAAATGGTGCTGACAGCTCTAATGCTGCTGCTGCCGCTGCCGCTGCTGCTGCCGCCAGCTCAGGACAGGGTGGAGCTTACGGATCACGCGGTGTTTACGGACCCTCAACTGGTGCCGGAGCTGCCGCTGCTGCCGCTTCTGCCGCTTCTGCTGCCTCTGCCTCTGGACCAGATAGCTCAGTAGTAGTTATTGACAATGGATCGGACCGCCGCGTACGAGGACCAGGTGTAGGACCAGCTGGACCATACGGACCAAATGGTGGTGATGCCGCAGCTGCTGCTGCTGCTGCCGCTGCTGCCGCCGCTGCCGCCGCTGCCAGTTCAGGACGGGGTGGAACTTACGGAACACGCGGTGTATACGGATCCTCAACTGGTGCCGGAGCTGCCGCTGCTTCCGCTTCTGCCGCTTCTGCTGCCTCTGCCTCTGGACCAGATAACTCAGTAGTAGTTATTGACACTGGATCGGACCGCCGCGTACGAGGACCAGGCGTAGGACCAGCTGGACCATACGGACCAAATGGACCACTCGGCCCTAACGGACCCCTCGGCGCTAACGGACCTTTCGGACCCAGAGGACCTCTAGGACCTAACGGACCACTAGGACCTAATGGACTACGCAGTCCAGTTGGATCTGAAACAATCATCATTGAAAATGGTTCTGACGGCGCCAATGCTGCTGCTGCCGCTTCTGCCGCTTCTGCTGCCTCTACCTCTGGACCAGATAACTCAGTAGTAGTTATTGACTCTGGATCGGACCGCCGCGTACGAGGACCAGGCGTAGGACCAGCTGGACCATACGGACCACGCACCCTAGTAGGACCAGATGCAATCATCATTGAAAATGACAGTGATGCCGCAGCTGCTGCCGCCTCTGCCAGCGTCACCGCCGCTGCTTCCTCAGCACCAGCAGGACTTACCATTATTGACAACCGCGGAGCTGCTGCCGCTGCTGCCGCTTCCGCTGCCTCTGCCGCTGGATCAGATGGCGCTTACCAGTACAGATTTGGCGGTTACGGTCGACGCGGAGTACGCGGCGCCTGTCGTCTTACACGAAGACAATTTGTTGTCAAGATCGGTACTAGACGTCAACCCTGCTTGACATGTTAAAATAATTAATTTTCTTTTAATTATTTGTATTTCTGGATACATCCTCTCATTATATTAATAAATTCTGGCATCTTATGGTCGTTTTTTATTTTATTTAACGACGAAAAACCGGTGGAGTTTGCTCAATTCGTGCCCGTATGTTTTTATTTACTATTTGCTATGAGGAGGTTAACAGCCCGGCCTGCGACAACACAAACTAAGCAATGTTAGCTAATGCCGGTGATTGATTGGGTGACAAGGCACATTAAGTTATTATGGGTCCTGGCTGCATCTGCAGTCTTTAATTCTCATCAATCCGGACTAGGCAAAAGTTTCTTAAATTTGTTTAATTGTTTAAAAATATGAAAAAGTCGAAGGCACTTTATCACGATTTAAAAGTCCTAATTGCGATGCATTTTTTTTTTACTAATTCCGTGTGTGTATAAATAAAAAGGAGGTAGATCTAGGGAGGATGATATATTATGTTCAAAAATATACTCTACTTATTTATAGATTTCTATATTTATAGATTGGTTGAGTGATCAGAACTAAAACTTTAAGTTTGTAATCACAGAATGTACAAACTGTCTTCAAAATTTAAAATAAAAATTACCTCTGGGAAAGCGAAATTCCGTGATATACTTCAGCATTTAGGAACTGACTCAAATATTTGTTACCTAATACCTCAGTATTTAAACACTTATTTTCTTCTCAATTTGTAAGGAGAATACTAAAATGTTAAGTTATTTCAGAAACATACAACCCTTCTTTTATTTCATCCTTAACAAGAACTCACAACGCTATAAAACTATCTTAAACACTATTTTTACCAAATCGGACACACACCAACTCACTTTTTTGCTTGCATAACCAGATACATTAGACCTAAAGTGATTATTGTTAAGATACTTGACACAAAAAAATGTTATAAATTGCATATAAAACATCGATATTCCACATACATGGGAATCATCATCATCGCCATGCCTTTATCGTATTTATATTGGTTTGTAATTTTCTACTTTTATAGTGGATATTACATTAAATAATAGTGACCTTTTCTTGTCTCTTTCTTCATCTTCTGACTCCAGCTTTCATAGCTTGAATCGTCCCCTGGATGATCTTTTGGAGGAGTCCTTTTCCGACTATCCTAAGAATGTTGTGCATATTAGCGCTCAAAGTAATTCGGCTCTATAATATTCAAGCCGTTCTTGTATCTGAAACCTTTCTGAATCCAAACCTTCCTTCTACTTATTATATCTTACCAGGGTTTAAACTCATCCGAAACGATCGTGTAAGTTCCTCACAAGGGGTGGCCATTTACCTCCGTTCGCATATTTCTTACTCCATTCTTAGTCATTCACCACAGCCGCTTCCCCTCCATAGCGCCGAGCATTTATTCCTTGAAATTACTCTGTTCCATACTAAGTTTCTTCTTGGTGTCTTCTGTAGTCCTTCATTAAGAGTGAACTACTTCTCTTCTCTTGAACGACTATTGGAAGACTTTGTGTCTTTGTATAGTCATACAATAGCCGTGTGGTGACGGCAGAGTAGAATACAATTGTCACCATCCCAAATCTCTCCCGTGGGTGTCGTACAAGGCGACTAAGGATAAATCAGTGATGAGGAATGGGCAGCAGCGTTCCTCTTAAACCATCTAGCTATGTAAAAACTGCGACTTTTGTGTCCGATAAATGGCAATAGGCTCGCCACCTATTACATGGTACTTAACATAATTGGCGAAACGCGGGTGAGAATTCACCTCTGCCTACCCCTTCGGGGATATGGGCGTGATTTATGTATGTATGTATGTATAGTCATACAATTATCATGGGTGACTTTAATACATGTGTTATTAAAAATGATCATCGTTCCCTTCAATTGCATTCTCTTATTAATTCCAGCAATTTGCATATCTTACCATTACAAGAAACCCATCATTCTCCCCACTGCTCCCCATCTCTTCTTGATCTTATAATAGTCTCCTCTCTCGATCATGTTAGTAAACGTGGTCAATTTCCTGCAGACGCTTTTTCCTATCATACATACATACATACATATGTCACGCCTTTCTCCCACAGGGGTAGGCAGAGATCACTTCTTTCCACTTGCTACGATCCTTACATACTTATTTCGCTTCATCCAATCTCATTAATCTCTTCATGCATGCCCGTCGGTTTCGGGTACTCTTGACCTGGCCCTTATTTAATAGACTTTCAATTTGATTATGAAAGATCCGCCTAGGCCTTCCCCTTCCCATTTCTCCATTCACTTTCGCCGTGTATGTCCTTTTTGTCAGTCTCCTTTCATCCATTCTTTCTACGTGACCAAACCATGCGAGTATCCCTGTCTCAATCCTTGTCATTACGTCTTCTTTCAAACCACACCTTTCTCTCATCACACTGTTATACAATCGATCGCTCAGCCTTACTCCAGCCATGCTCCTCAACGCTCTCGTTTCTACTGCATTTATTTTACTTTTATGCTTCTTCTCCCATACCCAACTTTCACTTCCATACATTAATGTCGGGACCAGCACTCTATTATGAACAGCCATACGAGCCTTTCTGGACACGCTTTGGCTGTTCATAAAAGTGTGCAAAGCCCCGTTTATCGATCACGATCGTTTACGATCTGATATTTCTATCATATCGTTTTCGTCCTCCGAAGATCAAACATCGAGTACTAATGCATGGTAGCTTCGCTAGTGTTCATCTGAGACAACTTCGTGAGGACGCTGCCAGCATTGATTGGTGGTCTCAGGTTTTTGTCTCTGATTGTGTGGATGAACAGGTGCAGAATTTTAATATGAGAATTATTGATCTTTACGACATTATTGCTCCATGACAACGAGAATTAGAAACCATTCGTCATCCTCCGTATTCGCCAGACCTTGCTCCAACGGACTACCATTTTTTCGTGATTTGGACAATTATCTACGTGACAAGAAGTTTTCTTCCCAGGAGGCAGTACAAAATGCTTTCACACAGTTTGTGCAGTCTAGATCCTCAGAGTTCTATCGCAAAGGCATAAATGACCTTCCTATTAGATGGCAGCAATGTATAGATAATAATGGTACCTACTTTGATTAAATTAGCAAAAAGCATATAAAAAATCTGGATTTTACTGACACCGGTATCACGATATTGTATGGCGATATTTATTGACTGTCTAATCCTTGCCTAAAAAGGACACTATCTATTTGACATAATGTTTATTATGGCGTAAATCTGCGCACAACAAATTCGCAAGTAAACTTATTGAAATATATCACAAGAAAACTTTAAGATTTTTAAGTTAAGCAATGACGATATCTTTCCTGCGTTCGCTTAAGAAAAGGGGTGAATTGTGAGAATACCATTACCACAACCAGTTATAGAGACCCCACGTGTCGTGTACGTTAAATGATAATGGACCGGGATGAGGCAGGATTTTATGGAAATCAATCTCGTAATGTATGTGAGAAAAAGTTGACCGTTGCCCTGGCGTTTTCTTTTATGTGCACTCTGACACTGACCGTTGAACCTAACGCTCTTACTTGACAGTGAATGTACAGTAATGAGAGTGAACCTCCGCACCGCTAGAAGTGAAGCGTAGTGATAAAAGAGATAAGTGCTTGTGTGAAGTGAGGTTTTAATAGCAGCATCAGCACCACAATTCCCGTCTGAAACACATCTCGTCTACTCCTTCCTCATAATTGAGTACCTACCTACTCTCAGATTGGTAAGGGTAAGTAACATCGTCTTTAATAATGCCCCTAATTAAAACATCTATCGTACACCTATTTATATTTAAGTGATAGTATTTATTTAAAGTTGGTACTACATAAACATAATTATTATTATAGCCATCGAAACAATAAATTCTTGGTTCACCCATCCAATGACAGGCATTAGCGAACGTTGCTAAGCAACGTTATAGAGATATTGAGTTATAGAGCTCCTCTTCATCAGGGTAGATTGTTTTCAATATCCCGCACATTTATTACTATGTGAGGGAATATGTGGATTTTGAGAGGGAACATACATACATGCATACATACATAAATAAATCACGTCTATATCCCCGAAGGGGTAGGTAGAGGTGAACCAGCACCCGTTTCGCCAATTATGTTAAGTCCGAGAGTGGCTATTGCCATTTATCGGGCAATATGAGAGTTCAATTCAATATTTATTCCCTTCAAGGTGCTGCTGCCTGGCTAGCATGACCGCCGAAACACGATAATAGCCATGTTATCGCTTTTAACTGTCAAAAATCCGCTTAAAAACGTTAAATGGCGGTGTGACTGTGAGAGTCACCTCGAGTCACCCTGAGGTTATTTTCTTAGCGATTTGATTGTCAGTTCTGGTGACTAACTAAACAATCAATTATATTGATGCAGTGCTAAAATCATTGGAATTTATTATCGTATACGCTTTTTTAATTTCAACTTTCAATAGAATTATTAATTTATTTTCTATTTAGGTAATTTACTTGTTTGATCAGTTATTTTAATAACATTTTCTTCTTTATTTTACATGACTGTAGAGGTATTCGCTCTATGGTAGATTGCTTGTTGTTCAAATATTTTTTTTTAATTATTCCTTCCTTCCTCCTACTATCATAAAGATCTCCCTCCGAGCCTACGCTCGGAGACCGCAGTTGGCTGTACATCGTCGGATCTTGTATATATTCTAAGTTCTGCCCGAAACTTTGTAATCCTGATTCAGGTCTTACTTATCTTGTTCTGTCTTATTAGATTAGTACTGATTAGACTCCATTGTAGGTAATTGTCATTTGTCGCACTTTTTGCTGATCAACAGTAACTATTTCTCGGTTATTCGAAACTTTGTCCATAACTAGAATTTTTCTTGTTTACCTCCGCTGAATCACTCGTATCGCCAATTAGGTTAGGTAGGTTTAGGTTTAATTAGGTTAGGTTATCACATGGTAATAAGTGGCGAGACTTGCCATTTATCGGGCACGGAAATTGCAGTACATTGTTAGGTGGAATAAGAGGAACGCTGCAGCCCATTACTCATTGCTGTCTTAACCTTTAGTCGCCTTGTACGACACCCGCGGGAGAGATGGGGGTGGTGACAGTTGTATTCTGCTCGGCCGTCACCACACAGTCATGATTAATTTAGCAGTTTTACTAAATCAACTAAAACTGAGCTAGGTGCACTAGCTAGGACGTGAGCGAAAATCATTAGCAAAAAAAGCAAATGGCTGCCGGTTATCGTCAAGGGGTGGGCATTTTAAATGTTCATTCTCTAACACAGGCACAATAGTCAACGCGATGACGCCGGGGGCGGCGCCGTACACACAAACTACTGCACACCACTCCGATGGCCAGCCGCCGAAGACCTCTCCACCCCCCTTCGCTAGCTAGAACCGGCTACGCGCCCGGAGATAGTGCCGGCTTGGTGACGGACCTTGTTAGGTTGGTCGTAATCCCTGCGGCAAAAACTATACGCACACACGCGAGCAACGGGTAGGCATAAAATTCGAAAATATAGGTACATACTACATACCTACATAGCCGTTTCTCCTGCCGTGCCGCAAATGAGATGGTACGTGGAGCGGAATGAATGCATGATTCTGTGTTATTTGACTTACGAGCTAGGTATTCCGCGTGGACGGTTTTTTTAGGCCCGTCAATAAGTAATGTCGTTTTGGCATCGAATCGAGAACTAAAGTTGTGATTAAAATTCACTGGAATTAAGGTTCATTGTTATTACTTCTAATAGTTAAACTAATCTGCTAAGTTCTAACTATTAAGTAGGTTAGGTGAGTTCGCTTGTAACCATCCACCGCAACTTTATCATTTAAAAGAAACAGCTTTTCGTAATACTTATTTTATAAAAGTGCTTGACGACATACGGTATTCTCGCAGATTTTATTCAAAGATAGACTGTTGCGATTAATTTTTAGAGTTGAATATCAAAAACTAGAGTTACGATAAACTTTACAATTAACCCAAAATTTTATCATTTTGATTTTTATTTAAACGTCATATAAATGTTTGAAAAATTATCACAAAGAAAATTTGTGGTTTGTCACAAAGAAAAGTTCGAAAAAATATAGTTCCAGCATCAAAACTATAATTTTTCGAACTTTTTCTTTTCCCAGTTTGATAAATTACTTACGTACTGTCTTATGCTACTGTCTTATAATTCACAAAAATTCTTTTTCACTTCTCATGCTCTGAAAGTGCTTATTTGTGCAGGATATAGGCTGCACAAAATCGAATTTTGTGCTCTAGAGCATTAACGTATCTACTCATAAATGTGTCGATAATAAGGCAAAGAAAATGAGCCATGCAGCCAAACACAATAAGAAATTCAGAGATAGAATTTGTTATTTTTTAATATTTACTTAAATTTATTTGCCTAATGTGTTTTTTAAGACATAAAAGATATTACAATTTTAATTCAAGCAGGTACGGTAGGTAATTAAATTAATTTAAGAAAATTATTATTTTAAAATAATTTAATACTTGGCTGTATATGTCTGCAGCCCAAGCCTAATATCAATGGGAAAAACAATTTCCGTCAGTATTCAAAACTGTACTAATTTTAGTTTGAATTTTAAGAAATGTTATGAGAAATTCTGATTTATTTCCTCGCAATCGAAGTGAAAAGCAGAGTTTCTACCTCGTCCACAAAACCATTTTTATCCTCGACATTACTATCAGCCCTCGCTTACGGCTCGGGCTGCTAAAAGTCTCGGACAAAAATGATTCGTTTTGTGCACTTGATGGAAAATCTACTATTTCACTTCTCATGCTCTGAAAGTGGTTATTTGTGCAGGATATAGGCTGCACAAAATCGAATTTTGTGCTCTAGAGCATTAACGTATCTACTCATAAATGTGTCGATAATAAGGCAAAGAAAATGAGCCATGCAGCCAAACACAATAAGAAATTCAGAGATAGAATTTGTTATTTTTTAATATTTACTTAAATTTATTTGCTTAATGTGTTTTTTAAGACATAAAAGATATTACAATTTTAATTCAAGCAGGTACGGTAGGTTATTAAATTAATTTAAGAAAATTATTATTTCAAAATTAATTTAATACTTGGCTGTATAGGTCTGCAGCCCAAGCCTAATATCAATGGGAAAAACAATTTCCGTCAGTATTCAAAACTGTACTAATTTTAGTTTGAATTTTAAGAAATGTTATGAGAAATTCTGATTTATTTCCTCGCAATCGATGTGAAAAGCAGAGTTTCTACCTCGTCCACAAAACCATTTTTATCCTCGACATTACTATCAGCCCTCGGCCTACGGCTCGGGCTGCTAAAAGTCTCGGACAAAAATGATTCGTTTTGTGCACTTGATGGAAAATCTACTATAGTTCTTCGGCTTCCGTTTTAAGGCGCTTCCGAGACGGTGACTAAGTTTTTGATTTTTTATGTCTGTTTGAATTTTTTACATACATACATCAATCACGCCTATATCCCCGAAGGGGTAGGAAGAGGTGAACTAGCACCCACGTTTCGCCAATTATGTCAGGTCCCATGTAATAGGTGGCGAGCCTATTGCCATATATCGGGCTCAAAAGTCGCAGTATATTGCTAGGTGGATTAGTGGTGGTATAAGAGGAACGCTGCTGCCCATTCCTCATCACTGATTTATCCTTAGTCGCCTTGTACGACACCCACGGGAGAGATTTGGGGTGGTGACAATTGTATTCTACTCTGCCGTCACCACCACCGTGATTTTTTTGACTTAAAAAAGATTTGTTTGACCTAGCAACACAGCAGAAACACACAGAAAATGAGAGTTCTTATCGGGCTTTCAATGCGGTCAGTCAAATTTTTATTTCAATCATTCAAAAATTGTTTTAGAGTGGACTTTGTGTAGTAAACCTGGTGTTATATGCTTAAGGATCCGTGTTGATGTTCAATTATGAAGAATCATTGAAATAAAATTGTCGTGCCGTGTTTGTTATGGTTTTCACCACCTCATCGGTCACCGTCATGAACTCTGTTACCATTCGACTCGTGCCAAGCACTCCCTAGATGCGTTAAAATGTGTTTCACCCATATTTTAATGTAAAATTCATTTCATGCATTAATATCATTCATTCATTTCATACATTATTTTCATTCATATTTCGTTTCATAGGTGTGACTGTAAAAATATTTATTATTATTATTTTTATTATTATTCATTCATTTATCATTCATTCAAAATTAAGAAGAGTATATAAAGAAAGTTCCAAAAGGATTTGTATCCAGAAACGTTAAGCCAATTAAAAAAAACACAGAAAACGAACGAGCTTGACTCAAGCCGATTGACCGTCTCCAAAGCCTGTACTAAGCTAATCTAATCAGCGTCCCTGTCGCCAATAATAGAACAAAGGACATAAAAACAACTGCACAATGCAGACCGCATCGCCCATATTACGCAATACATAGGTAGGTAGGTAGTAGCAATTTTTGGAGGCGTTCTCAATATATCACGCCGGTCGCACGGCGCACACTGCCTCGCACGCACACACGCGCGCGCGTCATCGTCAATCGAGCCTTGTAAGGTCAGACGGAAAAAGCAAAAAAAACACAACGTTAACAATCTTTTTTTCATAAAAAAAACATTTTTTATTCAGACTTACAATACAAGTTTTAAGGCTGTGAATGGAGATTTCACAACTGGGCCACAGGCCTACCATATGGATGGAATAATATAGGGAGAATGGGCCATTACTAGTTCGGATTGGTGGTATTAACGACTGCAGATGCAACCGGGAGTAACTACTTAACGTGCCTTCCGAAGCACGGAGGAAAATGAGATAAAAAACTGTTAGTTACATAGGTATCCAATGTCGGACCTAAGCGAACATTGCTTTGTTTACGTAATCGCAGGCCGAACGTGCTAAGCCACTGCGCTATTGAGCTCCTCTCGCCATAGAGCTCCTGATAATGAAAGGATACTTTATTTACATTTACATATTAGGATAGCTTAGTTTGTATAACAGGCTGTAAAGGGTTTAGTAAAGTATCCGTACAGGCACAGGCCTATAGCAATGTGGCAAATGATACCACGTTTCTATCGAAATAATGACAATTTATTCATTTTATTTGACAGCTAGGTATGCGTGACATTTGACAACGAGGGTTGCCATGACTCAGTAAGTGATTAATACGTCAGTTTCATACACTTGTATTCTATTCGTCCGAATAGATCGTCCACAGTAATTTGTTTAGGCTGTCAATTTTATCCATCTTGCTCCCTTCGTTCATTGTCAACTTTAAGACGATCATTGAAAAAGATAAAAAACAGCTGCACGACTTGAAGACAAAAAAAGCTGCACCTTTTTGTCGACCGTACCCCCCGGCGGGCATTTTCCGAAGTGTGAGAGGCACGTTATTAGTCCCGTGCGCTGGGATAGGTTTTCACAATTTTGAGCCGGCAGTCACAATGCGCTTCGTCATTTTCTATGATTAATAGAGCTGTGTCATGTGCGGCGGGCTGTGCGGGAGTATTTCTAAGTATAGGTAGGCTTCTTAGATTGCAGTTTCAGTTACATCTAGGGGCAAACTGCTGTCCATTACTTAAGCAGCTGTCCATTACTCATTGCTGTCTTAGCCCTTAGTCGCCTTGCACGAGTGGGAGAGATGGGGGTAGTGACAATTGTATTCTGCTTAATTAAGACCTCTCTTACGAATTGCGTTAGGGCTATTTATTAAGAGTTTTCGGTCAATTCTTTTTATTTGAAATGGTAACAAAAAGTAAAGAATTTCAACAATCATGATAGACATACAGCCGTGTGGTGACGGCAGAGTAGAATACAATTGTCACCACCCCAAATCTCTCCCGTGGGTGTCGTACAAGACGACTAAGGATAAATCAGTGATGAGGAATGGGCAGCAGCGTTCCTCTTAAACCATCTACCTATGTACCTACTGCGACTTTTGTGCCCGATAAATGGTAATAGGCTCGCCACCTATTACATACCTGCGATTTATGTATGTATGAAAGACATAAAACGATTTTTTTTTATATCAATAAGGAACCAAGAGGAAAAATATAATGGATTGGACAATATAATGGACTTGTCTAGGGGGGCTGCTAGCAGAGAGTCGGCCGGTTTGGTCGAATGGCCGGATTACTGTCTATCGGCCAAGAAATCACGGGTTCAAAGCCAGGTACGGGCAAATGTTTGTGATGAACACAGACGTGTGTCATTGTGCAATTGAAATTCCTGTCTGTCCCCTCCTGGGTGTATGGAAACTTTTTTAAAGTAAATGAGTCCGTTTTAGACTGTATGGCATACTGCTTTGGACCTCTATCATTACTAATGTTGGTAATATTTGGACCCCCTCTAAAATACATCATTACTAAGGTAACGTTATATTTTCCACAACAAAAAATACTATCCAACAACGTAGTTTCCTCAAAAGTTTTAAACCTTATCAGGCAGGACACCAAATCCAAAATCGATTAGGTACTTTATGTACCTATACCTTTTGTGATAATTCGATTGGCCATGTTCGTTGTAACGCATTGATAGCTTTATCGGAGCAATAAAAAAAACCCGTTACATTTGTTACCGTTCGTCATCAGTCCATCTAATTCCCCGATAGTTCATAAATAAACACAACGAAACGCAGAGTGGCTATCTACGGTAGGTACGTGCGCGCATTACCAAAAAGCTTCGGTAGGCCTAAAAACGTGGATTTCCATCGCCCACAGCCCCCCCTTTTGCGGTGGGAGGGGGCGCACTAGCCTCCCTCCCCAGGCGCCACTTGACGACCGCGACTCTAGAATATTAATGTACCAACTTAATTGAATATTTTTGACTTATCGATTTTTCCCGGCGAATAGTTTTACAATGCGCCTGGTACCTACTTTCCTTCTATAATGGGAGTGTCGCGAGGATTTGAATTTTTAATACCTTGATTGACTTATTGTATCTGCGATGTCGTTTTACGATGCTGTTGGAGCTATAAATATGTTTTAGCGGAAAACCGTAAAGATTTTCTTCTCTTGAAACCAATATTGTTGCGACTAAAGCTAGAGCTTTGTCTAGATCCTTCTAGCTTCCAGTTAAAAGAAACAAATTTTGCATTATATGCGTGCTTCAGGGATGAGGATGTTAAGGTTGATGATTGGAGCAAGAATGGACAGGATAAGGAATTAGTATATAAGAGGAAGATTGAAAATACAGGATACATGCCGAATGCGACAGAAATTCTGAAAGGTAAAAACAGATAAACCTACGGACATATAGGAAAAGATGACGAGCATGTGAGCAAAAGAGTAAATAGAAATGGGTGGTGGGGAAGATGATGACCTCATAAAATGGAAGGATTGCGCGGAAAACAATGGAATTCCGTCTCTATCGAGAGTCCAGAGCGATTATCTGAAGTATTAATGGAGATAACTGGAAAAACTGTAAGTACATGTCAATTTACTAATTATTATACAACAGCTATAATCATATTTTTTGAAAAATATAGCACTCACTTACGTAGATACTCAGAGACGTCAATTAACGTTAATGAGTAGGTAGGTACTTAAAAAAAAGTCAATTTCAAAACTAGTGCCTGTTCTTGCCGGGTCTATGGTCTAGCTTTGATTGATCTTTATGTATTAAGTACTCATTAAAGTTAATTGACGTCTCAGAGTGCGGCAGCTATACCCTACCCACTGTATGCTTTTTGTTTTATCGAATATTAGGTCTAACTAACTGTTCGTATTAGAGCTACTATTAGCTTGAACGCTACATATTGGACTAAATTTCTTCGGATTCAATAGCCCCATGCCTATTTTTATAACGTTTATCATAATGTTCAAATAAAAATCAAATACCCAATGACCAAAATCAACGTGTTTTAAAATGACTTTCTTATCGTAAAATAAACTTGTCAACTAGATATTATTCCTTCAGACGCTACCTTAATTAACAATCCGATCTTAACAGCATCCCTAAGCCCAGTACAAATCCTAAACAGAATCTGCCGCCCAATATCCGTGCCGTCTCCTAATTAAGCGAATATTAATTCCCCAATCGTAAATAATATCCAACGCAACAATGTTATCTTAACAAATTGACGCCGGCCGGCTTGAGAGAGACAAAATGGGGTACCTCCAAATTTTACAATTTTGCGGGCGAGTGTTTAGCGATGTTTATGAGGGGCGCGGGGGCCGTGGAGTGGGGAGCTATAGTGCCGAAAGGGGGGAAGGATAAGGAGTAACTGACCGAAACCCCCGACACTTAGATATATTTGTGCGATGTCGACCCTCGAAGATACGAATCGGTGCGCCTGTGTGCGAATCTCTCGTGACGATGTTTAGAAATCCTTTGTAAAATAATAAGGGTAAATGTGCTTAGTTTGCGTAGGTAGTGCGGCGGGGGTTATAGTTGGACGGGGTGAGCGTGTTTCACGTGGCATTGTATAGCAAATCTGAGATGTTAATGTGATTTATAATATTCTGGGTTGTCTGGTTATTCGTAATGTGTCCGTTGAAATAGAATTTGCTCTTGGACTATGAACATTTCGCTTCAATTAGCCAACTTTCCAGTTCCTAAGGGTAATATTATTTGATGCTGCATTCTCATTATAAATACTATGTCTCACTAAACAGAAAATATTACAATATATTGCAATGGCAATGTTTATTGCAATATACATTTATATGCAACATCTAATTAGAATCTGGGCTTACAAGAATCGGTTCTAATTGGATTAGAAAGCGTTGTCGTTTAGAAGAAGAATTTTAATTGATCTGGACCCTTTAGACGGAAAGGGTCCAATATAGCGGCAGTTTACGATCTCACACACATAATAATACAACAGCAAAAGTTAAAAGCATTCCTTTCTACAATAGCGAGGTCGTTCCGTCAGATCGAATGTGTTTATCCCGAGACCCGTCATTCGTTCTTTAGTACGGTCCGGCGGCCATTCGTCGGCGACAGCCCGATTTAATATTCTATTTTACTCCGACGATAAGATTAAAGTATGTAATTTCTTGTGCCGAAATGAGAGAGGACTTTTGTGTATGCGTTAGATGTGATGAGTAGGGCTGTCAGAATTGTAAATTTTTAAGTTGTGCTCTTTTTCGTGAGGCGTGCTTTAATTGTTTTGTTCATATAAATAGGTATGTCTGTACGATTGATTGGTAGTATTAAAACATAATGATTTTATTTTATGGAAAACTGTCTATGAAATAAAGCAAGATAATCCACACAGGGCTAGCGTGGTGGGTTTTTGCCCTTGATCCCTTTATTTTTCAATCCATAGGGAGTCCTCAGTACCAGCAGTGAAGATATTAAAGGCTTGCTTTATGATAAATTGCATTTAAGAAGTATCGACAATAGCCAGAAGAATCAATGGTAGTAAGACACAGGGTAGTTAATATGAGGACGTCACCATAATAAGTGCTGATGTAAAAGGAAAGAGTTATATGCATTTTAAGACATAATTATTGGTTTCTCAGTATTTAACTTGGATTGGATAACCGATTCGATTGCGATGTGGCGTTGAACAAAAATAGCATGAATAGATAGTTTAGTTCTGGTTGTTTATAAATTTTCGAAATGACACAACTCCCGTGTCCAACAGGCCACGCAAAAAATAATGGCACGGCAGACGTGCCATCCGCGACGAATCCATGTGAATCGAACACTTGTCATTCAGCAAATAATATGCGAACTAAATCTAAAATGGTGGGCAACCCTCGGCCCGTAAGAAGCGGAGAGTCCCCCGCCGGGCATCCCCCCCACCCACACTAAGATGACGTCCAGTATATTGGACAATTTTCACCGCGTTCGTGACTCGCCTAGCAATTTTGATATTACGAGTTTACGGCTTTTGCTTTTGGGTGGTTAGGTGCGATTAAACTGGAAGAGGTATAATTTGGACTCTTTTGGCGTGTGTAATGAAATAATGAGGATAAGGTGGGGGGTGGAGTTTGAATTTGGAAGTAGGTACCCGCAAAATGATGTGTTTCGACTGATTTACTTTGGCTGATTCCACTACTACTATAGCGATGGATGGTAATTCAACTTAGACACAGTTCCAATTACGAAGGCGGTGTCAAAATAATGCCTGTCTCTTTTTGATGTGTAGCAGACAAGAGACAACATGTATTTATTCTTTAATATTTGCATAAAATTATGTATATTTTATAAATAGGTATGGCAAAAAAAGAGATTAGAAAATTTTCGGAAAATTATTTGTTAAGATGGGGAAATTGTACCTAAACCCTCCAAAATCCAGGCAGCTGCCTATACCACTCGGCGAACCAAGAGGTTCTCAAGATTATGAGCAATTCCTGCCTCGGAAAATGATTTATAGAAATTTTGATGATGCAAGTGAGTCATTGTGATAACCTGCCTGCCTGACACCAACCCTCTTAAAGTAATTTTTGCACGTTCTTCTCAGAACAAGGCCACCTACTAGCTTAAAAACGGGTGTCGTAGCTTATTACGTTAAATATTGGAAACCTTTGGACTTTCCATTAACCAAAAAGAAGAAGTAGAACCTTTGGATTTTGACACACACATTTTCAATGTTTATACGTGTTTCTTTAACGATTCACGTGCGCAATGATAGCTTCTACAATGAAACCATATTTCTGTTATTTATTTGAGTTTATTGATAAAACTTTAATTATTTAAAATAACCTTACATAACAAAATGCCGAAGATTGGCCAAAGAGAAAGTAGACTTAGACGGTAAACGGACCCTTGCGATAATAGGCGCTGTCCCGGCTTTCTAAGACGAAGAAGAAGAATTTATATAATAAAAAGAAACTACCAATAAAATAAAAATAATCATCTTGGGATAGAATAAAACTTTACTACATACATGCATACATACATACTTAAGTTCTAAGCGGTCCCTAAAGGCAGCGTGACCAACGAAAACTTACCCCTACAATAATCTTGCTCGGCGACCCACCCCCGGCATAATCTAAACCCTCACGATTTTCTTTCAACCCTCCCACCCCCAACCCTACTTAAGATCGATGGAAGGGCGTAGATTACTTCGCGATAAGGGTAAACCCGTCCCGAATTAAGGGCCCTTTGTAGCACGCTTCCCAAGCCCGGTGCCTTGTTTTGACATGTTTTATAATTAATTTGCTAGTTTCGTGCTTTAGTTTAACGTGGGGGGTTGAATTTTAATGAATTTCCCCTGTGAAGTTTTCGGGTGGCGGCCCAAAAGTTGGTTGTACATAATTCATTGGTGACCAGTCTTCGAGGCCAGCCCGGCTAGCATGACCACTCAAACACGATGTGATATAGCCAGTTATCGCGTTGAACTTACAAAAATCATTAGATTTTCGACAGTTCAGAGCGATAAATGTGACCACTCAAACACGATGTGATATAGCCAGTTATCGCGTTGAACTTACAAAAATCATTAGATTTTCGACAGTTCAGAGCGATAAATGTCTATATCTTTGTGATATAACCTTGTATTATTCGATTTTAATTTTAATATTATATAAATGTTAGAAAAATTAGTACAAAGATTTTGGGGTTAGAAAAAGAATTTCGAAAAATTATGATCTTGAGGCGGGGATCGAACCCGCGTCCGCTGCTATCCGGGCAGGTGCCTGACCGCTCGGCCACCCAAGACACTAATTAACTTGCCGAAATTCTTCTAACCTTTAGACTTCACGTTGTAATCCAACGGTTACCCTCGCAATGTAGAAATAAAATTTCAAACATTCCAAAGCAGATATTTTTACAAATACCGTGCGTTCGGTTAAGCTTGGGTTTGCTTTATAAACTATTCGATTTTAATTTTAACATTATATAAATGTTAGAAAAATTAGTACAAAGATTTTGGGGTTAGAAAAAGAATTTCGAAAAATTATGATCTTGATCTTCTTTTTCTAACCCCAAAATCTTTGTACTAACCTTGTATTATTCAAGTTTAAAATCCAATGACTTTTTACTGTTCAACGTGATAATTGGCTATATCATATCGTGTTTCGGTGGTCATGCTAGCCGGGCAGGGTTGTGTGTGAGATGACATCCAGCAAGAATGGCCGAAGGCTTTTTAAATGAACCTTAAGCAGCCGAAAGAAAGGCCTAACGCAACTTCTTAATTGTCTACGGTGCGAAGATAAAATTAAAGATCTTTATTCATGTGTGGCTATCCGATATTTTAGAGAGATTGCCATAATCTAAAGAATTTTCTCATGATCTGCTTAGTTATTTAACAAAGAGATAAATCGAGTACCTAGATCGATAGCAAGCTAAATCTATTTTACATAATTTATCTTTTCTGAATAACAGAAAAAAATTCATACATACATAAATCACGCCTATAATTTAAATCATCCCCGAAGGGGTAGGCAGAGGTGAACTAGCACCCACGTTTCGCCAATTATGTTAGGTCCCATGTAATAGGTGGCGAGCCTATTGCCATTTATCGGGCACAAAAGCACAAAAGAACGCTGCTGCCCATTCCTCATAATTGATTTATACTTAGTCGCCTTGTACGACACCCACGGGAGAGATTTGGGGTGGTGACAATTGTATTCTACTCTGCCGTCACCACACGGCTTTTGGGTAAATTAACACCCACGTTTCACGTCAATTATCTTAGGTCCCATGTATATAAATCGCAATATATTTTCTAGGTGGTATAAGAGGAACGCTGCTGCCGATTAATCATGGCTGTCTTAAATCGTAGTCGTCTTGTAGATATACCGCTGGTGATAATGCGGATGGTGACAATTGTATACAACATGGCATAAAATTGCATTACAATTTTGCATAAATTGTTAGAAAAATATTTCCTTGACCAGATAAGATAACAGAAAACAGCATCAAGAGAATGAAATTTAAACTCTTTACGTAATTGACATCGAGATAGCGTCACCAATACATGAAACAAGGTTTCTGACGAAGAACTCTAACTCGGTAATAAGCCTCAATGCACTAATATCGAAGTAGGTACATTTTTGTGTTTTACAAAGTAAAACAACACCAGCAGCTAAGTTTGAACTAAGCACTGAAATTAACGCCGGCTTACGCAAACATCGTCAAATAAGTTGTTTGTTTGTGTCGGTTTTCAGTTCACAGTTGAATATTTAACCGAGTTTAATTTCCACGTGGCTTCTCCTGCCGGGGTTTATTTGGATTTCTCAAGAGAAATATCCCACAGATGAAACAGTGGATGTATAATGAGTCTGAAAGTTTTAGAACTCTTTCGGCAGGACAAACAACTACATACCTAGATCACGTCTTTTCCCACAGGGGTAGGCATAGGTCACTTCCTTCCATTTGATTCGCTTCAGTTTCGGGTACTCATGATCTGGCCCTTTTTAAGAGACTAACTGCCGCACTCAGAGACGTGTATTAACTTTAAATTTCATTTGAATATAGACCATGGACCCGGCAAGAATAGCGACTGGTTTTGAATTGTCATTTTTTGACATTAAGTACTCATTAACGTTATTTGACGTCTCTGAGTGCGGCAGTAATACTTAAATCAAACCAAAATGTGCTCATTCATATCTGATATGAAATAAAAATAAACAAAAATATGGTTTATGAATTTAAAAGGTATCGTTACATACACTCATGAATCGTTAAATAAATGTGATGAACATTGAAAAAGATTTATTGGAGAGATATGATTATAACACATAAATTGTCAAGACGCTACATCGAAAATCTGTGTGTCAAGAGACGATAGCCCGAAGCATGTATCAGTCTATAATGATAGGTCTCCAAAACCCATCACCCACGACCGATCCGGCAACAAAGCGCTGACTCCGACGCATTCAAAGGCAAAGTTGATACAAAACGTGTCAGAGACCTATGCCTCACAAGCAAAACGGCACGAAAGTAGGCTGTAGAAACCGATCATTGTCGACGTGTTATGCCATTGTAGGAACATTGTAAATGCATCAGATACAAATCACATACACCGATACATACTGCGCACGAATGATGATGATGATGAATGAATGTATAGAAAAAATAATATAAAGAAAAAATCATATCTAGAGATCGATGAACGTAGAGAGTGATTGGTATGATAACTTTCCAATTTATTCTCACGGCCTTGGTTAAAGAGTGATTGGTATGATAGCTTTCAGCTTTCAGCCAGCGCTTATCTGAAACCAAACCTCTCTACGTAGGTACTCTGTAGTCGCTCTCCACCATTCGGGCACTTCAAGGTGCTTTTTGGTATGCACCGGGCAATGTTCCTTAGTCGAATTTGCGACGTCCCTGAGATGAGTCACAATCTACGCAAATTTTCCTGGCCAGAATAGAACAATCTTGATTACGAAGACGTTTTTAAATAGAACGTCCTCCCTTTTCATTCTAAGCTTGTCTCTCGAGTAAGAAGAGGACAGCTACAGTTCCTTGTTTATTAATTATGCATTCGTTCTGCGGCTATTGTGATATACCATCGTCCATTGGTTGGCAACCATTGTCTTAAAGGAACGCTAAAGTGGGGGCTTTTAATGTCCAACACCCTCCCACTATCAGCGGGTAGGTATTGTACCTACTACTTACAATGTCTATTGTGTGCAGAACACTTTGGTTTGTTTGAAGATAGGTGTGGGAATGGGCTTTTTGATGGAAATGCCCATTGTAACTGTGTCGTCACAAAGACACTTTCATAACGTTGAAAGTCAGGTGTCCAGCTGGCTGACTTAAAACAATGGCGCGGAAACCAAATCAGTTTTATTGTTGGACTTCTGGGATACATCAAAGGGGACACATATATTCCGGATTGATGATTTTCTAAAATTGATATAGTTTTGATTCAATTCCTCTTAAGGGGCACCGTCGAGATTACACTAGATTGTACCAAGCAGAAGCAATTATAGGCAAAAATAGCACAGAAACGAATGTTGCGATACATACATACATAATTCACGCCAATATCCCCGAAGGGGTAGGCAGAGGTGAACTAGCACCCACGCTTCGCCAATTAGGCTAGGTCCCATGTAATAGGTGGCGAGCCTATTGCCATTTATCGGGCACAAAAGTCGCAGTACTTTGCTAGTTGGTAGGTATAAGAGGAATGCTGCTGCCCATTCCTCATCACTGATTTATCCTTAGTCGCCTTCTACGACCCACGGGAGAGGTTTGGGGTGGTGACAATTGTATTCTACTCTGCCGTCACCACACGGCCATGTTGCGATACATAATTATATTAAAAGGAAACATGTGTTTCTTTGCTATTGGAAGGCAACTAACAATCATTACACATTTAGAGCATACGCATTATTTTTAGAGCATCTGAACATTCTGCTTTTTTCGGGGAAGATAACTAACAATCATTACACAATTTTAGAGTATTCTGACAAATAATTTAAGCAGATATGACTCGATAGATGGTGCAAGAAAATTTTACAAGCAATCAGTGTACAATTTGAATGGATGACAGAGTTGTTAGAGGCAAATTAACAAATCTGACCCCCGGCGACCATATAGCTCACAATAAATGGTAATTAGATTCTGAAGTTGCCAGACTCACCTATGTGGACCCCTTACTAGCGCTTGTTTGCTTTGAAACTAAAATTAGTTCTGTCTGACCCTTCTAGAATGAAATTACAGCACCCCAGGCTACATTGACTCGGCAATGGCATAGCTTACTCGACTACTTATATTTGGTTTCGTTTCAGCGAATTTTCGACTAGATTGGACGAATTCTACGAGTAGTTTAGTATTGCTTCCATTGAGACATATAATTTAGCCCAAAGTAACCAGATAAAACTAGACGACGGACAAACAGACGTGTTATTTAACGCCCGCTTACTTGAAATATTAGTTTAGTTTCTTCAATAATCTCATTATTTAAGTCTCACTCCAGCCTATTTAATTATGATAGATGAGTTGTATGTTAAGTTATTTGACGATTCATTCTGTTCTACGAATAGAATAATGAGGTATATATCACTAATGTATTCATCGACCTCTGCGATAAAAAAAAAATCTGAACAACTACTACGTCAGGGCAAAAAAAACCGAAACCGTCTTTGCCGCGGAAAATAAGACACGAAGTTTTTGTAAAAACCAAACATTGCTATTTAGAAATGCCTTAGTCGCCTTGTACGAGTCCAGCAGAGGAGATGGGAGTGATGACAATTGTATTCTGCTCTGACGTCACCATACGGCACAGAAAATCGATTTTTGTTAAAACAAAAGACCACCAGCATAAACCAATGCGAAACACAACGCCATCATTGGACGGGAGCTATACTGATTAAAACACAAGTAATAACCAACTCGCGGACGGACGTCATATAGCAAAGAACTATGTACTATGTACTACGGTCCGAATAGTGCGCGCGCCAAGTTGATTGCGCTCGAAGGCGCGCAATTAAAACTTCTTTGTGCGGTTGTGCCCCCGTGGGGTCCGGCGGGCGGTCACTTGACGGACCCCCTAATTGGAAAAGTTCTAGTGATAAAGGTTGCTTATGTCAATTCTACGTTTAATGTACTTGGAGCTTTAGTTAGTGGGTATCCGTTGGGATCGATACGGTCCGCTTTCCGAATTTAATGGGGACAGTTTGTCGTGGGGCGTAATTTTGTAAAAAAAATTGATTTAAAATATTTGATTGAAATTTTTTTGATTTAAAATATAAGTAAAAGTTGTTGGCCCCGTTTTTGACTTTATGTTGATGCAAACCGCCTCTGAATAAAGATCCAGATTCAGTCGACTTTTACGACACCCATGGGATGAGTCGGGGCTGGCCTATTCTAGGGTATTTTTTCGCTCCCAGGCCTAGGATTGAAATTAACAGTAGGTATATTGCTGGGTGGTATGACCTTCTATGCTGACCTGGGAGCGAACAAAATAACGTAGAATAGGCCAGCCCCGACTCATCCCATGGTTGTCGTAAAAGTCGACTAAGGGAGATTGCCCGGTGTAGACCAATAAGCACCTTGGGGCACCCGAATGGTGGAGGGCAAACCACCAACAACAGCATACCCAAAGGTTGGTGTCAGGCAGGCGGCCGGCTGTAAATCAAGCCAAAACCTTGAGCAGTATGGATTGGAATGTTGTCATTCCAATCACTCTCTCCGTTCATCAGTCTCTCGATATGGTCCGTTCCGTCTCTTTCTACACATTCATTCATCACCTTTACGGTGTGATGTGATGGATGATTTGAAAAAAAAAGGGAGTGGATGGCTTGATGTCGTCTGGCCGATGTGAAGGGAAGAGGAAACATACTGCGCCGACCCCAGATAGACTGGGAACAGGGCAGGGAGAAGAAGATTGCTGGGTAGTATAAGAGGAACGCTGCTGCGCATTACTCCCTACGGCATGGTTTTGTGAAATTCTGGCATAAATTAGCAATTTAGTCCGTTTTTAACACACAATTTTTTAAGAACGTCTCTGTAATAATTAATTACTGAATGCAACGCGTCCGTCGCGCACTGCGTATTCTGAAAGGGTTCTCTAACAATAGACAAACTTGCGACCATTTGCAAAACGCTATTCACGGGCGGAGGCTGGGGTAAAAATGACCCCATGTCACCAGGCGACTTTCAACCTTAGAGGCTAAGGGATAGGGGTGTTAAGATCGATTTCCGAAAATGCAGATGGCAAATGCGTGGCCGTCTTAATTTCGCGGCATTAGTCGGTCTTGTGGACCCCTTGGACATTAATCGTGAAGGGTTAAGGGTTCGGTGACCCCGAATTAAGATAGGAAGTGGGGGTCGAAGGCGGTTGTTACATTCGGGGTGTGTTAAGAAAATACAATAATATACTCTGTGCCCAGTTAAATTAAAAAAAGTCAATTATGACCATAAACATATCCTGAATTACGTATTTAATATTTCCTGCGTAATGTGACATATAAGACGTTCGTTCTCCGTCTCTCTACATCTCTGTATCTCCCTGCAGAAGTGTCGTTAATTTTACATAAGAAAAGAGTTTGAGCAAAACTTATTTTATCTCATTACGTTACTTCTGTTTATTGCCTACGATAGCGTAGACTAACTTAGCTATTATAAGCATAACTCCTTTACTTGTACGTAAATATGTAATCGATGCCTACAGATATAAGGCAGTATATTGTTGATTAATATCCACAACGTTGTCGTTCACCTCAATGTACCTTACACAATATTGTGCAAATAAATGTTCTGATTTCTGATTTCGATTATTATAAAAAACTTATTTAGCATGTTTCGTGTCGCAATCTGTAGTAGACTCTAAAAGGGCGTATTAAAGATTGTAATAGTCAATTTAACTTTTGAAATGCTGTGTGACGTGTGAACCAGATAAATAAATGGCGAGCTATCGTCCGCCATACAACTTTATAAATTACTTTCTCAGCTTGTAATGGCCGTTCCACAGTGGTAGCAAGTTTATAAAGTCGGGATAAAAGCTAATTAAACAAACTACTGCTTCTTCAATGTATTTAGAAGGCATAATTGGTTGTACGGTTTATCTGACTTCGTAGTGATAACTATATATATAATAATAATAATAATAAATACATTGCACAAACAAAATTATTAAACCACAGAGATATCAGAACAATAGAAGACTAAATTTAATTTCAATACAAATGATTATTAAGTAGTTAATACCAATACTTCTTCTTCCTGCCCTGTTCCCAGTCTATCTGGGGTCGGCGCAGTATGTTTCCTCTTCCATTCATATGTCAGACGTCATCAAGCCATCCACTCCCTTTTGATTCATATCATCCATCCCACCGTAAAGGTGCTAGTGATGAATGAATGTATAGAAAAGAGACTGAACGGACCATGTCGAGAGACCCATGAACGGAGAGAGTGATTAGAATGACAACATTCCAATCCATACTGCTCAAGGTTTTGGCTAAGGTTTTACAGCCGGCCGCCTGCCTGACACCAACCCTCCTTGGGTACGCTGTTGTTGGTGGTTTGCCCTCCACCATTCGGGTGCCCCAAGGTGCTTATTGGTTTACACCGGGCCATCTCCCTTAGTCGACTTTTACGACACCCATGGGATGAGTTGGGGCTGGCCTATTCTACGTTATTTGTTCGCTCCCAGGCCAGCATAGAAGGCTAAAACCAACCAATAGTACCCAATAGTAACCAATAGTACCAATACCTACCCATTTAATAAAAAAGGTAGTCTATCTATGCCAATTCAGATTGACTGACATCACAGCTTATTAGGGTTGACATTTTTGGCTGTGATAAATATATTATTTATTTTTGCAGTTTTGTAACACGTCTAAATTTCATTCTGCAATGGCATTTTTATACCTTTTTAGCTATCCAGATTCCAGTGCGTGAACTCTCGAATAGAAATTATAAATTATTAGTCATAGCAAAGCACACAAACAAAAGGATCCTTGAGCGATAGTTGTTGCTTAAAAAACATTTAAAAAAAATAGTCATCTTTTATTTAAATCATTATAATGTAGAAGCAGGTGATATAATACACATCAATCAGCACCAGGCTTCCATTATGGCGGTGCTAGCCGGGGGCCGTCCCACAAACTATCGCGCAACTTTGCCGCCCGCCCCGCGCTTAGGGCGCCGCCCGCCCGGTTTCATACTCGCGCTAACCAGTTTATAACTACCTGCCTTTTGATTTCTTGGTAATTTAAAATGTATTAGTACTTATATTGATTAGTAGGTTACCAAGGTTTTGAATTAGAAAGAAAGAAAGAAAATATATTACATATTTAGGTAGGTATTTGTATTTTTTAAGCTTTGAGAAAAAAAACCATGCCTGTTTATCTGGGGATGTGTATGCAGATGAGAGCAATCACTCACATTGCCAACTCTGTTAGGTCCCATGTAATAGGGGGATATTGTCAGAACTAGGCACTTATATCACATAGGGATGGTTGCTGATGGTCTAGTTTTCGGTACCGCTTAGCATCGAGGTCTGCCCTTCTTCTTCCTCGAAGCTTTGCACCGTCGTATGCATAGAGCGTCTCATTGTTATGTGTAGGCAGAGGGTTTAGTAACTACAATCACGACTGATAGAAAACGATGATGTGGCCTAAGACGGCTACACGCTCGCTAGAAGATGCTTGTTGAAGTCGAGACCTCTCTGATGCTTATTTCAATTGTTCACCGTAGACGTAATTTTAGGTTTTCTTTTGTTTGTCGTAAAGTTCTTTCTTAAATGGTCATTTCACTTCTCATGCTCTGAAAGTGCTTATTTGTGCAGGATATAGGCTGCACAAAATCGAATTTTGTGCTCTAGAGCATTAACGTATCTACTCATAAATGTGTCTATGTTAAGGCAAAGAAAATGAGCCATGCAGTCAAACAATAAGAAATTCAGAGATAACATGTGTTTTTTTTATATTTACTTAAATTTATTTGCCTAATGTGTTTTTAAGACATAAAAGATATAAAATTTTTAATTCAAGTAGGTCCGGTAGGTTATTAAATTAATTTACGAAAATTATTATTTCAAAATTAATTGAATACTTGGCTGTATAGGTCTGCAGCCCAAGCCTAATTAATACCAATGGGAAAAACAATTTCCTTCAGTATTCAAAACTGTACTAATTTTAGTTTGAAATTTAAGAAATGTTATGATAAACTACTGTTTTATTTCCTCGCAATCGAAGTGAAGAGCAGAGTTTCTAACTCGTCCACAAAACCATTTTTATCCTCGACATTACTATCAGCCCTTGCCTTCGGCTCGGGCTGCTAAAAGTCTCGGACAAAAATGATCCGTTTTGTGCACTTGATGGAAAATCTACTATTAACGGTGGCTTTGAAGATGTGACATAGTGTGAACAGGCAGGAACTGCAAAGCTGTGACGTGCCAAGCGATCAAGCTAAGGTGTCCATCGGGCCGTAATGATGATGATGATCTCTTCATCATATAACTAATAATCTTTGCTGCAAGCAAAACAGCTGAAGCTCAAGCAAGTTCCAACAATAGAAGTGACTAAACCACACCATCTGAACGCCGAGCGCATACAGCGGGCTCGTTCAACTTATTTCTTCCTTCGCGGAGTTTTCCAACTCATTTGAATTCAAAAGCAGATAGTGCTGATGCGCTGATACGTACCTTTGTGGCCAGCATATAGTCTAGAAAGTTCTAGAGAGTTCTAGAGCGGCGGTTCCGTTGCAGTTGCTAACTTTAACTAGCGGCGTAATGTAGTAGCAAAAAGCCCACAGTTTCACAATCGCCTAAGCATGCCAAAGTTTGTTGTTTACTTTTGGTCCTCAACTGTTCGTTGCACAGTTTTATCACTGGCAGAACTAATGTGGCTTTTTGGTCGGTAATTGTCGTGGTAATGTGTCCGCTCCGGCCGCTCCGGCCGCCAAAATCGACCGATGGGTGCTTCGTTAAAGTGAGTCTTGGATGAGTTGTAGAAGCGTTTTGAATGGCGATTTATAAGTAATGCTTGTCATTAGGACGCGTTCATTCAAGGAACAAATATAAAGTTTAATAAGGTTTCCTCTTAAGTGTGTACTGATAAAATTATATAGTGTGGTGGTTTTGTTTGTTTATTTAAGTTACTCCGTGAAATTTTAGTGGCTTTTGATACTTAAGAGGATGAAATTACTCATTATTGCGACCGACTTTTACTATGCGGCGAACATTGAAATCGCGTAAAAATATCAGCTGTTTCATAAAAAAATACAATACAGAATCTAAATGGTCTCAATGTAAAAGTTGTTCGTATTGATTAGCAATAAATACCAGAATATAGGATACGTATGTATGCGCTGTTATTAAGTGCCAAAAACCACTAAAATTAAAGAGTGTAAAAAAAGACCCACGCAAAGGCATACCTGGAAATAGGGCAGGACAACACATCAACCAGAAAAAGTCGGCCGAAAATTAAAAGCTACCAAAGCCACCCTAATCACCACGCTCTGTGAACCTGCAAAATAATTTCTAACGAACGTCTAACTCAGTTATAAATCGCTCTCCGGCGTTGAGTTACGTAAGCACCATTAAAACTGTCGGAATACACTATGTTTTCAATTACAGAAGGCTCGCGAGATATTCGTTCTATATAGGGTTGTCTGTCCATTTCCGTTAGCTCAATAGGAAGAATTGATCTGTTTGGTATTTGGGTACAGATAAGATTGTGACTCACCCAAAACCAAATAATCCTTGTTTTTTTTATTTCTCGATACGTGATGATTTATGCAACGCATCACCAAAAGTTAATCAACCAAAAACCAAAGGTGATAATTGTCATTTCATTTTTTTGTCGATTAAACCAAAACCAAGTTAATTAGAAGCGCAGTCTGTAAGCTATTTAAATTCATCCCAAAAGAGTTTATCTAATTTGAATTTATTTTAGTTTTTCAATAATTAAACAATTTCCACTTTGTCATATCTCTATTGGTCTCTCTCTGTCTAAACATAATATTAACTTACGACCACGATCACGATCTACATCGGCTATTTTTTTTATTTGTGTATTCAGGACAGCCAACCAGATCACACTAATAAACAATTTTAAGTGTACAATTAATAGTTTTAAACTAAGTGTTCACTTAATTATAGGCCGCCACGGCATGCTATCGTCGTAAGTAAATTTTTTTTTGTGTCATTGGCATTTTATGGAAAGTGTTTGAAAAGAAACGTTTTGTGAATTCATAGACAACCCTAGTGGCAAACGTCCGCGTGCCTTCCTCGCGCCATTCCCGGCCCGCGCCATCCGGCGCCGTTGCGACGCCATTTTACTGCTTTTCGCGCGCAGACTTCTCGCTGACGGATGGCGTCACGGGCGGTGGGCGGTCTTCGAATTTCGAATTCGAATTGATTACATAGGCCCTGCGTAATGTTCCAAATATTGGCTGTTTAATTAATTATTTTATACATACATAAATGCCGTATCGTGACGGCGGATAAGACTACAATTGTCACCACCTTCACTAATAAAATTATAGTTCTTAATCAGATAAACCACTGAAGTTGTCCGATTGGTATGAAAATATTAATAGTAGCCCATATTAGTGAAATAAGCTTATTTAAAAAAATACATAATGAACACAAGCTTACTACATCACTACAACATGTATAAAATTTAAAACTCCCGTATCAAAATAAAAGTTATAAACTTATAAAGCTTTATAAGAATACACCATGAAATAATTGTAAACTCGTAATATCGGTATATTATTAATATTAAATTACAAATAACAATGAGTCTTCATTAGTCTTATTCCGAAAATGTCCATCGTAAAGATATCGTTATATCAAACAAACGGACAATTCCCCTTAGTTTTCTATTCCAACGGCTGACTTGTGGTATTCATTAGCTCTCTAATACGTGTTACTTTGTCCTAATCTCCTTACAAAAGAGCTCAGCGGCGTGCAAAACACGACTCTACCCCGTCAACTTAAGACCCAAATTCGATGTCCCCGCTCCTAAAACCGGTTTGACATTTTCGGGACTAGGTATTTCACCGCATTGTTTCGTATTCAGCATTATAAAAGGGAAATTGTTAATTTTCAAAATGGCTGCCGAATAGTGGTTAAGTTTCAGAACGAACGTGCCCGTCTCTAAGGGAACGATAAATATGTATTTCTATTGCGACGCTGTTTGTATAATTGGAGTTTGGTTTCAAACGTATTCCGGTAGCCATTGTCTTTCATAGTCGGTGTTTATATGTATAAAGACAAATTGCATTAGTTCTATTCTGTGCAATGAATATTCTAGCAACACCGCACGTCTTAGGTACTTACTTACTGATTGGCGGGATTTCAATGGTGTCAGTCAGATTTTTGTTTCACTCATTCAATAATTGTTTCTAAGTGGACGTCCTGCAGTGAAAGTGGCGTTATTTTGATGCATAAGGATACGTGTTGACGTTCACTTATGTGGAATCATTGAAATAAAAGTGTTGTGACTGACGTGTTTGACGTTGAGAATTGTATAGTGGTTTTCACCGCCACACTTTCTTCATTACATTTTCATCAAGTAAATGAAAATGTAATGAAGAAAGTTCCTAAAGGACTTGTTTCCAGGAACGTTAAACCGATTTAAAAAAACTTACTTTGGGCTAGTTGATAGGGGTGAGTGTTAGAAATATATTTATTTATTTCAACGTATTTTCATTATCAACAGATTGTTTATGATAATTGTTTTAAATTCACTTGGCATTGACAATTTATTCTGTTCTGTCATTACTATGCTCAAGGGTACCATAAAAGGACACCGTACGCTCGGGTCGAACTACTACTAATACCCAGAAGGACCCTCAGAAGGTCCAAATTACGTAAATTAATGAAACACAGCCCCTCACACAGCTACAGCGATGCTGGCGACTAATACCGTCAAAGAAAATGCTGGAAGTGACATTCGTTGAGACTTTTATTTATATAAATCATGCTTTTGGATTACATACGTTTATGTATTGTTTATACAGTGCGTCTAATTTATCTTGGCAATTTCTGATATCGCTATCGCAATGTCGCCATCGCTGTCTGGTGTCACAATTCCCATAGAGGGTTGGTGTCAGATAAAACTTAAGCGAAAGCCCAGTATGGCTTGGCATAACGCCATCCCAATCACTCTCTCCGTTCGTCGATCTCTCCCCGTGGTCCTTTACGTCTCTTAACTATACATTAATCTACTTACCAGTGTGATGGATGAAATAAATCAAAGGGTGGATGGCTTGATAACGTCTGACCGATATTAATGGAAGATGATACTAACTGAACCATAGTTAGTACATTAGCATATTGTAATTAAATTAATTATTATCAGATTCATTATTATCGAGCATTTTACTTTAAACTTATAAAGCAATACAGTATCTCAAGGTCCTCAAACGGCGGCCGCGCACCGGGAGAAACAGCGTTGGTAGACACAAGGTAGACTGACGATCTGGTGAAGGTCACGCAAAGCCGCTGGATGCGGGCAGCGCAGCCCGGCTAACATAACCACCGAAACTCGATATCATAAAGCAATTTATCGCTTTGAACTGTCAAATATCTATGGAGATTTGACAGTTCAAAGTGATAAATACATACATACATATCATACATACATAATTCACGCCTATATCCCCGAAGGGGTAGGCAGAGGTGAACTAGCACCCACGCTTCGCCAATTATGCTAGGTCCCATGTAATAAGTGGCGAGCCTATTGCCATTTATCGGGCACAAAAGTCGCAATACTTTGCTAGGTGGAAGGTATAAGAGGAACGCTGCTGCCCATTCCTCATCACTGATTTATCCTTAGTCGCTTTGTACGACACCCACGGGAGAGATTTGGGGTGGTGACAATTGTATTCTACTCTGCCGTCACCACACGGCCATTGTGACGGCAGACCACAAAGTGATAAATGGCTATATCATTTCGTGTTTCGGTGGTCATGCTAGCCAGGCAACATCGATCGGCTTGGAGATTCTTGAGGGAGCCCTATGCCCAACAGTGGACATCTCTCGGCTGACCGGCTGTCTGATAATACAGATTACGTGCGTACGTATTTAATTTAAGCCACTTCCAGTCACTTTTACAGCTCTGTCTCGACACACAGACACCCGAAAATCTAAAGATAAGCGCAAAGCGGGTCGCGAAAGGATACGCAATAATGAGTTCACCGTCCACAATTAAAGAGGGGAAGTGCGTACTGACGATCTTAGAGTAATCTAAGGGGGGGCTAAATTTGGACTCTCTTTATATATTTGCTTATGTGGCGCGAGGGTCGAGAGAGTCTTTTGTTTATATGCGGGGCCTTGAGAATTCGGGGCGTTTTGTTCTGTTGCTTATTAAGATAATTAGGGTAGGGTTGAGTAAGTTTTTTGAATTAACTGGCGAAGGAGGCTGCTTGGGGTTGCTCACTTTGTTGTTGCATTTGGATGAATCTTATTTTCTCGTCCAGCTCGGATCACGGAAGGAGTTGATGGAATTTTGTGTGTCAGCACTGAAGTATTATGTGCCTGAATTTTTATTAGTTCACTAGCTGACTCGGCTTAATACCTATACAATATTGTTATAGGTATATCTTACCTACCTCAGAATCTTGGAAAGGTTTATTAAGAATAAATAAATTCAAATAAATATCGCCCTGAAAGTGTTAATTTTCTAACGATTAGGTATCTCGACGCAAGCTGATTGAGATCATACAAAGAGAGCGTGAATTACACTGGAGAAAGGGTTGTTTTCCCGTATTTGTTGCTTGGTGCTTTGAAGAATTTTTACGAACTTGTCACTAGGTACTTTGGACAATTATTATGAAATTGCCGCTCGGTGCTTTGGACGATAATTATCAAGGTGTTGGCATTATTCAGTATAGGATGTCGATGGAGTTTCTGAAGTTAGCATATTGATTATATCGGTCACTAGAGTTTTATCCCTTTCGAGTTTCTCCCATTAAAAGAATATTTTGATATTGTAATATGTCACTGTTAATTCTGTACAAGATTCTGTTTGGCACAGAACTTGACAAATAAAAAACGTACTTTCAACCAAAAAACCCAAAATCACTTGCGCTTCGAGAAATTCGTTATTGTCCAATGGGTGTGATAGGTGACGGGGACCCTTCTGCGGTCCTTTTCTTAAATACGAGGGGTCCTAAGGGTTGAAGAAGGGTGCGTTATTGCACTTTGCGTTGTTTTCGGAAATTAATATCGGGGGTCCGTGTGGGGCCGAAGATTGGGGCTGGGTGCTATTTATCTATGTAGTTTTAGATTTCGTGTAGAAAATTTATTATGTACACTTAATATTTTCTGTTTATTGCACACTGTGAGGCTTGACGAGAATGGATAAAGCGAGGAATGAGTAAGTATATAAGAAAAAGTTTGAATGTGGCACCATTGATAGAGGAGATATAAAGAAATCGCTTGGCTTGGTATGGATATGTTATACGAAAAAAACGGCATGCATGGAGTGATGAACTTCAATGGTGACAGATGGAGAGGAAAAGGAAGACTGCGTAAGAGATGGATGGATCGTGTGAGAAATGAAGAAATGGATAGCGCTGACCTCAAATTAAATGAGATAAGAGCAAGAGCATTATGATAATGATTGCAAACTGTTGTATCGAGTACTTATGACAGTTTAATGGTTACTACCTTTAGCTATTATATACTTTATCTTAGTTCATCAGCGCTTTAATGTTGGGGCCTAGACCATAGACCTTCTCTATGGGAGAATATAGAGAGAATGGGCCATAGCTCACCACTCTGGCCCAATGCGGTTTGGCACCCACCAAACCGCAGATTAACAACTGCAGATTCAGCTGGGACTAACGTCTTAACGTGCCTTCCGAAGCACAGAGTAAATCGAGATAATACGAAATAAAATAAAAATATGGCTTATTCGTAAAGATCAGTAGGTACCAACCACACATGAATCGTCAATGAAAACGTGCGTGTCGATTCGAATATTTAAAAGTTTTCGAATATTTGACGCGATAAGCTACACCATCCGTTCCCAAACTAAGAGGCGGCCATGTTCCGAGAATAACGGTCGAGAAACTCAGCCAATTTCGTTTTTATGTTTTTGGTCACACATCCAATGACCGGCCTTCCTTAGTGAACATGGCTTAGTTTGCCCAATCGCAGGCCGAACGCGTAAAGCTCCTCAATGTAATGTGACATACTGAGGGCCTGTTTCACAATCGACAAGAACGTCCTGAGTAGCTTACTTGGCAGATCGTTTGACAGTTGTACTATGAAAATATGTGTCAACTGAACTGACAAGTTAACTACTCAGAACTTGTTTGTCGATTGTGAAACAGGCCCTTAGTAAATTTATTTTGCCGAAGTACCTGTTAGCAGCTATAGAACTCAGTCCGCCCGAGCGCATTCGTCATCTGTCGGCGGTGAGGCGAGCCACTGATGCGCTTGAGTTACCCTGACCAGTGAGCAGGCAATCTGAGATCAAAAGATGTGGTGTTGACCGAGACAGGCAGGTTGTGTAATGCACTTATACGGACTCGATTCGATTGCCGCTCAATCGTAACGCGAACATCACTAGTGTATGCGGTGAAGTGTTGAAACTTCTTTGTTATTTTACGGCGGCTCCCAATAGTCTATCTACAGTTGACAATAAGCTTACTAAAGTTTAGTTGCCTGGCATTTTTTGATATATCAGGATAAATAGCAGAAGTCGCGAAGCAACTAAGCTACAGTACGTCTATATTCAAAGTTAGCCGAAGATACTATAATTACATACATACGTACATAAATCACGCCTGTATCCCCGAGAGGTAGGCAGAGGTGAACTAGCACCCACGTTTCGCTAATTATATTAGGTCCCATGTAATAGGTGGCGAGCCTATTGCCATTTACCGGGCACAGAAATCGCAGTACTTGCTAGGTGGTATAAGAGGAATGCTGCTGCCCATCCCTCATCACTGTTTTATCCTTAGTCGCCTTGTACGACACCCACGGGAGAGATTTGGGGTGGTGACAATTGTATTCTACTCTGCCGTCACCACACGGCACCTACTATAATTACCAATTATGTAATAGGATTTCGTATCGACCTTCATACAAGTCGTTGGTTCGAATCCTATTAGATTAGATACTCGTCTAATATTTGCGATTAACTAGCTTGTCGAGTCTTGAAACAAAACTTGAAAAAAAAAACATAATTCTTGATATAAATTAATACTGCTGTCTGGTGACAGCAGAGCAGAATACGATTGTCACCACCCCCATCTCTCCCGCGGGTGTCGTACAAGGAGACTAAGGGTTAAGACAGCAATGAGTAATGGGTAGCAGCATTCCTCTTAGGTATACCACCTAGCAATATACTCCGATTTATGTGTCCGATTATGGCAATAGGCTCGCCACCTATCACATGGGACCTAACTTAATTGGCGGAAAGTGGGTGTTTAATTCACATCTCCCCTGCCCGGATGTAGGTTTGATTTATGTTTGTATAAATAAAAAAATACGGCAAATTTTTCCCCTGGTTCGTCACAAATCACCACCGCCATGTAACTAGCGAAAAGCGCTCGGATCAATACACGATGCGAAACTTAAATTCGGTCCCACCCTAAGAAGGTCGGCGTGGACGGCTCCGAATTCGTATGTTAATGCCCCCCTATGGGCCCACCCCTCCCACAGTCGCACCCTCTCGCTCTCTCCGCACCAACTATTATAAAGGGTAGCACGAAAGTTAGATTAATGATGTTAGAAGCTGGCCAGCGTACAGCCGCTGGGGAAATTGGAACTTGCTACTTTATGTAATACAAGTATCATGAGATTGCTCTGTGGTGCTATTAAACTTGTGCGGCTACTTGAATTCGTTTGATGTAAATGTTGGAATTATAGGGCCTATACTGGACGTAGTTGATGTAACATCGACGCCGACAAACAAAGGATCGAGAAACCGTTATTCGAAATGACAAATGTTTTGGAAATTTGTAATAGTATATACCTATCCTGAGTTCAAATGTACACTTACATTGTCAAAAAATTCTTTTGCAAGATATATTTCAATTACGACACTAATTACACATTTTATGCAAGCTTGAGCTAAGATAGACCACAAAGTTTAATAAATATAGTAAGTCAATATTAATTAACTAAATAGTAAATTGCCGATCTTTTGGCAACACCTATTTAACATTTCCAGATATTATTGGGAAGGTTAAGTTGGACAAAAGTATTTATTATGAGAAGGGTATAATATGAACTACAAGATGAATAAGGTAACTTAGCTATTTTTAAAACATAAATGATTTCGGTTAAAAACTTTTGTATTATTCTTGACGTTGTCTTTAAATAAAAATTTAAATATTTACCAGGCGAAGGAGCTTCGGACTTCGCGTTCAAAGGCGCCAGGCGGGGAACAACTATTACAAAGGTCAGTAAAAAGATGGGTGGCCAAAAGTATGTAAACACCGAACATACTAACAATATATAAAGTATATAACAATATATACAAAAGCTAATGTATTTTAGTAAAGTGTAGAGGGATTTAGCTAGTACACCCCTCGTTCCTACCTCAACCAACAATGTAGCCATTTTTTATTAGTTGCTTTTTTAAGTCAAAGGATTTATTGGTTTTTATAGCGTCAGTCAGTCATTGGAGAGACGCCCGCTATTGGGCATAGGCCTCCTCCAAAGACCTTAAAACCGTTCGGCCCTGCGATGCCCGCGTTCAGCGGCTTTCCACGACCTGTAGGTACAAGATCGTCAATCTCCCGGCTTGTGGCCGCCATTCTCAGGACTTCTCGGCCCCAACGGCCGTCAGTCCTTCTCGCATGTGCCCTGCCACTTTAGGTCTATAATAAAATTCTTCGGGTTATGTCGGTTACCTTAGTTCTCCTGCGGATCTCATCGCATCATCATCGCGTTTTTTATAGCGTGGTGTCCCGAAATGGTCGTTACCTATGGTAGAGTTAATTCGAATACCAGTACAATATTATGTAATATACATAAACCAAGATACTTTCCCGCCTGCCGCTGTACACTTCCTATCGAGGTCCGCGGTAAAGTGTGGACGATCTAACTTCGCCTTAGCCACACACACGTGGACGGAACTCGCACACACACATGCTCGCGCTTGTACCTACGTCAGTTGCCGCTGGCTCTAATGTTAAGCTCGCTGGGGATTAGATCGACTTTGCGATTCATACTTGCTTATGAGAAATATATTAACATTCATGTCGTATCTGGGAGTTAGCGCAATTGGTGGACGTGTACAATTGGATAGACGTAGGTATTAAGGCAGTTTGATTGTATTAGTGCAACTGGAAGGTAGTTGGGGGAAATTAAATTGGAATAACGAGCAATATTAGGAGCAATATAAATTAAAAAGATTTTGTTCATAAAAATTAATATATATTGCGTTAAACAAAAGAACAGAGAACCACAATGATAAATAAAGATTTTTATTTGACAAAACTCTTGTCACCACACCACAATATTATTATTACCACCACAATTACAAATGCGAAAGTTAATGTTTGTCACTAGATACCGATTTTTGCAGGACTTGCTACAAATTTAGGTAGGAAACCACAAAAACACCCATGGGGTACTATGGGGCATCAGTGTTGTTGAAGATGAGCGATAATGGAAGGAAGACTGGTGAAGATAAAGTAAGGGAAAGTAAAAAACTGGAAAAGAATATCAAATAAAACTCTCCCGTCTTCGTGTAAAATTGTAGTGTAATATAAATGTCAAAAAACATTTAAAATATTTAAAAAGTATAAAAAAAAATAAGCATCAAAAAGTATAAATATCTATAAAAGAGGTTGCTAGCTTAGCATTGGCAACAAGTGTAAAAATAATTCTACATAATAATCTATCTTTTAGTAATCAATCTTTTTACAACTAAGCAGCAATATTTTATCTGAACTGAAGACATTTGACAAAGTCTGATACGACACATTTGACCCAAATACATTTTCTATGGCAAAAGATAATAAATTAATGTCGGGCGTGTAGCGAAATTTTCACATATAGAACTTTGGCACTTCTCTGGGCGTATAAGTTACAGTGGCTATTATTGAACAAGCACTGTCGATAATATGGTTTAGATAGAACATTTAATATCAAAACGACACATTTCCAAAAAATAACAAAATATGTAATCAATTTTTTTTTATTTATGCATTGACATATTTTTGAAATATGTTTTTTTTTCACAGAAATTAATATTCACAAGGTCCCTACATTGATGGCAAGGTTCTTACATTAATTTTATGTTAGTTGTGTTATTTGTCATTCTGACATAGCATTACTATGCCTTTTTTTACTTTTGACTTATTTTTATAGATATTTTATAACTAAGAGTTGAGACAAATCGACCCTGTAGTTTCCTAGCCGACACACCTCCATGACGTAAAGAAGCGATACATATGGCGAATGTACGAGCGAATTCTTTAGCTATATTGAGTACGTCACTGGTAGAATATTACACATTTTAAGCTAAACCCGTTATAATAGCGCGATTTATAGCGAAACACGTCTATCTCTACTTCTGGCCTGTGGAGCATTTCTCGCGACGAAGCCTCGCCGAGTAAATACGTAGCTTTAGATTTAATATTTAGAGTACCTATTGCATCGTCTATTAAATTGTTTATTGTGGACTGGGATTAAAAATAATTAGACAAAGAATAAAATTATGAATACGGAAGATTTAAATGATATTGTTCTAAAAGACTAAGGGCCTGTTTCACAATCGAAAAGTAAGTTCGAAGTAGCTTACTTTGCAGATCAATTGACATATATTTCATATTTCAACTGTCAAATGATCTGCGAAGTAAGCTACTTGGAACTTACTTGTCGATTGTGAAACAGGCCCTTATTATTCTCCAAAGGCAGGGAGGGCAGGGAGGGCAGGGCAGGTCAAACTCTAAGTGGGGTCGGCACAACTTCTGCCTTTCTCATAAATTCTTCCTCTTCTATTCTCTTTTATCGGACGAGAACTCAGCTTGAACTTCATTCTTCCTCATATCATCTTATTCAAATTATATCTCAATGACATAAAAATTGTCATAGAGATTTTTATTCTAAGATAAATTGCCAAACAATGAAATACATTTATCCTAATTCAGCCTAATTGTAATACTATTAGAAAAAAATATACATACATACATAAATCACGCCTATATCCCCGAAGGGGTAGGCAGAGGTGAACTAGCACCCACGTTTCGCCAATTATGTAATAGGTGGCGAGCCTATTGCCATTTATCGGGCACAAAAGAACATCTTGGTGGATTTATCCTTAGTCGCCTTGAACGATACCCACGGGAGAGATTTGGGGTGGTGACAATTGTATTCTACTCTACTATATAGGTATAAATATACTTACCATTATTAGCGCTCATAATCAGTTATTTGAAAGACGAATCATCATAATGATAATCTTGGATTATCAAATTACAAAATACCACACGGCTGTGCTATCTAATTAATTAGATAGACGGCAGAGTAGAATACAATTGTCACCACCCCAAATCTCTCCCGTGGGTGTCGTACAAGGCGACTAAGGATAAATCAGTGATGAGGAATGGGCAGCAGCATTCCTCGTATATCATCTAGCTATTACCTACTGCGACTTTTGTGCCCGATAAATGGCAATAGGCTCGCCACCTATTACATGGGACCTAACATAACTGGCGAAACGTGGGTGCTAGTTCACCTCTGCCTACCCCTTCGGGGATATAGGCGTGATTTATGTATGTATGTATGTGGATTATCATATTATTAATGATTCGTCGAATAATAAATAATCAAATAATAAATCTAATTCCATTTAGCTCCATGAAAAAAAATCTAAATTTATTTAATTCCACGTGTCTACATAATCGCAAACAACTGTCCTTCTCAAAAAGACAGTATTCCGTTCCACATTTCAATTAGAAGCCTTTGTGGAACAAAACTCCGTGGTCCGTCGGAAACTAAACTAATATCGCAGTTAGGAATTCATCTCTATCCCTGTTCCGGCGCTCGTAAATAAATATGGGAGAAGATAATTGATAGCGCTCTGTGGGTGTGGGTGGCACGCACACATGGGGCCTCAAGCGAGACGCCTTCAGCACCACGCACACGAATTCAAGTAATTCCGGCGACAGTACACGGGGGAAAGGCACATAATATTTTAAATATTTTATTTTTATATTTTTTTTTACACTCACGCTTGTGTTATGGATACTGATGACGGACATATTTTTTAATATAATTATGTATGTAAATGTTGAAAATATACTACATAAACATATACACAACCATGACTCGGAAACAAACATTTGTGGTCATCACAAAGTTTGCCCCTACCTGGTTCGAACCCGGGACCTCTTGGCCAATACCCAGCAATCTGAGCATTCGACCAAGGCAGCCGTCTATGCTTTCGTTTCGGTGTGGCTGGCCGAAATTGTGGCAAGATTGGGATGGTGACAACAACACTGTTGAAATTCACAAAATGTATTTATTATAAGCAGAACACATAGGTTCTTCATCTTCACATCTGTTCTTGCATTTTAGCGCTGTTTAAGTCTGCCTCGGTGGCGTTCTGTTTAGTCTTATTTGAGCATTTATTTAATTTTAGGGAAACATACATTGCTTGTTGTCGTATAAATAATGTTTACACTAATAGGCATGATTGCACGAACAAAGAATCACTGAAATAATTATTTATAATAACAATTTAGGATAAGGAGGTTGGATAAAAATTACTTTTTCTCAGATTATACTTGTGATTGATATTTATTTTATAAAAATACATAAAATAATTAAAATAAAATAATTTTTTTTTGACATTTTATCTGCCAATCTAAATCACTATCATGTTTTACGCTATAGCACAGAGGACAATAATATTATAGTGACCGCCATTGCTGTTTCAGCGTTTTGGCGGTAATTTTAATTATTTGGATTATCCAAAACAGTCATGTTTTTTCTATGAAAATATTAATATTTTACAAAAATATTATTTATTTCAAGTAAGTAAATATGTAAAAACAATGTGGTGGTGTTTTTCAAAATTAGTCATCATGCCTATTTTCTACTAAAATTAGATGACACTTACAGCTTAGCATCAAGCACGTTGATTTTCTGCGTATTTCTGTTCTGTTGCTAGGTCAATCAATAGATCGATCTGATCCCTCCTTTTTTATCGCCGAGGTAAGATCATAGTTTTATGTCACCTTTTGACCAAGAAGTGTGATTTTCCGTACGCATAGCGGGCGGAAAAGTCCACTTTATGGTCAGGTGTGACATATAATATTTTTAACGTAAAGCTCGATACAGAAAAAGTTCAATGCACACAAATATCCAGATAAAGAATCGAATATCAGACATACGACAACAAAGTTAACCTATCATGAGCGTGACCCCTCGTTTCGAGATGATTATAATAAAATCGGCTTCATAGAGAACAAGTCAAAGATCTTGACCGTTGATCCTTGACGCAAAGGGACGAGGTCGGCGCATGCGTAATCGTGTGAACCCAAAGAAGCGTCCCTAGCCACCTCATTAAACTGGTTTCGAGATGACCCCAGAACTGTATCTAATAAATTCTATTTTCATTGAAATCCATTTTTCTCCTGGCTTCTAACGATATTCATTTGTCTGTGACGCGGTTGCGTGTGTTTCTCACGGGATATCCGCGGGAATCTTTGGATATTAAATTTGAATTTAAAATTAAAATCTGTTTATCGCATTATTGGTTTTAAGATTGTTGCTGTTGAATACCAAACGCTTCCAAGACGTTTTAGTCTAAGATGGCCAATTCAAGTGTAAGATATTGTGAATTTAACAATTATTATGATTAAACCAATTTAAACATGAAAGAAAAAAATATATAAACATCAAGGAAATACGAAATAACTTTTAACGTTTTCTTTATTTTCATTTAATTATTTACCTCTTTTTAATCATTGGGTCACTGTTATTTTTTCGAAGTAAGGCGTCTTATACTTGAAATAAAAATTAATACTTTATTTTTGCTCTTTTGTATTTTATCAAGAAATCTTATTCGATTTCCGATGTGTTGTTTTTATAAAGTTTTAATATGGTAATCGCCACAATCGCCATTAAAGTATCTGCCCGTCGATAATATACACGGCAAGACTGCCCCTCACAGCCGAATTCTCGCCAAAACTACACTCACACCCCCATATTTACGCTTTATTTCAAAGTCGTCCTATGCACCGTCAGCTTTCGAACATAACATAACTATACCTATTCTATACACACACCAAACCTCACATAATTACGTATCACTTTGATGCAAATTTCGGGCAAATTCTAATCCCACCGCGTCTTGGTGTCGACAAAAATTACCGTGCGCGCGTAAAAACGACTTTCCACCCGGCGTTAAGGTTGGGAATCGGGCGAGTTGTCGCCACAAAAAATAATGGAGGTTTAATCGAATAGGGATGGGACATTTTGATCGGTTGATTTAAGTCAATTTATGGTGATGGGAAAGACATTTTGGGGATCGGCGAAATTGCATTTGGGGCTGTGTAGGTGGCAGAGATTCGTCTGTTCAGCGTTTGGTTGGCAACACGATTGTTCGCGTTGAATTAAATTTTAATGCTAGACGATGAGGATGAGGTCGCTCAAAAGGGTACACACATGCGACCCTTTTGATTTTATCATCATTTTATTCATTTCTAAAAATCATATTGTGCCGTGTAGTGACAGGAGAGCAGAATAAAATCGGTACCACCCCCAATCTCTCTCGTTGATACTAACTACATTACACACTCAAGACGACTAGGAATGTACTCGATTGACTTGACCTATAGATGGCAATTGGCTCGCTACCTATTACACGGGAACTTACCTAATTGGTGAAATGAAGGTGTTAATTCACCACTGCCTACTACTTCGGAGATGATTAGGCGTGATTTATGTTTGTAAAAGAAATATTATTATGTTAGGCCATTAAGAAGGACACGTCGTAGATACATCATTCACCCTCATTTTCATCCCATTCACAGTATTAACACCCCATTTCGCTAACCAGGTTGTCCTATCTAACAGGCTTGAGAAAAGTATCGAAAATACTGCTTTAAGCAGCACATCTTCTGTAACCTCGTAGTTACAGCCAACTGTGTAAACTCCGTCACAATCACAATAGATACATTAACGTCCGATTGTTCAATATTTTTAGATATTAACTTTTACACACCACAGGCCCGATTCTATATAAATTATTGTAAACAATTGTATCTCGGTGTTTCAAAAAAGTATTGTCTGAATTTCTTGCATGTCCTTCTCGGAACAAGGCCTCCTGGTAGTTAATGAATTGATAGCGTATCTTTAACGTTCATTGACGTCTCTGAGTGCCGCAGTATGTATATAAACACCGCGGTCCGACTTAAATGCTCCTTCGTCCTTTTCTGTCAAATATTGTTAACGCTATGATGAAAGGAGATGATAGATCAGGGATTTAGTTCAAGCGGCGTTTTAAAACTGTTTTTGATGATAGATCAGGGATTTAGTTCAAGCGGCGTTTTAAAACTGTTTTTGGGTTTATGTATAAAGGAGCGGGAGGATCGTTGGAAATAAACTTTCATCTTTGCTTCCCTTTTCTGTTTTTGATAGCCGGTTTCGTCGAATGCTCGCTAGCGGCTAGCGGCTAGCGGCTAGCGGCCCAGGCGTCCCGGGTTCGAATCCTGGTAGGGTAATATTTGTGTAATAAATATTCACATTTAATTTTGTTCTCGAATTGTGGTTGCTGATAGGTTTATTAAGTATATTATAATTATTATTTGTTCCTTCATCTAGTATCCATAACACAAGTACTTTTGCTACTTACTTTGGACTAGATGATATGTGTGAGTGTATGAATGAAATCTTTATTTATTATTTTCACTGTCTTTGAGAAATAATTAAGAATGCTTATTTTGTATTCTAAGCTTTTGAATTGTGTAGTTTTGAATGTTTATTACTATATCTTTCAGGGAATACATTTGCTCGTATAAATATGACATTAACATTTCAGTTCTAAACTTATTATTATTTCTCGACGTAGTTACGCCTAGGTTTACGATCGTATAAATTCTAATTACTGGTAAGTAACTTTTTAAGGCTTGCAGACTAGTGTCGTCATGTATATCAGTATAGGTACAGGCGACAACTCATACACTTCTGCATTTGATCCGATGCACTGCATGATATAGTCTACTGCGAAGTAAATGATGATAGCATTTATTTAAACATTAATTATAGATGTTAGAATATTACAAAAGAAATAAGGTAAAAAAAATCGAAATTATTTGTTACCCCTGTCTCTCCCGCGGGTGTTTTAAAAGCAACTAAGAATTAAATCAGCTAGTAGGAATGGGCAGCTGCGTTCCTGTTATGCCTCCTAGCAAATAAACTGCGATTTACATGCCCAATAGATGGCAATAAGTTCGCTCCCTATTAGATGGGACCTAACATATTTGGCAAAACGTGGGTATTAGTTAATGCACCCTTCGGGGATAAAAATGCGTGATTAAAGTATGTTTATACTTATATCACGCCTATATCCCCGAAGAGGTAGGCAGAGGTGAACTAGCACCCACGTTTCGCCAGTTATGTTAGGTCCCATGTAATAGGTGGCGAACCTATTGCCATTTATCGGGCACAAAAGTCGGAGTAGGTACATAGCTAGATGGTATAAGAGGAACGCTGCTGCCCATTCCTCATTTATCCTTAGTCGCCTTGCACGACACCCACGGGAGAGATTTGCGGTGGTGACAATTGTATTTTACTCTGCCGTCACCACACGGCTGACTGTTTATATTTAACCTGTATAATATTCATTTTTCTCTTTAATCTCACTTTCCAGGTGGTGCCGGCTGAGACGAACATTAATAAAGATTGAATGAGAGAAATGTACGTCACCGTAAAATTGTAAGTACCTGTCTGCCTACCTGACAGCAACCTGCTTTGGGTATGATGATTTTAACACCTCCGTAGTATAATAGTGGTTAGCCCATTGGAATTAAGATCCAGAGGTCCCGGGTTCGATCCCCAGGAGAGTTCAAATTTGTACTCGGTTTGGTTGCTAGTAGGAGTTCTTTCAAGTCCGTCTGGCTAGCTACCACCATCAAAATCTGTCGCCATAATAATAATGTTAACAGCATTATTGTGTTCCGACAACTGTGATAAGATAGCCAGCCCCTCTGTGTTTGAGTGTTCCAGGTGAAGCTCGATTCAATTTTTGGCCCTTATCGACACTTTTTAATTTTTATTTTACAAATTTGGTACACTTACCATCAGGTAAGTTGAGATGAAGGGCAAGAGTTTCCCTGTCTAGCATTAAAAAAATGATGTATGAAGGATGATGGATGGTTTGTGTTCTTGGTGCAACTCAATGGTGGACCATTGGGTTGCACCAAGGTGTTGTTTGGTCTACAGCGGGCAACATCCCTTAGTCGACTTTTACGACACCATAACTGGGCCAAACATCGTTGCTTGCAGTTAATCAGTTGGCAATTAAAGATTATTATTATTATTATGTTATAAAATATCCATTTCGAAAAAAATAACGTTCGGATGCTTAACTGACCACTCTTAATTGACTTTGCCTTTTTTTACGTTACAGTTGGGCAGCTACTTCTTCTTCTTCTCAGCTTATTTAAAGTCCAACACAAGTGCCTCATAATCAACGGTGAGTAGTCATCTAAATATTAAATATTATCTACTAGCTGTAGGCGTATTCGCTATCTTTTTTTGACAGTTGTAAGTGATGATCACCGAACTATTTACATAACCATTACTACTTTACTATAACGCTATTTTGACACTTGTCCTGTGAAAACAGTAATGGATAAGTAAATAGTACGGTGATCATCACTTTCAACTTTTTTTGTCTTTACCACCTAGGGGTATAAAAAAATGCCTACGACCTATTCTGAGACCTACTAAATATACACGAATTTAGTAAACATCCGTCATGCCACTTCGGAGGAGTTCGTTAAGAAACACTATGACACATACATACATAAATCACGCCTACATCCCCGAAGAGGTAGGCAGAGGTGAACTAGCACCCACGTTTCGCCAGTTATGAGAGGTCCCGTAGTAGGTGGCAAGCCTATTGCCATTTATCGGGTACAAAAGTCGCAGTAGCTATATTGCTAGGTGGTATAAGAGGAACACTGCTGCCCATTTCTCATGAATAATTTATCCTTAGTCGCCTTGTACGACACCCACAGGAGAGATTTGGGGTGTGACAATTGTATTCTACTCTGCCGTCACCACACGGCCGACACTATGACACGATATTTCTATATTAGATCTATAGTTAATAGTACATCATACATAAATCAAAAGGGAGTGGATAGGTTGATGACGTCTGACCGATATGAATGGAAGAGGAATCATACCGCGCCGACCCCAGATAGACTGGGAACAGGGCAGGGAGAAGAAGAAGAAGTTAATAGTACATCATACATAAATCACGCCTATATCCCCGAAGGAGTTGGCGGAGGTGAATTATCACCCACTTTTCGCCAATTCGGGCACGTAGTTTGCATTATATTGCTGGGTGGTATAAGAGGAACGCTGCTGCCCATTACTCATGGCTGTCTTTAGCCTAGTACTACACCCGTTGGAGAGATGGGGGTGGTGACAATTGTACTGCCGTCACCGCACGGCTTTCATGTTTAAATAAAAATCAAATCACAATTCTTTTCATTTTCAGGTTCGGCGTTCGCACCGAGTCCAGCTGGAGACGGAAAAGCGTAAGCATTCTCGAATGATAGCTTCACGCTCTGCGCAGACCTCGCTTACGCTGCCTACGCTTCAAAAAATTGACAAATAAAATTTGGAAATGCCAAATCACCTTACATTTTGTCCTAGCTTACGAATTCAGATATTTGTGATCGTTTTCACAACCATCTTACTTTTGAATGAAAAGAAACATACAAAATTGTCTTGAAGAATCACAATGTTTAAGATACTTTTATTTATTTTTAACATTTTATTGCACAGAACTATACGAAAGTTAAAAAACTAAAAAAGGGAAATTGAAAATTCTTCCTAAATTTAAATTTAATTAAAAAGTAGGTAATATAATTTGAAAGAATCCAAGTAAAGCAAAAAAGTAGATTTTGAGAAATTCAAGTCTTAAGAATTCGGAATGCGAGATCAACAGGCAAGATTCCCGCATGTGGCCATATTATTTATTACAAAAATAGGAATTATCTAAGAAAAGTTTATTTCTTTTTGTAGCCAACTAACTAAATTTGCCATGTTAGACAAAAAAACGTCGAAAGAAAAAATTAAAAGAGAATGACAAAAAGAATTTAAAAAAATAATTGGCAGAAGTGAATGGAGAAATGGGAAGAAAAGGCCTATCGGGGATCTTTCATAATAAAATTGAAAGTCTATTAAAAACGGGCCATGAAGCGAAAGAAGTAAAGGGTCGTAGCAAGTGGAAAGAAAGAAGTGATCTCTACCTACCCCTGTCGGAGAAAGGCGTGACATATTTATATGTTACATAGTCTTCTTTCGGTGCTTCCAATCTCATTAATGTCCTCATGCATGTCCGTTGTTTTCGGGTATTCTTGACCTGGCCCTTTTTTAGTCGATTTTCCATCAAGTGCACAAAACGAATCATTTTTGTCCGAGACTTTTAGCAGCCCGAACCGAAGGCGAGGGCTGATAGTAATGTCGAGGATAAAAATGGTTTTGTGGACGAGTTAGAAACTCTGCTTTTCACTTCGATTGCGAGGAAATAAAACAGTAGTATAACATAACATTTCTTAAAATTCAAACTAAAATGAGTACAGTTTTGAATACTGAAGGAAATTGTTTTTCTCATTGATATTAGGCTTGGGCTGCAGACCTATACAGCCAAGTATTAAATTAATTTTAAAATAATATTTTTCTTAAAATAATTTAATAAACCACTGTATATACTTGAATTAAAATTTGAATATCTTTTATGTCTTAAAAAACACATTAGGCAAATAAATTTAAGTGAATATTAAAAAATAACAAATTCTATCTCTGAATTTCTTATTGTGTTTGGCTGCATGGCTCATTTTCTTTGCCTTAATATAGACACATTTATGAGTAGATACGTTAATGCTCTAGAGCACAAAATTTGATTTTGTGCAGCCTATATCCTGCACAAATAAGCACTTTCAGAGCATGAGAAGTGAAAAACATATTTTCAATTTGATTAAGAAAGATCCGCCGAGGCACCGTTGCGTCACTCTCCTTTCACTCATCCTTTTTACGTGACCACTCCATGCAAGCATCCCCAACATCCCTTTGTCAGTTATATTTCAACAGATATTTAGTTTCAACCGATATTATGTTTTTTAAATAACGATTTTGTCTAGCCCGCTTTTAACGGTGCCTGATGTCCACGGACAGCGCCACATCACAACGTTACGCAAATAAATCATTGAGCTAAACACACTGTCGTTTTATTTGTGGGCGGCTGTGCCTACTACCAGCTTTGCTTTACGCTTTCACGTTTCAAGTAGTAAATGACACGCTGTTCCACGTTAATTTGGTCTATGTAAGATTGGTAATTAATGACTGTGATGACATATGTACGTAAAAAAGTAAAATAGGACAAAAAAAAATCAGAAAATAATAGTCTTAAATTATAGTTTCTCGAACTTTTTCTGTCCTATTTATCTACCTAATAATTTTTCTAAATTTTATTATAATGTTCAAATAAAAATCAAAATAATACATACACACATACATACATACATCACGCCTATATCCCCGAAGGGGTAGGCTGAGGTGACTAGCACCCACGTTCCGCCAATTATGTTAGGTCCCAATTATGTTAATCCGCCAATTATGTTTGGCCGTGTGGTGACGGCAGAGCAGAATATAATTGTCACCACCATAATCTCTCCCGTGGGTGTCGTACAAGGCGACTAAGGATAAATCAGCGATGAGGAATGGGCAGCAGCGTTTCTCTTACACCATCTAGCAATGTACTGCGACTTTTGTGCCTGATAAATGGCATTAGGCTCGCCACATATTACATGGTACCTAACATAATTGGCAAAACGTGGGTGCGTATTACAGTTATTAAATAGGCATATAATGTATTACTCAATGAATAAATTATGAATCAAATAAAATAACATTTTATTATATTGGTATTTTTATCAATTCTTTATTGTTCTAATGTGATTCGCAATGTATGGGCCTAACACATCTTCTGTACAAACTTTATTTCTAAATAGTATTAATTTCTATCGAACAGCGCGAAAATTGTGATACAACATTATAAAATTATGACGACAACATTATATTTTTTTCATTAGCCTTTCATTACAATTTACTAAAGCTATAGAGTACGTTAAAACAGAGAACCAACATATTAATCCTTCTTACTTCCTTAAACACAAAGTATACACTGTTACAAATAAATTTGTGGTTAGAAAAAGTTCAAAAGATCGTCGTCTTTCCCGAATCAAGACTATAATTTATTGAACTCATTTTTAACAACTCATTTATAAATCAATATTTTAAACTTTTTCTTACCACAAATTTCTTTGTGATGATTTTTCTAACATTTATGTTCAAATAAAAATCGAAGTAATACGAACAGTAATTCAACTAACGCTAAGTTCATCGCTAAAGTTCGTCGCTAAGAAGCAGCGTCCAGCCGCGCCGACACCGAAGCGCCGCAGCGCATTTTTTTGTAACTAAAATGCTGCCCGAAAAAATCCGCGCCACTAACGGCATCTCTTAGCGGGCGGCAGAATTTTTCGCCCGGTCATAACAACCGGCCACGTGCATTTGTTTTGGTTGGGTTTTTTCTCAAAAAACGATAGCATACATAAACCTCATCTCGGCCGTCGTAGGTGCGCGAAGCAAAATGGTCGTCATTTTTTTCTTCTCTTTTCAGCCATCTGTCCGTCCTTTTCGGTCAAAAATGCGATCGTTATTTCTGTTCCGGTGCGAGTGTGTGCGTTGGCGGCCGACGAGCTAAATAAGCGGCACGCGGCGTACGCCCGAATTGCGGCCTTGTGTGGAGGATTTAAAAGCTGGTTTTGCTTTGCAGGTTGGTTTGTCTTACGCCGTATGGCGGGCGGAGAAAAAATAGAAATATAGGAGGAACAGGGCACACGATAAAGAGAGCGGGAGTCGTTAACGATTCTGCGCCGGAAAGTTGCGCAGATTGCGTTTTTGGTGCTTTTTTTGGGGGCAGCGCCTCACACCAACGGGGGATTTTTATGGCTGTCTTTATCTAACGCGCAGTCTCGCTCCTTGGCGGGGCGCGCGTGTGTGCGTGGGGGTGGGTGGCCATGCGTCTGTGTTAGGGGCAAAAACCTAGTACTAGATTTTTGCGTGCGAACTTCCTAGATAGGTCGATCGCGGTACATAGCGAGTACATAATGAGATGTCATCGCTATGTGCGCCGGACAAAGCCCGCACCTACGCTGATGTTGATTAATCATGGTCTTTCATAACTACCCGCCGAACTGATCTCTCTATTCGCTGTATTGGGCGATAGTATTTCTGGGTTGGAATTTAAAATAAATGCGCACGCACTAATTAGAGTAACGGTTTCCGATACAGCTTCGTATCACTAATCTATTATTTTTAGCAATGGATGTGAGTGCTTTGATGAAAATAAGTATTGAATATAAAGTAGACATTTTTTTAAAACACTCATTCAACTGCAATAAGGTTTGTGTATTAGGTTTAAAAAATGTTTTGAATATGCAATTGAAGTAAAATATGACAATTTATTGCTTCAATTAATTTTTGTTTTTAATTCATATCGAATGATTTGATCATGGAAAAGTTAGTAAAATTTATTGCAATATTTACTATGGATGCCGGTAAGTAAAGCTCAGAGGCTACATTTACATTTTTTAATATTGTTAATTTATTTTTGTTAGTTATACCTACATAAATAATTTAATATATTGTTTTCCATTATAATTTAGGGATACAAACACAATAAACTTTTAAAAAGAGTTTCTTAGAATTAAAACTAGCACTTTATTATATCAATACTATTTAAAAAAAAAATATTTTTAGAATGTTGAATTATTTTTTAATTAGCTTTAATTTATGCCTCATAAGCTCAGAGCTCATAAGAGAATAATCTCTTATGAGGCATAAGAGATTATTCGGTAGATTATTAGGTAGTTTCTACGGTGAAAGAGATTTGATGAAAGAAGAAGAGCCCGAATATTCCTCCGCAGTACTTATTGCAGTCCCTGGCGCTACCTACTTTCAAAGTTCCTCTAAGGGTGTAGCCCAGTGGCTTTATTATTCGAACGCATAGAATACAATAGTATGAAACTGACGTATTGGTTTCTCTGTAATACGTCAGTTTCATACATTTGTGTTTTTTATGCGTTCGAATAGAAATGACCCTTGGCTAGGGCCTCAAATATACTCATTCCTTATCTTATCTCTCCGTGTCATACCACACATCAACATACGCATTTATGTTACCTAAACGACTAAATGTCTTCTTCATATCCGAAATCCTATTAGACAAATTATTAAATCGCGTTTGTCATAAAATTAATTCTTTGTATAGAGGTTTAGAATATACGCTAGGTAAATTAACATACATACATACATAAATCACGCCTATATCCCCGAAGGGGTAGGCAGAGGTGAACTAGCACCCACGTTTCGCCAATAATGTTAGGTCCCATGTAATAGGTGGCGAGCCTATTGCCATTTATCGGGCACAAAAGTCGCAGTACATTGCTAGGTGGTTTAAGAGGAACGCTGCTACCCATTCCTTATCATTGATTTATCCTTAGTCGCCTTGTACGACACCCACGGGAAAGGTTTGGGGTGGTGACAATTGTAGTCTACTCTGCCGTCACCACACGGCAGTAAATTAACAGGTGCATATTATCTTATGCCTCTTCCGTCCATCCCCCATGGTCCATAGAGGCCTGTGCTAAAGTCATTGGGTCTATAAAGCCTATGGTGATACTTTTTGATTTATTCATTATTGAATAAAAGAGTAAATAAAATTCTATATCAAAAGAATACAAAGATAATGAGTAGTTGGTTCAGTTCTTTAATCTGTCAAATTTTCTCAATCAACTTTCTGCTCTACGATATACAAGTTAAGGTTGACAATCCACGTAAGTTGGTTGACATTTTTGTACAGTCTGTTGTGCTGTAAACTGTACCAACAACACTTCATTTAAGATATACGATTGGGACAATATTAAAATAAAAATCTTTGCACTTTCTGTGCATCTCTATTAAAAATTTAGGTGTCTATCAAAAATTTTGTTGGTTTATTGTTTTTTTCAATACATTTTTCCATATAAACATATTTGCGATTTTCTAAGGAACCACAAATCTAAATTTTATATAATTTTGTGGGTAAATTTAGACAACATTAAGCTATAGGATTCCTAGAGATTTTTTTATAACGGAGACGGACCGGTGTCCGTGTTAGTGGATCTAAGTGGTACTTAGGACGAGCTGTTTTTGAAAATTAATTGGTAGTGAAAGAAATAAAAAACAGATAAAATTTTATACATAAATATATGTGCCTGAAATAAAGCTTATAAATGAAAAAAGAATAATGGACATATTGTTTTAAAGCAATTATACACTAGTACTAAATAATGAGGGAACATCGGCAATTTCATACTTCAACCCCTATTATAATTACATTGAATTGTATTATTCCTACATAACATTAAGTCAGTAATACCTACATTACATTAATTAGTTAATCTTGCCAAGCAGAGCTTCACGTAGCTTGTCGTGCGTAGCATTAGGAGTTGCACTAGCGCCATCTAGTTTTAGACTTATTAACTACAAATTATGTTTTTACAAATAATATTACACCACAAAATTCATTGTAATTAACGAAACAATTTACGTTAGTAATGATTAGTAATAAAAAGGGAACTGTGAGAAGTAATTAAAAATAATATGTAAATTATTTTTGCTAAGTCGCAGTACCATCTAGCGGAGAGTAGACGCAGCTAACGATGGATTGCGTGGAAATAAAAGTTTGTCGTATCAGTACTACCATTTCTAATATTATATTAAGTTATTAAATTTAAATGTACAGTATAATTATTGTATTTAATATTATGTTCGATTAATTTTATAAATAATTGCTCTCTTTAAATTCAAAATTACCTACATAAATTATTAAAAATTGCAAACTTAACATATAATTGAATACAGATTTAATTTCAAAATTAAATGAATTCTAAATGTAATATAATCATTTATTTGCCCAAGCCTGTCCATAAATAACGAATACTACAATAATGGCCGTGTGGTGACGGCAGAGTAGAATACAATTGTCACCACCACAAATCTCTCCCGTAGGTATCGTACAAGGCAACTAAGGATAAAACAGTGATGGGCAGCAGCGTTCCTCTTATACCACCTAGCAATCTACTGCGACTGTTATGTCCGATAAATTGCAATAGGCTTGCCACCTATTACATGGGACCTAACATAATTGGCGAAAAGTGGGTGCTAATTCACCTCTGCCTACCCCTTCGGGGATATAGGCGTCATTTATGTATGTATGTATGTACAATAATATTATCTATAATATACCTGATTAAAATTCCGTACCAATAAAACTATCACAGTGCGCAGTAGATCTAATTGCAAAGCGCCCTCTATCGTGTCAAGTTCGTACTATCTAGTACGGCTACACTTATTATCAATAAAGTTTGAAACGGTGGCACAGGACGTGGACAAAATCTCCCTCCACTACTTGACAGTGTTTTGTCTCGGGATTTAGTGGGAGTTAGAGCGAGAGGAAAATATTTTCTTTTCCACAGGGATATTTTGTCCACGTGCTACGGGGGTTGGTATGTATAGTTGCCTAAGCATTCAAGGAACACTTAATATTTTACCAACGCGTTATTATTAATTTTGCTAACATAATGACAATGTGAAATCTACGGAAGAGCTGCATGTTTATTATGTGTAAATAATAATAATATTACAAGTGTGATAATAGACCTCAGCCTGCCCCTCTTCTTATTGGACGTGATTTTATGATGCATGTTGATAAATAGGTACCTATACTACCTTCTGAGTCATTCCCTAGAAGAAAGTCTGATTGTTTGATATTTCTATGGTAGGCGATAAACTTCTCAACAAATTTTCATCTATTTTATTACAATTGTGTCGATTTTAGATCTTTTATTTTTTATTATTTGATTTGTATTTTTTATAGCGACAGAAAGAGTAGTAGGGAGCGTATTGCCATCTGTCGGGCACGTAAATCGCAGTAGATTGCTAGGTGGAAAAAGAGAATCGCAGCTGCCTACTGCTCACCACCACCTTTACCCTTACCTTGTACGACACCCGCGGGTGAGATTGGTGTGGTGACAATTATTGTATTCTGCTCCACCGTCACCACATGGCTTTACATAGCAGTAGGTATTAATTAGTTATTAAAGTAAGTTGGTTAAGTTAGGTTACAATGGTGACCTTTAAAATTAAAATCGAATCTTTTTTTCTCACTTTTCTTTGCTTCAAGATTTGGCTAAGCTTTCAAGGTGCCTTAAAAAAAGGGACCTTAAAAATGTAGCCGTCAGTCTGTCACAACCCTCTTAAGGGTTAAGTAACTGCTGTATGGAGTACCTACTAAATACCGGATGCGACGGTTATGAGTCAGAAATCTACCATAGAGCGCCTCCTGTAATACCAACGGGATATAAATAGGGGTGATGACTTCTCATCACTACACAGATATTGTAGCATTGTTACCTAAGCCTTCAACCGAAAGCCAAAGCTTAATTATATAAGTACCTAAAATCCTTTATGTAAATTGTATAAAGTTATTTAGTTTTCGTTTTGGTGCCATTCCTAATGTAAAGTCGACAAAGGGTCTACACCAGGCAGTGTAGACCAATATGCCCGTTGTAGACCAATATGCACTTCGGGACCTCCGAATTTTGGAGGACATACCACCAGACAATATACCAAAAGAGGGTTGGTATCATCCAGACGGCCGGCTGTAAGGCCTCAGCCAAAACCTAGATCAGTATGGATTGGAATAATTTCATCCCAATCACTCGGAACTTGAACCTTTCCATCCCCTAAACATTCATTCATTACTAGCGCCTTTCTGGTATGATGATGATATTGATTAAAAGTGGATGAAAACATATGCGCCAATGCCATACCAGCTGTGAACCCAACTTGCAAAAAGACGATGTCATTTAAGCCTCACAAAAAGTATCTGATGCTTTAAAGAATTTGTGGTTGAGGGTTCCAGGTGAAGCTCGTTTCCATCTTCGGCCCTTATCATCACTTACCATCAGGTGAGATGAAGGGCAAGAGATGGGAATGTCTAGCATAAGAAAAAAACTACTCTTTAGTCTTTGAAAGAATAAAGAGAGAACAAAGACATTTAAAAATTGCTCACTGCCGCACTCAGAGATGTTAATGAGTTACTACTTAGTTTTAAACAAATGACAATTAAAAACTAGATTTATTTAAATGTTTTTTTTTATTAAGTACTCATTAAAGTTAATTAACAAGATCAAGGAAGACCTTCACCTTTCTTGTTTCACCTGCTTTCTCCTTCTAATCAACTCCCAAACTATTTAGAGACAGATCAGTTTAGTATGTTTTTGTCATATCGCTGAAGAATTTGGCTGACGATATGTAGGCACAGGTATGGTCAACGGTACTTCGAGCTGCCAAAAAATTTTATTTTTTACAATCGATTGCCAACCTCAACTTTTTGGCAATAAAGCACAAAGTCCATTGACAAAAATTATTATTTCGATGTAGACTGACGTTCTGTCGACTGTACGAAAAACATAGTCGCCTCCTACGACACTTATCACACCACGCGTCTTCAGAAGCGCACGATGCACATGCGTGCGTGCCTTCCGAAGCACGGAGGAGCTCGGGTTAGTAAATATTTGGTCACCATCCAATGACCGGCCTTAGCTAATATTGCTTAATTTACGCAATCTCAGGCCGAGCGCGCTATGCCACTACGCTCTTCCAAGAATAGGGAATGATAACACTAACAAAGAATCACTGAAATAATGATTCATAATAATAATTTAGGATAAGAGATTCGATTAAAATCACTTGTTCTCAGATTATACTTGTGATTTGTGATTGATATTATTTTATTTTATAAAAATACAAAATTAAGCAATCCGCCATATTTGTCAATGCCGAGTGTCGTCACTATTTTATTGACATTTTATTTGCTCATCAAAATAACTCTACAATAAAGAAACTCACATGCACATTAATTACGCTATAGTGACGTCACACAGACGCCATTGTGGTTTCGGCGGAAATCTGAATTGCTTTATTCAAAACTTGTTTATTCTATCTCAATTTCTTACAATAATATCTCAATTTCGAAATATCAGTTTTTTACAAAAAATATATATATTTTAGGTAGAGTAGATAGGTAAAAACAACGTAGTGTTGTTTTTTAATGTTAGTCATCATGCCAATTACACCCAATCACTATAACTGTATTACTCTGACGAAAGTGCTATTCCCAGTTAGTAGATACGTATTAGACCCAGCTGTGTCTCTAGCATCAACACGCCCGTCTAATCGGCTACTTTATCCCCTCGATTCAGCGTACAGTCGCACACATAATTATACACATACATAAATACATAAATCACGCCTATATCCCCAAACGGGGAGGCAGAGGTGAAACTAGCACCCACGTTTCGCCAATTATGTTAGGTCCCATGTAATAGGTGGCCAGCTGATTGCCATTTATCGGGCACAAAATTCGCAGTACATTGCTATTGCTAGGTGGTGTAAGAGGAACGCTGCTGCACGTTCCTCATCATTGATATATCCTTAGTCGCCTTTTACGACACGCACGGGAGAGATTTGCGGTGGTGACAATTGTATTCTACTCTGCCGTCACCACACGGCACAATTATATCTACCACAATAAGGTTCAGCTATGGTGTGGTTCCGCATACTATCAAAAAATAGCCGTGTGGTGACGGCAGAGTAAAATACAATTGTCACCACTCCAAATCTCTTCCATGGGTGTCGCACAAGGCGACTTAGGATAAATCAGTAATGAGGAATGGGCAGCAGCGTTCCTCTTATACCGCCTATACTTATGGCAATAGGCTCGCCACCTATTACATGGGACCTGACATAGTTACCGAAACGTGGGTACTAGTTCACCTCTGCGTGGGGAAATATGTATGTATGTATGAATCAAAAATCCTAATCTGCTTTACAATTATATTCAAGTCAAACACGTTAAAGTTAAAAATCAGTTGGAAATATTCGGCAGTTTGTGGCAACCAGACGCGCTGCTGACTGTACCTACCTCAATATTAAAGAAACAGAATGTTCATATAAATAGAGATATTACAATACAACACTTTATTGCACAAGAAAATACAGAATACAGGAAAAAGTTAATTTTAAAAATAGTACAATGCGGGGTCTTTTTGTTAGGTAGCAATTTCTTCCAGACAACTATGATAATACTCTTTAGTCCACCCTATATTATCTCTGTGCAGCCTGGATAGGGGAAGCGGGCCCAATGCGGGTTCACGACTTAAAGCGGACATTCTCGTAACTTTGGAAAACCAATAACGAATACGAAAGGTAGACTTTAGTTCTTTATTGCATCCATAAGGGAGATGACAATGAGGCTGGGGAGAATATTCACGTTAAAAATGATTTTATACGAAGGAGTGTCCATTTCTAGCAGTATGTCCGCTCTGTGGCCCTAGCCAAGTGGCTTTTATATTCGAACGCATAGGAAACAAATATATGAAACTGACGTATTACAGAGAAAACAAAACGTCAGTTTCATACTTTTGTATTCTGTGCGTTCGAATATAAAAGCTACTTGGCCCTCTGGGCTACCTTCCCCTAACTATGGTGCCCAATGACCTTTGATCCAAAATATTAATCTCGTGTCTTCTCTCTGCTTCTCTCTTCTCTCTGCTTCTATCTTCTCTCTTCTTCTCTCTCCTCTCTTATTCTCTTCTTCTCTCTGAACGGTTGAGGAGCAAACGACTGTCCCCATCTAATCATAAAATCGTGTACCACTAGCATAATTAGAGGTTATTTCCGGTTAAAAAATATAACCAGGAGCAGCATCTTTCCTGGTGCGCCATCTAGCAAATTAATGCGATTTAAGTTCCCGACGAATGGCAATAGGCTCGCTCCCTATTACATGGGACCTGTAAACAGGTGGTGAAACTTGGGTGTTAAAACACCTCTGCCTGCCCCTTAGGGGATAAAGGCGTGACGTGACTTATGTATCACCTATCCATCTCAGATCCCCGCTCATCGTCATTCGTTCATAAACATTGCGTAGTACATAATGTCCGCCAATCACAAAACTCTAGGAATAAATAAATACGAATTTGTTTCGCTATTATTCGACACACAACAAAATAGTTACCCTCTATTTCAGAATAGATGAGGGTGATCTATGAATGAGTCTGTTCTACGGAAACTGAGCTTTGTGGAGTTGTAAATTGAGCCTATTTTCCGTTAACACTCCAAGTAACTATGCGAGTTCATGTAGCGTAGTTTTTCTTTTATGTGAGGTAAATAAATTGTATTATATTTTTTGGGTTTGGCCTGACTGTTTTCTGAAAGCAATAATTATTTTTTCACTTCTCATGCTCTGAAAGTGCTTATTTGTGCAGGATATAGGCTGCACAAAATCGAATTTTGTGCTCTAGAGCATTAACGTATCTACTCATAAATGTGTCTATATTAAAGCAAAGAAAATGAGCCATGCAGCCAAACACAATAAGAAATTCAGACATAGAATTTGTTATTTTATAATATTCACTTAAATTTATTTGCCTTATGTATTTTTTAAGACATAAAAGATATTAAAATTTTAATTCAAGTAGGTACGGTAGGTTATTAAATTAATTAAAAAAATATATTATTTCAAAATTGGCTCTATAGGTCTGCAGCCCAAGCCTAATTGATATCAATGGGAAAAACAATTTCCTTCAGTATTCAAAACTGTACTAATTTTAGTTTGAATTTTAATAAATGTTATGATAAACTACTGTTTTATTTCCTCGCAATCGAAGTGAAGAGCAGAGTTTCTAACTCGTCCACAAAACCATTTTTATCCTCGACATTACTGTCAACCTTCGCCTTCGGCTCGGGCTGCTAAAAGTCTTGGACAAAATGATTCGTTTTGTGCACTTGATGGAAAATCTACTATGAATTCAAATTGATTGATTGTGATTAAATTCGATTATTTTTATTATGTTTACGGTACCTACTGATACAAGCATTTTCGCACATCTAGTTCTTAAAAGTCATACATACATAAATCACGTCTGTATGGGATATACAAGTATAGATAGGCCAATAATGTTAGATCCCATATAAAAAGTGGCGAGCCTATTGCCATCTATCGAACATGTACATCGCAGCTTACAAATTGAATTAACAATGCCAGAACCTTCCAGAAAAATATTTAAAGCGGTCTACTGTAAAATGTTTAAAAATCCTTCATACATACATACATACATAAATCACGCCTATATCCCCGAAGGGGTAGGCAGAGGTGAACTAGCACCCACGTATCGCCAGTTATGATAGGTCCCATGTAATAGGTGGCGAGCCTATTGCCATTTATCGGGTACAAAAGTCGCAGTAGGTACATTGCTAGGTGGTATAAGAGTAACGCTGTTGCCCATTTCTCATGACTGATTTATCCTTAGTCGCCTTGTACGACACCCACGGGAGAGATTTGGGGTAGTGACAATTGTATTCTACTCTGCCGTCACCACACGGCCTAAAAATCCTTCATGACTTTATTAAACTAGACGTGAAACAAACTTAGCGTCTTTCATGCAAACACAACTCATTTAATTTATAATATAAAAGTGGGTTTTATACAGAAACGACTCCAGTATAAAACCCACTCCAATTATCTTAATACCTTGAAATATTTTCTCAAAACCCACCGGCCCTTTATATGCTGATATTGAATATACCGCTTTGTTTTATAATCTACGCCATTTGGCACAGCGGACCGACAATAAAACTCCCTTACAAAACGCCATTTTTCTCCGTTCAGCCCCACAGATATTAATAATATATCACCATGTAAGAAATCTCTCCCTAGCGGGGGAGGGCCGGCTAAATGCCCCTCGATCCCTACGTGTCGAAAAAAACGCCGTACCACGCCAAAACAAACCTATTTCTTTTAGCAGCAGAGTCTCTTTCTCTCTGAGCGCCCGTGAATACTTAATCACCAGTGTCTCACACATAATATGTACGTATAATGCCCCGTACTTAGGTATATTTTTTGCGCAAAAAGGCGGCTTGTGACGCCGCGCGAATTCAAGATGGCGGCGTCGTTTCGCGCGCTTTCTGTGTAATTACATGCTTTTCAGATTTTTTTCTAGCCGGCGTCCGTCGTCGTATGCGTGCGGTTGCATAGTTGTTATGGAAATTGAACCTTTAGCTTTTGTCGCATAAGTTTGTTTGCATGAAAGAAACATTTTTACTTTATTTTGTGACACATTCATGTTGCAATTCTGAATAACTTTTATGAGATAGGAACTTTGTGTTCATTAGTTTTATCTTTATAAACTCTTTTCTAAGCACGTTTAAGAAACATATTGTGCCGCCACTTGAATTGTCTCTGCTTAGCCCAATGGTTGACTGGTAGAGAACGACGTTAGTTGTTAAGTTCGCCGAATGTAAATTTATCAATGGACATTAAAATTTGAATAAATTAAATAAAAATATCAATACACTGAACTAAACGCAGCTGAGAACAGTCTTTTTGATCTGCGAGATTAAAAAATAAAAATAAGTCTTTACAATGTTTATCTCTATCTACGATAGGAAATATTACAACAGCTGTCGAGCCAGAATCGGTATTGATTGATATCGATCCGATTGATATCGATATCTCAAAATATTGAATAGGTACCTACCTACTCAAAACAAATCAATCAATATTTCAATAATGGAATCCGATGCTTCCGCGTATGCTAACAGCTGCCGTGGGAACTCATCGTTCAAGTATTAGAATAATACATAGTCGCCGAGTACTAATATTTATTGGGCAAACACAAATTACGGATGGTTAAGTATTTTGTGATCGTTTGAAAGATACACACAGATGTCAGCATTTCACAGTCGATACAACCCTTTGATGTTCTATCTTTTCGTATAAAGTGCCAAATTTACAGTCTGTGGTAATCTGTCAGGTTTTTGCTATACCTACCTATTTGCTATTGGTTAGGCTTATATAAATACATAGGTGTATAAACACCCAAGATGACGCCTGTAGACCCTTCCCGGGTAAGGCAAGAAGGTGGTTTTAGTGGGTGCAAGTCCTACATATCCCCCCAGGACGGCCTCGGGGTGAACACATTAGGTTCCCACCTCCCTCCCGTGAGGGTCGCCCTTTCCAACTTCGGGCACAAAAAAAAAAACCCACGCTTCACCAATTATGTTAGGTCTCATGTAATAGGCTACCACTCCCCTTACTCTCTCCTATTACCTCTATCGGGCAAGTAAATCGCAGTAAATAGATAAGTAGAGAAACTGCCTATTATTCACCGCTGTCTTTATCCTTAGTCGCCTTGTACGATACCCGCGGTGAGATGGGGGGTGGTGATAATTGTATTCTGCTCTGCCGTCACCACACAGCGGATCACCAGTTTTATGGTAGGTCTGGTAGGTTTATAAATCTATCTTGGTTCCACCGATGTACTTTTCCAACAAGTTCAAGCCTAGTTTATCATGAAAGTATTTAACAACATCAAAGGTTTTAGCATACAACCTCGATCGCGATCTGCGATCAAAATCAATGATCACGATCCAAATATACTGTGTACGGGCCGCCAATCTGCTTCGTACCCAATCAATCTGGATCGTGATCATTGATTTCGATCAACGGATTGCGATCGAGATTTACCGTGTACACCTACGCAGTGTCTACGTCACTTTAGCCGTGGTTCCTTTTTCAAAAGGTCGCGGCGTTCTCGTTTTTCCCATCGCATCGTAAAATCGATACCACACCGCCGCGTCAATCGAATAGTCCGTTTCGATGGAACAGTATCGGGCGCAGTAAATATTGGGCCGTTGTCTTTTTGGTGTGGCGCGTCCCTGGCCGAGTTAGAGGTTATTGTTCGATTTTTGAAATGCGAGTTTCTTCTTTTTAATTTGTGACGCGGCCTTGGGTGCTTTGGCGCCGATGAATGGACACAGGCTATTCGGAATGACAAGCGTGGCTATAGTGGTTTTAATGGAATATAGTCTCGTAATTTTGAAAAGAAAGCAACTGATATGATTATAGGTAGGTACCTATATCTGTCTTGTAGTGGAGTTCGAAAGCTAGAGCATTTCGCCTCATACCGCGTAAACTAAACAATGTTCGCTAATGTCTATCATTGAATAGCTCACCAATCTTTCTTATTAATTCGCATCAATCCGCAATGGGCCAGCATGGTGCGTTATAGCCCATTCTCCCATAACATACCCCAGCAGTGACGACATTACACTCTCAAACGATAAATCTCATTTTGACTAGCGATTCTATTCTTTTTCTAGGTATAGGACTTTTTAAGAAAACTAATTAAATTAAAGTGTTCTGGTTGTTTCTCGTGATATCGAAATATATGATATCAATAAAAACCAAGGGATAAAGTATCTACGTTTCGATATTACGTATACCCTTTGCTTAGAGAAATTATGATAAAAATATTTAACAACATATACTCACTGCTACTTTTTCTCCCCAAGCCACTGGTGTCGTGCAAATCGAATTATTTATTTGCACATAACATATACACAAGCAAGTGTAAAGAAAGGCTCAACACTAAGCCGTATTGTACAATAAATAAAACATCGCCTCGCGTTCGAAGGCGGAACGGTGGATGTCTGCAAAAGACAAAATAAAAATAACCCTACGTCAGCTTGAATACACAACAACAATTGTCTATGCCTGATTGTTGTCATTTTTCACTGTTGTTTTGTCGTCATTTTGCGTAGGATTTGCTCGTCAGCCATATGCCCTGCGTCTGCACGGCGGAAGCGAGTAAACAATCGAGTGTTTTTATTTTGTGGTCTGCTTCCGGGTGCGGCATAGACAATATTGTTTACGGCGCATTCTTTTGGTTACCACTAATTCGAATACGAGTAGGTATCATTTGTGGAATCTTTTCACCGTCTTGGCCTTCCAGACTGCTAAGAGAGGTGCTAAACAACATTTGATTTTCAATTGTCAAAGCATTTTACTAGATCTATTGTTATGTGAACTTAGTAAAAATTAAATCATTCCTCCCGCCACTTACTTGAGTGACTAAAAAATATGGTCTCTTATAAATATAAATGTATTAAGAGCACAATTGAAACAATTTAAAGCAGATTGCACATTTTAAAATTAAGGTATGGCTCAAAGGTTAAACTGAGCCAAAAAACTAAAAAATCGTGGGGCTGTACCTACTCGAAATATAATACCTAGCTAGATATTTACCTATAATAATTGCCATTGCAAAGCAACATCATACATATGTGCACATATGTATGATGTTGCTTTGTTTGCTATTAAAGGTTAATAGACCTTTGATATGAACTAGGTATTTAATCTATACTAATACATACCTACTCGTATTATAAAGCTGAAGAGTTTGTTTTACTTGCTCAAATTGATAAATTCTTTTTGTGTTGGATAGTCCATATACTGAGGAAGGCTATATAACAACCGACATTAACGCGAGCGAAGCCACTAGTCACAATATAAAACTATACTTTTAAAGCTTGAATGTACAGTTTTACAATCAGTGGCGTAAAAAATAACATTAAGTAACCTTGATGATAAAAAAAAATTAATACAATTTTTTTGGAAGATAAACATGTAAATTTAAATGATTCTGTCAAAATTACCTTGAATACCTACTATATAAAATAGAAATCTAAAGACACACAAGTAAAGTGATTTTTCAAGAACTAATTGCATAATTTATTTAATGCAGAATAATACCTTCTTAGCACAAAATCACAGTATGCGATGAGCACTTAATGTCAAAAAATGACAATTCAAAACTAGTCGCTATTTTTACGGGGTCTATGATCTAGATTAAGATGATATTTTTTGACATTAAGTAATCATTAAAGTTATTTGACGTCTCTGAGTGCGGCAGTTAATAATAATAAACAAATTAAGAATGAATATAAAAACTAAACTAAGTCAACCTTGACCACTGACTAGTTTTTAATCGAAACAATTTTATTTTATATTACTTATGCAAAAGTTTAATAAATTAAACCGAGAAATCGAAACTTCATAGAGAGATAAAACAAAGTTTTTCTTCGAGAATTAACTTTAAGTACTCGTATAATCATATGAAATCACTGATATCGAGCGACATAATTGACATTATCGAACGCAAAACACACTTTATAAAATGGATGTTTAGAACATAATGGCACTTGAAGATAAAACTTTTGGCAGAGTTTGATCTTCGTTATTCACTTAGGAAAGTCACAATTAATACGAAAAATTATTGATATTGCATCGAAACATACGTTTTCCGGACATTCATCAACGATGCAAACCCACTACTGATCCAACGATCGACCTCAAGAATAAATCGTGCGCGCTTCAAGTTATTACATAACTACAAAAACCAGCAGGTACCGTTCACTAAAAAAAAGCGTATCCACTCCTATTCCGATAGCGGCAAGTACCAAAATCGAACTAACCCTTGCGCCGCGGCAGCAAACAGAACGTTGTCAACCCTTCTTTGTGTATTCGCAAAAAGGGAACTGGTTTCGACGCTGCAAGTTTATATGGCAGTTTAATAGGTAAATAAGTGCTTTGCAGCGGTTTCGCTGCAGAATCGAGCTCGCGGCGGAGGGTTGACGCAACCCTTCTTCGCTGCAGCCAATCCCTTCCAGCCGGTCCCTTGTACCTACCTACCTAGTTTGAGACTGTTTTGTTTGCATATTAGATCCTGATTCGAGTTCCGGTATTGCGGTCAAATTGACAACAAATATAAGTTATGATATTAACGAAACCGTTTTTTTCGAAACCAAAAGAGCTTTGGTTATTTAGAACACTATTTTTTAGAGATATTTCAATAATAAATCTAAATGGCCCAAAATTGGAATTGTATGACTACTCATATAATAAAAAAATTATTTTCCAATAAATTCCATGCGAGAATCGAACAAAAAAATCCAATATAATAATTTACATAATGGCTAATGAAATATGAAACAAGTTTATTTTTAAAAATTCCTAATTATTCTATAAAAACTTTTAGATTCATGCCATAATATCTTACTGAAACACAACTATACTAGTATATGCCACGCAAATTCACACAATAAATGTAAGCCCAAAATACTTTTTGAACACTATTTCGTCTAACTCTCAAGTACCTACTACACGTGTAGAACAATTAGAACTTTAGCGAAAATCCTGAGAACGGAAACGAAAATTACGTACGTAAGTATTTATTTATTTAGTTTCACATGTTGGTTTACTGAGCAAGTCCGACACACCAACAAGTCAATGTAATATACACAAAAATATACATTCATAAAATAAAAAAAATTATAGAATTAAGTACATAATAATTGAGAGAAAAAATACATCAAAATCGAAGTTACAAGATAAATTAACAATTGGTATTAAAAAAAAAAGAGAAATGTCAAACCAAGTAAAAAAATTAAAATAAACTAGCAATCTCCAAAAGACAGATAGTCAAAAACATTATTGTGAATGTCAAATATTTCAGATTAAAAGTAAATAATAATATTAAATAGAAACCCAGAGTCTACAATTCTCATTAATTATTCGAGCAAAACAGCGGGGAAATCGAAAAACAGAAGAACACAAGGAAACTCTCGAGTTCAGATAATTACTATGTCGGCAGCAGCTGACAGAAAAGGCCGTTTTAACCTGTGTCGCGTGGTGACGCAGTGGCAGAGCAGAATACAAATGTCACCACCCCTATCTCTCCCGCGGGTGTCGTACGTACAAGGCGACTAAGGGTTATGACAGCGATGAGTAATGGCCAGCAGCGTTCTTCATATACTACGTAGCAATATTAGTTATCGACGGGGAAGTGCCAGTACCTCCTATCTTCTTACATCTTTCGAGCAATTGACTTCCTAATGTTTTTGGCATGAATGTCTATTTTTGTAAAATTTCGTCTGTGTTAGTTAGATGATATTGGCACTTCCCCGTCGGTATGCAACTTACGTGCCCGATGGATGGCCATAGGCTCGCCACCTGTTAACACATGATTGACGAAACGTGGGTGTTAGTTATTGAATCTTCTCTTGCTGCTCCTTCGGGGATAAATATTCATGTATGTCAGCCAAACATAGGTTAAGGATTTTTGTCCCACGACTCTGTAGTCTGTCCGAAAGTAAGAAAAATTATTAGACACGTTCAGTTGACAATAGGCACATAAAATTTCACGACAGTCGCACATTGTTGTCAAGAACACAATTGGCTCTCATTCAAACTCTTGCGCTTTTGAAGTTGTGAATATAGAGCCACTGTGGAACAGCCCTTTCAATAGATGCAAAAAAAAGAAACCAGTTTTATTGGAGCAAATAATTAAAAAGGGTTAGATCTGCAACTTTGCACAGGTACGCGAAATGCAAACATCGGGCTGAAAAACCCGAATACAGGTTTCGGAACGACATTAAGCGCGGCCATAGAGCAATCTAATTTTTTTATATTCGATTAAAACGGCTGGGGTCCGGGCAATCGATGGGATGGCGCGAATTCGCCGACTTCGAATTTCGAATCCAAAGCCAGCTGCAGCAAAACATTCCCGCCGCGGAAATTTAAAAATAGAACTAATTTACAAACCCAAACGGCAGCCAATTGTTTTTCGTTCCTTTTTTTGAGAGCCAAGAAAAGAAACGCGCAACAAAAACCTAGCGAATGCCAGCGCGAATTCACAAACAACTTTTTTTTACGAAAAAGCAAAATTTTACTTCGCATTTTCTACTAAGATAACGCTCCGCCGAGCGAAATATGAAAGGAGTTATCAAAACGATCTCTCGCGCACTAAATCTCTTTATATAAGGGGGAGTGGAGTCCCATTTACTCGCAAACGGACAAAATAAATGTTTTTATTACATAATGCGAATTTTCTCTAAGGCTCGCGCCGCGGCCGGCTGTTCTAAACTATCCTTTTGCGTGTTTGCAATAAGGCTTAATTTCAGTTCTTTGTTTTCTGATTACACTGCGAGCGGGTCTGTGGAAAAAGCTCCCTAGCTCTTGGTGTTTGGGTTGGTTATTGTTTGCTCGTTAATTGGGCAGATGGTGTTTTGTAGGTATGTAAAAAGGGCTGGTGCAAAATTTTAAGTAGAGGGATTTGGGAAGCGCCACTCGCTTTCGTCGCTTCTAATTTCGGGCACACACACACGGACGTTGTGTGTATGCAAATATTAAAGCGAAGACAAAGAACTGTTATGTTTTTGGGTGTGTTCTGTTCTGGTGCACTGATGAAAATTAGATTCTTCGTGTGTAGACGTGTCTAGTTGGCGATTCGCTGGTCTTGTAAATAAGGCAAGGTAGCTATGGTTTTATTTTGCAACAATGTAGGTACTGTACACTCATAAGCTCGTCAGACTATACTAAACTGTCAAATATCTCCAATCAAGTGTCCATCTTGCTGTGCCGTGTGGTGACGGCAGAGTAGAATACAATTGTCACCACCCCAAATCTCTCCCGTGGGTACAAGGCGGTCGTACAAGGCGACTAAGGATAAATCAAAGATGATGAATGGGCAGCAGCGTTCCTCTTGTACCACCTAGCAATAGCAATGTACTGCGACTTTTGTGCCCGATAAATGGCAATAGGCTCGCCACCTATTTATTACATGGGACCTAACATAATTGGCGAAACGTGGGTGCTAGTTCACCTCTCCCTACCCCTTCGGGGATATAGGCGTGATTTATGTATGTATGTATGTGTCTATCTTAACTTGTTTAAATAAAGTGGAAAGTCGAAATTTTTTACCTTTAATGGTAACCTCGTAACAGGTTACCGTGGTACGGACATGTAATGAGGTGGGATGAATGTTACGTAACTAGAAATTAAGGTATATTAAGTATGTTTGTGCATGGACCTAGAATGAGAGGAAGACCGAAGAAGCGATGGATGGATTGTGTGAAAGATGATATTGAAAAGAGGGGAGTTCATGCTGAGCTCACGTCTAACAGAAGAGAGTGGAAGAAGAAGACATGTTGTGCCGACCCGAGTGTATAATAAGGGCAGGGAGAAGAAGAAGAAGATGGTAACCTCGTAACCAGAGACCAGACTGGTGACCAGAGAAATCCAGAAATTGACCTTTATAGATTCAGAAACGACAATACTACTAATAAACTCTATTTTATTTGAACAACAGACAATCGTATTTAAAAATCATCAATTTTTTATTTAGTTTTCCTAAACAGGAAAAATGCACACTAAACGCAGGAAAACATATAAATAAATAAATATTTTTACACTCACACCTATCATCTAGCCCAAAGTAAGTAGCCTAAGCACTTGTGTTATGGACACTAGATGACTGACATATTTTTAATATAATTATGTATATAAATGTTGAAAATATACTACATAAACATATACACAACCATGCCTCGGAAACAAACATTTGTGGACATCACAAAGTTTGCCCCTACCAGGATTCGAACCCGGGACCTCTTGGCCAATACCCAGCAATCTGAGCATTCGACCAAGGCGGCCGTCAAACTCGACGACATGCACTCTATCATATATGGTATCTGAATATAATCGATATAAAATCAATACATTGACTAAGTGAGATTGCCTAGTCTACACCAATAAGCACCGTGGGGCATCCGAATGGTGGATGGAATACCACCAATAATGTCATACCCAAAGAGGATTGGTGTTAGGCAGGCGGCCGGCTGTAAAACCTAAACCAAAACCTTGAGCAGTACAGATTGGAGTGTTGTCATCCCGATCACTCTCTCCGTTAATTGGTCCCTCGACATGGTCTTTCCCCTCACTTTTCTATGCATCCATTCATCACTAGCACCTTTCCGGCGCGATGGATGATATGAATCAAAAGGAAAATACTGCGCCGACCCCAGATAAACTGGGTCCTGTACCCAGTGCAGAAGAACCAAGACGCTGTTGCTCTTTGCTTATATTATTTAGCCTTGAAATTCAGTCTCTAAATTATTTAATTATTTTGTAAAATTTATATCGTCAAAGTCCACAAAATTCGACGAATTTTTTTTGAAAACACCAACAAATGTAACGGCTTAGACATCCAAAGCCGTAATGTCTTAATGTGGCCCGAAAAAGTCCAAAATGTCTCCCCATAAAGGTCCTGGAAATAAGCGCGTTACGTATTTTACGTTGGTGGGTTGTTTAAAATAATCGCTGGCTGCTCGTAAAATTAATGCAAGTACGTACATAATTGCGAGCACCCCCATTCCCTCTAATGCCGACCTTAAGCTCGGCCGGGACTGTAATTGGACCCGCGAAGGGGCAAGGGGGACGAAAGAGGGGACAACGGGACGCTCCCCGGTGCGGGTGGGCCAAATGGGGCAAATGTTATGGAAATGACGCACCGCCATTTCCCCGTTTTTGTATTTCATTATATCCTTTCAAGACAATATTTCGCGGGCCCCGGAAATTAATGAAGGCAATTTATGCGACATGGCGCGGGAGTGTTGTTTAAACAACGGTTTTTTTTGAAGCCCCTTTCGGGGCCTTGTGTGTTATACGTTGGGTTTTCGGGAGAGCTCTTATGTAGGCTTAGAGGATATAGGAGATGAATTATGAAGATTATGATGTTGAAAATGTTATTTTGAATGACGGCAGAGGCAGAACAGTACAGTTGTCACTACCACCAATCTCTCGCGCGGGTGTTGTACATGGCGACTAAAGGATAAAGAATGGGCTTATTGTGTAGGTATATCAAAATTTGTCCGTCATCTAGCATCCACAACACAGTGTTTCTACTACTTACTTTGATAGATGTAAATTACAGTGTTTAAAATTAATTAATAAATATTTCTAATTAATTTTAAAAACCATCGTTTTTTGTAAAAATTACATACATAAATCTGTCCTATTTAACTCCGAAATGGCAGGCAGACGGGTATTTTACCAACGTACGACACCCGCGGGAGAGATGAGGTTGGTGACAATTGTATTCTGATCTATTGTCACCACACGGCAAAAGCAAACATATACGGCATAATATATGATACAAACTTATCTAATTACAATAAATAGTAAAAAATACTGTAAGCTATGAAACCTTATACATTGTTACAGTCAGCCGAATCGATACCACTCAGGGGCGTCGTCATTAAAAGGAAGTACCAAACGGTGTACCGTATTAATGCGTGGGGCATTATGAAAAGTTGTCACATGGCCGAAAGGGCGGCTGGGTTGTAAGAGTCAGCACCATTGGGTCCATTGCGGGCTTTATTGGTCACGAGTTCCCAGTTTATTTTTACTCGATTGCTTTTACTTAGGGGAAGGTGCCTCAATAAATGGCAATAGGCTCCCCACCTATTACATGGGACTGAACAAGATTGGCATTTTCGTTATTCTCCCTATATTTATCCATCCTTAAAGCCCGTGCCCTAGCAGTGGGACAGTTAATGGGAGGATGATAAAGATGAGAATTATCAGAAAAATGTAATGTCAATGTCAATAATTGTCAAAATTATCTGACATCTTTTTCTTTCTATTATGTTGTGTTCACCTCTATGTAATCCTTCGGGGATAAATGGGCCTGGCTGATGTATGAGTCTTCTTCTTCGTCCTGCCCTTCTCCCGCTCTAGGCGGGGTCGGCACAACATGTTTTCTTCTTCCACTCCTCTTTATCCTTCACCAATTTCTCATCCACCCCTCTCGCTATCATATCCTCCTTTACACAAACCATCCATCCTTTCTTTGGTCTTCCTCTCCTTCTACGTTCTTCCACGTTCATACTTAACATTCTTCTGCCAACATAGCTTTCATTTCTTCGCATGACATAACCAAACCATCCAAGTCTATCACTCCGCAGCCTCTCAGTCACTGGCACTGACTGATGTACGAGTCGTGGCTAGATAATAGAATTGATCACTTCATGATTTGGCCGACCATTTCATGAAATTGTTGCATTTCATGGTGTATGCGTGTCTTTTTTTTCTTTGTCGTCGCTCCATTTCGTGGTTCCGGAAAAAAACGTACGAAGTCACACGGCATAAGCCCCTCCCTTGTGTACACAAATGTTTAAACAAATTGGAAAATCTTATAAAAACACCCGTGACCTAAACCAACAAAGTTTCATTGGTGCTATGTTTGCCCGGCCCTAATTAATTCCATCGTCCCAGTGATTCGACGGAGATTTTTTTTAAATGCCATTCAAAGTGAAAATGCTTCTATGGGATAAGTCAATAGCAGGGTTGTGACGTACGAGGCCAATCATCACCATCATCATCATCAGCCCTTTTAATGTCCCCACTGCTGTGACACAGGCCTTCTGTTTAGATTGAAGAATACCTAGGTACAGGGAGAATGGGCTATAACCCATCATGGCCCAGTGCGGGTTGGTGGGTATTAACGACTGCATATGCAGCAGGGACCAATGGCTTAACGTGAAGCACGGATGAACTTGAGATGATAAATTTTTGGTCACCCATCCAATGATCGGCCTTGCGAACATTGCTTAGTTAGCCATTTCCTTTTAGGGGAGGCCAACGCTGCTCTAATAATAGGATACCTTAATAACTTATTTTATGTAGGGTTATGCTACAGAGACGAAAACTTTGAGCATTCCATAGATAGTCATGCTTGCGCAGGGTGAAAATATTCAAAGTGAAAATACTTCCACCTAGGTTAACTCTTTTGAAAAGTACCCATAGAAATTCAACGAGAATATTGCGTTCAGGTATCTCGGTTCTATCTAATATCACTGAGCAATTTAGAGGCGTTGAAGAAGAGTTAGAAGTTTTGCTAAATAGATAATAATATTTTTGATTTTTATCTAAATTACTAAGTAATCCTAATCCTATAAAAAATAGGCGTGTTTATATCGAAATGAATGCTTAAACGTTTAGTAAAGTGTAGCCAAACCAAAGTGTAGTAAAGTGTAGAAAAGGCAACTTTCTCTTCTCTGTCGTTTTTCGGTCGAGCAGCACGGCTTCAGAATGTATAACCAACCCTAAGCAGCAAGCCCACAGTAAACGCCCACCGCTCCCAACCCTTTAGAGGCACGCACTTTTTCGGTAATTTGTCACAAAAAGTTGCGAGTGCGGTCCCGGGGGCCGGCCGCTCATTTATTATCTAACCCTTCCCCCCTCAAGGGCTAAGGCCCGTAATTTCACCTTCAAAGCCTTACCCGAATGCATAATGACTAACGACGTGACGCAATACGTGGGGATTTACCCCTTTCACTTTTCTGTCCTGTACAACGCGTCCGTGTATTATGTAGAGTTGAGGTTGAATTTGAAAAAGAATTAAAAAATCGTAAATTTCCATAGGGCTTACGTGGGACGCAGTAAATTTGCCTCCTTGTGACCGTCATTAATGTATTTCGAAATGTTTTTAAAATTATCATAGGATTCGGTAAGGCTAAAAAAGCAAAATTATTACAAACATTGTGGCTTTTCATCGGATTCCCATGCTGGCCTGGGAGCGAAAATATAACGTAGAATGTGCCAGCCCCGGCTCATCCCATGGGTTTGGAAAGAGTCGACTTAGAGAGATTGCCCGGGTAGACCGGGTCCGAGACCAATAAGCACATTGGGGCATCCGAATGGTGGAGGGCAAATCACCAACAACAGCGTAGGTACGTTGTAGGTTGTGTCAGGCAGACGGCTGGCCGTAAAACCTAAGCCAAAACCTTGAGCAGAATGGATTGGAATGTTGTCACTCTCTCCGTTCATCGATATCTCGACATGGTCAGTTCCGTCTTTCTTTTTTTCCGTAAAGGTGATAATTACCTTTACGGTTTGATGGATGATATGAATCAACAGGGAGTGACCGATATGTATGGAAGAGGCAACATACCGCGTCGACCCCAGATAGACTGGGAACAGGGCAGGGAGAAGAAGAAGTACCTTTTCATCGAATAATTATCTACTGAAACCAAAAACTCAAAATAAGAAACAACACAATTTAAGTTTAGTTTAGTTAAAGACTACACAGACATTTTCATTATTTTCCTTTTAAATACACGCCTCTTAGTTTAATCCGGCTCGAAGGACCAAATTTTGTTTTTCATGGATAAAGAACCAGTATTTAGTGAGTCCCATACAAAGCACACAGGACTAGTAAATAAGTAATCATGTGCTATTTACCCCCATAAAGCGAGGGAGAGACATTAAAATTCTGCGTACATTCCCCGTATAATATAAAGTCATTATGTAAATGCGACGGGCTTTTTGCTCAAAAGTTTTGGGTGATTTGCAGAGATGGCCTCTAAATAAGCTCTGGTTTTATGTGATGTGTTGGCCGTTTTATATTAATGCTGTGCAGTTATCTGTCGCGGACTGTGACGTTGCACGGAAAAAGCCTATTTCACCGAAGTTTATGGGCTGAGTGAAAGCCAAATTAAGCCGTTCTGATTTTGTTGGCTGGCGAAAAATTTAGATAAAATTTTGTGGATGCACACTAATATCGCGATGATATTGACCAACGCAATAAATATTAATAATTTATTTTTATTGATTGCTAACAAACGTGTCAAATAGAACGATACCTTATCGTTAACAACATCTTCAGCTTTCGTGAGTAGAATCAACGAAGCAATAAAACTGACATGTAAATAAAATACAGATATCTGTTGTAGTTGTAGGTATGATTTGCTTTATGGAATAAAATGTCACCTATTATCATAATGTGTTACAAATGTTATAATTTTACGTATTTATTGAAAATTTACGGGCGTATCTAACTGTCCTATGCATAAACCAAAGTTTTCTAAAGCCTCACAATGGAGCGTTTGCAGCAATTTCACTTCACTAAACAGTCACGGGCAATTTTTTAGCTAGGTAACCCGTACCCTGTAAGCCGATTCCGGTCATTGTGTCCATCTCCTACTTACTTATATTATTTTAAAAGATATATGTATTGTCTAAATATAAATATAACATGTTTTCAACAATAATAACATTATAATGAGTAGAGGTTTAGCCGGAGACATGACTTAATATGGAATGATTATACATTAATTGGTAATGCGATCACATTTTATAGCAATCATAGTGGTGTAGGCTACTCTCCTACATTTATTTAGTTTATTTATAATAATTACATATATTATTAAACTATTTATCATTGTATCTATATATTACACATAAAATAAATAATCACCTATACAACCTATTTATGTAACTGACGTGCACCCCGCGCCGCATCGCGTTGCCTAGCAACGAATCAACAAGGTCTCGAAATTACACCACGACACGAAGTGCACGTTGCATTCTCTTAAATATTAATTGTAAATTCTTTTTTAATGTAAATTGTGTATTTGTGTGTGTATATGTTATTCCTCTACTGAAGAACCAAAAATATAAGCTTTGGACTGTTATACTGTGAGTTGGATTATTCATTTACTTTTCACAAACCTAAATACCAAAGTGGTTTAACTGGGCAAAAATAGCACATTAATTTGCTCGCAAAAATTTGGTGATCATTTAGTACTTTTGGTCTTCAAATACAATTTGAACTACAGCCGTGAATAAAACAGCTAGAACTTTTATTATTTTAGGCTTAATTTTTTTGGTGATAAATATATATTTTGGTAAAAGAGCTTAGGGTATCGAAGTATTTTCTGGTGGTCATAATATTTATTCCCGTCTTCAATATTTATCCAACCTCGTATTCCTTGAGAAATTCCGGCGCCTCTACTCTTTTATGTTGTTACTTCACATCTCCTTAACCACACCTTGATATCACACCTCACACAATCCATCCATCTCTCCAGTAGTCTTCCTCTACCGAGATACACCAACATTTTTTAATAAAAAATAACAAATCTATTGCTTAAGTTTCCCTTAATACCAGGGCTGGCAACGCAAAACAAAAACCGTCTAACGCCAACACCAACCAAACAATAACCACGGACGTTCACAAAGAGATTTTTAATTACCTCCTAACCCATTCATCACGCCGGGCCGTTTCCCCGTTTCTAATCTTCCTATGTACCTAAATAGTCCCCTGTACGCTTTATACATAAGAGAGCGAGTGCGTAAATGGAATATTCATAAAAACGGCACGTTTACGGCCTTGTAAAGGGCCACATGAAAATTTAGAGGGAAAACGCGCAGGCCCTTTAGATGTGCTCTTGGGATGGGTCAAAGTTTGTAATTGAATTTTTGCCTGGAGCCGCAAAGGGCCAGCTTGCTTAATTTGCCGGACTCGGAAAGGGTTTCGCGTGTGGCCCAAGACAGGAGTGGAATGACTAAAAACAGCCGAGCAGCCCCCTAGCCCAGTGGCCAATCTATCGAACGCTTAGAATACGAAATGTATAAAACTGACATGTTACAGTGAAAACAATGTCAGTTTCATACTTTTGGTTTCTATGCGTTCGAATAGCAGTTAAGCTACTTGGCTACGCCCTCAGGTCACACAAGAGCAGGGAGATGTCATGGACGTATTCTACTCAAAACCCAGAATTTCAACCATTGCAATTTGTTTTTATGCTAGATGGGATTATGGCTTTTTTTAAATAATTTAACACTAATTGCATCTATATAAATATATTCTTATGTCACGCCTTTGTCCCACAGGAGAAGGCAGAGATCTCTTTTTTTTATTTGCTACGATCTTTGCATCCTTTTTTTTATGTCCAGCATGCCCAATGGTTAATCTTTACTGGGCCCTTTTTCAATGCCTTCCACTTCCGGTTTAGTACCCATTAACTGCTATTATATTGTTACTTATTTATTGTTAATATTTCTACTAATAAACTGAAGCTCAAAGAAATTGCATAAATAACCTAAAAACGCTTTTTAAACAAGTGACACGAATGTTTCAATTTTTTAATATACATATTTCATAATTCATGAGTATTTTACTTCCCAGGCAGGTTTGGTCAAATGGTTAGATCGTTGCCTATCGGCTAAGCGGTTGGTGTTCCCAGGTTCGAATCAGAATATCCGGATAGAGTTCGAGCTCTTTACACTGTAGTTCCAATGCCCTCAATCGCCGGTTTCTTCGCCCCGCTCCCGCCTACGCCTTGCGTCGATCCGGACGCACAATACATATATTGTTGTAATCAAAAAGAAATATTCCATTTTTTATACGCGTAAGGGTTGTTGGTGGGGGGGGGGGGTCTCCTTTTTTCCCGCCTACGTGCTAAAATTTAATTCTGCCTCTCCGGATTATGTAAGGGTATGTGTTAGGTGGAACATAACCATTTATATCTGTTGGGAAAATTCGTTTATTTTTTGCTTGTTTTGCAAGCTTCGAAGTTTCATTAGCGACTTTGTTCTCGATTATTTTACAATAGATTCGTGTGATAAGATTCTTGGAATGAATATGTATTTGTCGTGTCGTGTTTATATGAAATCGTAATAGAGATTTTTGTTAAGATTCTGTGAGAGCCGCCTTTGACACGCGTTCCAGTGTAGAACTTACGTAAGTTCTAGACAATGCCAAGGTCTTTTAGTAATGTATAGTATAGGGATTTAGCTGGTATACCCCTCGCCCACCTGTACAGCATGTATTTATTATGAATGTATGTATTATTATAAGAACTCAGACAATTAACACAACTCGTCCAATCACTCTCAACAGTGGGTGAGTTTTGAGAGTTAGTTGGGAGAGTGCGTACCGTCTGACGTAGGAATAAACAAAAAGCTCCATGTCCTTAGGGCAGACGGCCCGTGTTGACTCAAGGTGGGCCAACAAAGATTAATAAGGTTTATCCATTAGCCACTATTTGACTGAGGCGGTGGTTTCGGGGATCCCCTGGGAAATTATCTTTCGTAGTCAAATTCAAATTCTTGCGAACTAACTGCCGCACTCAGAGACGTCAATTAACTTTAATGAGTATTTAATGTCAAAAATTTTCATTCAAATCTAGACCATAGACCCGGCTAGAATAGCGACTCGTTTAGAAATTGTCATTTTTTGACGTTAAGTACTCATTAACGTTATTTGACGTCTCTGAGTGCGGCTGTAAGTGTATTAAAAAGAAAATTGTGGTTAACAAAAGTTCGAAAAAAATAGATAATATTAGGCTTGATGCGGGAATCAAACTTAAGTAACACCTTAGTTATCCATTTCACGCTGTGGTGGCATTACGATATTATTATTATTTAAATAATTATTAGACAATAAAACACATTACTAACACAACAACAACAACCGACAACGTTATTATTATTTTGATTAGAAAATTGTTGTTCATCTTTAAAATTAACTATACCTACGGACCCCTTCTATGTGTTTTGCTACTTTAATGCAATATTGCTACAGCAGGTAAGTAGTAGGCACTAATTAATGGAAGTTTCTATTGTTTGATAGATGTGACAGTTTTTACTGCGACGTACTGTAGACAGCAAAGCAAACATCGCTGGCACCCTAACTATACATCGGGACTCATGTAAATTAAAACACCAGGGGTTATTTTAGCTTGATGTAACAATATACAACTTGTGTAATAAAAGACATAGTTTACACGTACTATACATACATACATAAATCACGCCTATATCCTCGCAGGGGCAGGCAGAGTTGAACTAGCACCCACGTTTCTCCAACTATGTCAAGTCCCATGTAATAGGTGACGAGCGAGCCTATTATCGGGCACAAAAGAACATTGCTATTTCTTGGTGGTATAAGAGGAACGCTGCTGCCCATTCCTCATCACTGATTTAACCTTAGTCGCCGACACCGCCGACGCCGTCGTACGACACCCACGGGAGACATTTGGGGTGGTGACAATTGTATTCTACTCTGCCGTCACCACACGGCATTACACATAGTTTACACCCGTGGTGTAAGTGGACACACCACATAGTGGACGCTATCACCCCGCGCACTGAACGGAGGTTAAGGTTAAGGAGGTGAGGTGTAGCGTATCATTACGGATTTTAAGAGGTAGTTACCTACAGAACCTGAAGAGGTATATATTCCCTAGAGTTCTTCCATGTTTCAGACGGTACGGAACACCTAACTATACTGAGGCCGCGTGGCCTTAGGAAAGACTTTGCTCCCGGTAAGCTGAGATAGATTAGATAGACAATTTATTTGCATCACTTGTACACACAAATCACTGAGTGCTCTAGGTAGCCGCCCGAATCGCGAAAGGCGAAGGTCCAACTCCCGAATCATTGTACTATGTTATCTTTTATAACGGCTATCTGAATGTCGATTTCAAATCGATTGGTGGTAGGACTTTTTCAAGTCCGCCTGACTCTCTAGCACAATCTTATCAAAATCTGTAGCCATAATAATAATGTTGGCAGCATTATAGTGTTCCGATTTGTGACAAGATAGCACCTCCGTGGTAGAGGATTTCAGATGAAGCTCGATTCCATCTTCGACCCTTATAGTCACTTCACATCAGATAAGATGAAAGCCAAAAGCTTCCTTGTCTAGCATAAAAAATAGACCCTTTAGTAGGTAGATTTTGTCACATGCTGTATAAAATAAACATTTCCCTGTTGTACCCAAGTTTTCTTTCAATATAAGCAAATGTTTCATACAAATAAAAAGTCGAAGTAACAATAAAAGTGTTTCCGAAACGGGTTTCTGCAGAGCTCAGGTTCGCAGCCAGCGAGATTGTGCAGGACAACCCTAAATTATTCCCGAGGCTAAGTGAAATCGCTTGTATGCAGCACATGTTAAAGTTCATCTTCCAACGACCGGCGAGTGCGAGTCGTATTGCGCTATTTTCTGATTGTAACGACACAGATCATGTTGCAAGGGAAGTAAATATATAAGGCCCTCACTAGACCTTGACATAACTCAGTTTTTAATTTAAAGTAGTCACTAGTGAAATCCTGACTTTTTAAAAGTTGTTCTCACTGCCGTTAGCCGTGTGGTGACGGCAGAGTAGAATACAATTGTCACCACCCCAAATCTCTCCCGTGGGTGTCGTACAAGGCGACTAAGGATAAATCATTCATGAGGAATGGGCAGCAGCGTTCCTCTTATATCACCTTGCAATGTACTGCGACTTTTGTGCCCGATAAATGGCAATAGGCTCGCCACCTATTACATGGTACCTAACATAATTGGCGAAACGTGGGTGCTAGTTCACCTCTGTCTACCCCTTCGGGGATATAGGCGTGATTTATGTATATCTGTATGTATGGTTAAAAATAATACACAGAGATATTTATATAAAATAAAACTAAATGGTCCAAGAATTATAAGTCCTTGACGGCCGCCTTGGTCGAATGCTCAGATTGCTGGGTATTGGCCAAGAGGTCCCGGGTTCGAATCCTGGTAGGGGCAAACTTTGTGATGACCACAAATGTTTGTTTCCGAGTCATGGTTGTGTATATGTTTAAGTAGTATATTTTCAACATTTATATACAGAATTGTATTAAAAATATGTCCGTCATCTAGTATCCATAACACAAGTGCTTAGACTACTTACTTTGGGCTAGATGATAGGTGTGAGTATAAAAATATTTATTTATTAAAAAAAAATGTAGGATTACTAACAGTAAATGCCTAGAGGCCGATTGCCTTACATACCTACCTAAACAGCTCTTCGCAAACAACGCAGGCAGCTGTTTATCTCTGTATACCAAAAAAACGTCATTCAAACAATCTTATATTGCGTACCCGGCTCAAAATCTGTCGCTCTCCTTCCCTTTTCCATTTTCCACGGCCAGCCTCACCTGGCCAGCCGCCGCCCGCGCCCTCCAGAAACATTGGTCGACACGGGGAGGTTTCGGAGTAGATGCGGGGGTCTACGTTGGCTGGCCGACTCCCTGTTCAGCTTTGCATGACAGATGATTATCTACGGGCCCCGTCAAAGTGAATAATTGGGCTTTAGCATACGCCGCGCTCGGAGAGCCGGCAATAGTTATATAACAGCGGCTGATTTATATTTTAGCTTTTTTGTTGTTTTTTTTTACTGCTCGATTAGCGCACTGCAGTTTGTTTTGGTTTTGGCCGTGTGGTGAAGGCACAGCAGAATAAAATTGTCACCCATCTCTCCAGTGGGTGTCGTACAAAGCGAGGTGACATTCCTTTTTTTTTTTTTTCATTTATTAGGGAAAATTAACAGTTACACATTATATGTTACTATAACTTAGCCGTGTGGTGACGGCAGAGTAGAATACAATTGTCACCACCCCAAATCTCTCCCATGGGGGTTGTACAAGGCGACTAAGGATAAATCAATGATGAGGAATGGGCAGCAGCGTTTCTCTAATACCATCTAGCAATAGCAAAGTACTGCGACTTTTGTGCCCGATATATGGCAATAGGCTCGCCACCTATTACATGGGACCTAACATAATTGGCGAAACGTGGGTGCTAGTTCACCTCTGCCTACCCCTTCGGGGATATAGGCGTGATTTATGTATGTATGTATATGTAACTACTATCACGTAAAACTCTCGTACCACCTAGCAATGTACTGCGATTCCGTGCCCGATAAATGGCTATAGACTCTTACATGGGACCTTTGGCGAATTGGTGAAACATAGGTATACACATAGTTCACCTCTGCCTACCCCTTCGGGTAAATGTATAGGTGTGAATTATGGATGTACGTAGTTTTGTTTTGTAGCGGCTACATCATAGCGCTATAGACCAACAAAGAGTCAGTAACCGAGAAATGGTTGATCAGCGAAAATTGCATAGCCATAAGATCTGTATCAAGATTGACGAAAGAATATAGGCAGAGTGGGGCCATAACCCAGCGGCTTATGGTAGAAACGGGTAGAAGACTTTCTGCCGCACTCAAAGACGTCAATTAAGTTTACTGAGTAATACCAAAAAAGTCAATCAAAACTAGACTATAGACCCGGCAAAAAAGGAGCTAGTTTTCATACATACATACATAAATCACGCCTATATCCCCGAAGGGGTAGGCAGAGGTGAACTAGCACCTACGTTTCGCCAGTTATGTTAGGTCCCATGTAATAGGTGGCGAGCCTATTGCCATTTATCGGGCACAAAAGTCGCAGTAGGTACATAGCTAGATGGTATAAGAGGAACGCTGCTGCCCATTCCTCATCACTGATTTAACCTTAGTCGTCTTGTACGACAGCCACGGAAGAGATTTGGGGTGGTGACAATTATATTCTACTCTGCCGTCACCACACGGCTGAGCTAGTTTTAAATTGACATTTTTTTTCTATTACCTAAGGACTCATTAAAGTTAATTGACTCTGAGTGCTTATATAAGTGCTATAAAATACATTTTTGGTTTGTGTCTCTCGTAAATTCAAGTAGCGATGTTAACAATATAAAAGTGTGTACTTATATAGCCTATTGTGTACTTACCTACGTAGCAGAGGCGCAAATTAAAAATCACCCCCGTAATGAATTCAAGCGATCCCTCGCACCTTGCGATGTACAAACCGCATCAAAAATTGGTCCGTCAAAGGACTAAGAAATGAAAGCGGAAACATTGGCACGCGGAAATAAAACCACGCCTCTCGCTTAAGGGGTAGACGATTAGAAAAACTTGTGACAAAAAAAATGTCAAAAATATTAGGCAAATGTGGTTTTTTAAATGGCTCAAAAAAGTAGTGATGTCGAGAAAAACGTAGGTACATTGCCTGGTTCGAATGACAGGGGTAAATGTTTGTGCTATGATAATATTTGATTTTGATTCATGTTTGTTTATATAATATTTAGTTTATAACTGTTTTCTAATTTATTTTATTCTTAATTTAAATATTTATTTAGAAAAAATACTTTTGTCAAAATTATACAGTTGTAACTCACTTTGTTTCTATTTATCTATTCCCTCGCTGAAGATCGGAAATAAAAGCACCTCGAGTAATATAACAGGTACCTAATTTTAGCCCCATTTATAACAATATACAAATGGGGCTAAAATTACCTGTTATAGATACCTATATAATATTACATTTTTTTTTGTATGGCGTGTGGTGACGGCGTATCAGAATACAATTGTGACCACCTCCCTCTCTCTCGTGGGTGTCGTATATGGCAATAGGCACGCCACCTACTACATGGGACCTAACTTAATTGGCAAAACGTGGGTGTTAATTCACCTCTGCCTCACCCTTCAGGGATATAGGTGTGATCTATATATAGTATTTATGGCAGGATCGATATCTTTTCAAAAAAAGGAGTTAACTTTGTATTCGAAACGGAGTGTAGCTAAGCTCGGCATGCCCCTTAAGTGCCCCAAGTGTAGCTGCCACCCGCGCCACGCACATGCGTGCCGCCCCCCCGCCTCCTGCTAAGCTACGTCCATTTTGTTTTTGCTCAACCAACCTTTTTTAGGCCCACCTATGCTATGGACATCGGAAAATGGCGCCTATCTATTTGCTTAATTGATTGTAATGCCGGTATTGATCGTTGAATTGAAATCTAACTTTATCTAGATTAGCCGCATTATTATTCGATTGTCACATTGGTTTATTTCCTTTGTTGGGATGCAGAAAGTTTGCCAGTGGTTTTTACCCCTGCCCTGTTCTCAGTTTAACTGGGGTCGGCGCAGTATGTTTCCTCTTCCGTTCATTTTGATTTATGTAGGTATGTGTAACTATAGATCTAATATAAAAATCTCGTGTCATAGTGTTTCATCTAACTCCACCGAAGTGGCTTGACGGATGTTTAAGAAATTTTACCACTCCCTTTTGATTCATATCAACCATCACACCGTAAAGGTGCTAGTGACTAATAAATGTATAATTGTATATATATTGCTTGTATATATTTTGTATATATTGCTAAGGTTTTACAGCCGGCCGCCTGCCTGACACCAACCCTCTTTGGGTATGCTGTTGTTGGTGGTTTTCCCTCACCATTCTGGTACCCCAAGGTACTTATTGGTCTACACCCTACACACCAACATTACACCACAACCTCCCTTAGTCGACACCCATGGGATGAGCTGACAATATTTTAATTTTTTTTTTTTGAATATTTTTTTTTTTATATCAAGTCATTATCACTGGTAACAGATTAATAATTTTCTGTTCTATTATATAAATTGTCATTACACCTAACTCTATTCTACTATAACAAAGTACATTTTTAAGCCTAAATGAATTCTTTTAGGGAGCTTCTAACGACAGCGAGTACAGGATGATCACCAATATGATCGCCGACCTTTACGCACATTGTTTAAATAATACATTAATTGTATTCTACATAGAACCAAACTCTTTTTTAAAGTTATTTGTTTTCTTTTTCCAGGATGCTGAAAAAAAGTCCCTTTTTCACTGCAACGACAGTTGCATCATACCATGCCAGACAAAGCTTCCAAGTCACGGTAGTTGAAACACAAGTAAGTAGGTGATAATCAATTATTATTTCACTTTTATTTGAACACTATATAAATGTATAAAATATTTCAAAAGAAAGAGGTCAGAAAAAAAACTAAAAATGTATTGTCCTGATGCGAGATTCGATCCCCGTCTTCTTATACCACTCAGCTAACCTGTATACCTACCTACGTTAAGCGGAGACGTTTAGCTCTCCTAATTTTTTATTTTAATTTGATTATTTTTTATGTTTATTCCTGACCTATCTTCTAATTTGTTAATAGTTATTTCATAAGACAAAAAATATGCAAATAGTTGAGAATTATACAAAACAGAATGAAATAAAAACGCATTGAATTATTTTTTACTAAATTTCCTATAAATTTCGTTTTATTTACTAAAAGTTAAAAAAAAAGAACACTCAATGCAGATGCACATAATACGATATAGGTAGCCATTTATTGCGTTACAAATGGCTATATCATACCGTGTTTCGGTGGTCATGCTAGCCGGCCAGAGCTTCCCAAAGAGTTAGCAGGCTTTTCAGACTGCTGCAGGCTTCCGGGACCGATACTGAAGATTGGAGTAGCCTTGTCCGTTGATCTGCCACGCTCCTGCATTCAATAAGCATGCTGCAAGCATTATGTTGTGTCCGATCTTCTGCCTCCATGCATCCTCTGCCTAGAGGGCTGTCTGTAACCCCAATGATAAATAGTTTTTAGTTTAGGGGATAGTGGCCATTGGCCCTGTGTATTATGGTAGCTACCCTACTCGAAAACAAGTAGTTTTCGAGGGTATTCTGGCAGAACCGAATAAGTGCACGATTTCAGAAAATTTACCTACATACATAATTGAGCATATTTAGTTTTTTCAGCTCTTTTTATCTAGCAAGTAACTTGCAGGAACTTTATAGGTACCTATATGCAATTTTATTTTCTGTGCAAAATAATCCATGCCCCATACTTCGGAAGGCGCGTTAAGCCGTTCCGTTGGTTCCGGCTGCATCTGCATTCGTTAAAATCCGCCAGATCGCATTGGGTAACACATCTAGAGGTAAGGCGTGTGCCCCAGCAGTGGGGACTTTAAAATAGCTGCTGATGATGAAGATAAAATTTTTTTTTTCTAAATGACATATTTGGCACTTATTCGATTCTGCCAGAATACCTACCCTCAATATACATTTTCATACAGGCATAATTTTGTGATTTGGCCAAATCGCTAGAGATTAACCGAGCTTTTGTTGTCCGTTACATTGCAAGGTAGGTAATAGATATTATTAATATTAATGTAAGTATGTAGGTATCTATTAGTACACGCGACATCCACGTATCTAAAGAATGTCTCCTATTGCAGGTGGTTCGAAGAGATTTCTTTTAGAAATAAGCCACACCTTTTGTACTGATTATAATTTAGTGTTTTTCCTTGTATTGTAATTCTCGTTTACAATAAACAATTAAATAAATAAATTGCTTGTATCTGACTTACATGCCATACACTTAGGCTTATTGTTGTACAATCAACAGCACGACAGGCTACCACAAAATGTCAAATATTCTTTATACACGTGACTTTGTGCCTTACTGCAAACAAGTTAAGGTTGACAATTGATTAAAGACATTTGAGAGTTTTGGGTATAGTACCATTTACCGTACCTATAAAAGAAACAGTGAGATATATAAGGTTATACTGTAAGAAAAAAATATTTTAATTAAATAAATAGCAAATTCGTACCTGTATTTACAATTTCTTACATAAACAGAAAAACATTGCGAACATAATTTTTTTTTTCTTATGCTAAAAATATAAGCTTAACCTAAAAATATTGTTCAAAGATCCTCAATATGCACACATGGCATGTTTATATTCTATGTAGTTCAGTATTATCTACATTTATCAAACACGCTTCCCTTCCAAATTGTTTTTGTATTTCCGTTACACCTGAAATACAATATTCCTATGAATATAATATATGGCCCTCCCTACAGCCTTTGTTAACCAAAACAAACGCGCCATTTTAACACACCTAATACATAAACAGCTATTTACCCACTCTAGATAACGCAGACTTGCAGGGAACGAATATATTTGGCGAGACCGGAAAAAAATCCGCCCGAATCTCAACTCTACTGCTCAAAAACTAGGGGTGTGTTTCAAGAGGATTATGCGGCTAAATGATGATGCAAGTGCCGCCGAGGAGGCGCCATCCATCATCGTGACGTTTCTATTTATCTTGATGAGGCCTCCACTTCCGATACTAATGGGCTTTTGTGTTTTTTTTAACGGACAAAGGAAAATGTAGACATGCGGCCGCCGTAGCTGTAAAATAAAAATAAAAAGAGACCATAGCACCTTATCATAAATGCATTATCATCATCATCAGCATTTAAACGCCCCCATTGATAGGGCACAGGCCTTTATGGTTGGAAGAATATTGGGAGAATGGGACATAAATGATTGGTATTAATTAACCCCTGCATATGCAGCCGGGTCCATCGGCTTAGCGTGCCTTCGGAAACACAGAGGAACTCAAGATGAACATAGAGGAATTTTCGGTCACTTATAATAATTATACTTAGGTACAACAAAATACTACAAAATTATCAATTTATTTTGAAAGATGTCATAAACTGTACCTATATCAGAACCAACTTGTCATAATAAATATTCATGATTTCAAGCAAAAAATATTGGCTTACACTCATCAACTTTAACCAAGGATATTTCATTGACTTTACTTTATGTTATATCGGTTACTATATTATTTTAGTATGTTAAATACTGACGATTTCTATGCTATTTATTCAATGTAATTGAAAAACTGCAAACATTACGTCAGTATTATAAGAATGGGGGCTAATTGGAAATGATGTATACATAAAATATCCATAGACATTGTTGAGCAGTAAAGTTTTCTAGGTTCTATAAAAATGTAAATAACTAACAAAAAGGAATAGTGTCTGTTAAAAGCTTTTACGACAGAACAAAGTCCCTATTTAAATCTTCTTTCATAGCCGCAGCTTATTCCAAACATAGGCACTGCCTATATACAGACCACATAGGGGTAATTTAAATCTGAACACAAAAGCTCTGCACAATGCCGAAGCACAAAGACCTAAACAAAACCACATACCATAAACAAATCTTTATTCCACATACAATGTCATAAGGAAAAACTCTTCTTGGGTTGAACCGAGTAATGCGGTTATATAATCCCCTTTATGGCCTCACAAACAAAGGCCAACGCGCTACACCACGTCATAGCAAAATACATTTTATTACCAACGTACTATCACTAAGACAAATGAGAAATACACAATACAGACCTACCCTATTTACCTAGCTACGGCCCTGCCCGCCCGCAAAACAGGCGCCTTCTTTTATAATCTAACGGCAACACGCGAAAATGACCGCTATTAGCACTGGATAAAGCGATTTTTTGTGCGGCAAAAGTTCCCGTTTCAAAACTTGAGCCCGCTCCTTTTACATAGTCTATATTCCAGCTGGGCTGCGGGCGAAAACTAACTCTAAATTGGAGACTTTACGGTCCAGTTTAGAAGCCGGTTGCGTAACGCACTGGTGTCGTTTCGCAGTGACGTCGGCGGTCAAAATTTATTGTGCATAAATGTACCTCTGGCTAACCCGGGAGTTAGGGGGGGAGTAGGCTTAAAAATCGGGGTAAGGGGCAAAGGGGTGCGTTTTTAGCGTTCGCATCGCGTCGGCCTATTTGGGGTGTTGATGGCTGGCAGGGGCGCACTCAGGGGTAGCGGTGACAAGTAGCCAGTCATTATAGACAAAACTGGTTTAATGCTCCATGAAATGCAATCCATATTTTACTTTAACTAGGTTTACCTAATAGTAGATTATATACAAAATAAATGTATGAAACTGACATATTACAGAGAAAACAATTCGTCAGTTTCATACTTTTGTGTTCTATGCGTTCGAATAGAAAACTCACTTCGCTAGGCCCACAGAGCGTAGGGCTTTCTTTTTATCGCCTGAGATATAATTATAATTTAAGAAAATAATGTGTTTAGAAAGATTTCGAAAAATTATAAGTAGTCTTGATTCCCGCATAAAAACTATAAGTTTTCGAACTTTTTCTAACCAAAAATGTAGTTTTTCATAATTTTAATTGTATTCTATTTCAAATTTCAGGAAGGCACCGCTGTTGCTATGGGGATGTGATGTGAAGCTGCACTTTGGCCAACTGCAAACGGTGGATGATGGCCCGTAATCTGAAAAAAGCAAACAATCTGTACTACATTATTCTATTTAGAAGCGCGAAGTAAGTTCGTTTGTTTAGTTTGGCCAAATATTTAAATGTGCTTATTTGGTAATAAGGTCTAATAAATATTACCTATAGTAAGCCCAGGACACGCCACGCCTGAGCCAAGGTCTTAGGGAATAGAGGCAGTTTTAAGCCATTCACGCACTACCACTCCATTATTTCATCCACAAACGGCTAACAAGCAACATTATCATACATCCCACCCTGAGGCCGTTCACTCCCTGATTCGATACATGTTTCTCGCCTGCCTGCCGATCCAAGCTCCGATTTGGGCGCCTTGTGAGGCTCTCCGCGGCAGTATATCTCCCTCGGGAGATGCTGTCCCCCCATGGGGGACGCCTGCCGTGGAGGCACCCTCACAGGGAGTGCTCGACTGCAACGCTTGAGGACACGTTTGGCTTTAGGTCAAGGTCAAGGCCCACAGCCTAGGTCCTCCTAGGTAATCCTTTTTGGGAGAACTCGAATGCAAGTCTCGATTACACCCCAAGGTTTTTGCTTTGCGAAAAGATCAAAGTGGCCTAAAGGCCCTCCGGCCAGCAGACAGCATATTTCAAAACGTATAGTAAAACTGGGAAAATGCCTCAGATGTTTGCCTTTTGGGTACTTAGGCATTCCGATGCTCGGAGGAACTTTAAGTACTTTTTCTCGTAACATACCCATCGACTGATTGGCTCACCCTAGCAATTGCTGGCCAAGCGTGGCAGTGGGACATCGCCCTCACCCATTATCAACCATCATTCCACATCTATCATAATATTTGAATATTATAAAGGTTGTGAAAAATGTATCTGTCCAATGTAATAGGGGGCGAACTTACTGCTATATTATATCGGGCACATAAATCGTAGTATATTTAGATATGAGGGCTTGCTACAAATGGTATTCTGCTCTTCAAATCTAGACATATTTATGTCTGAAGTAATATATTTCGCACACAGTGTGTATTTACATATTTTACTCACAAAGTCTACTAAATCCGTCCCTGTAGCGCGTTTAACCCGCACCCAGCCGACCTCTACGCACGTCTCACTCGCACAAACTCCAAAAAGAACTCTCTGTCGCATTCCACCCTTTGCTTAAATTATTGCACCTCCGCCCGACACTAGAGGTTTGGGCATATCTGTGTGGCAAGCGCGCACTCTAAAATAAGTCGTCGCCTTCTCACATTAGGGTTCAAAATAGGAAACTCTAAGGCAATGGCAAGAACGAATTCCTCTAAAGAACATACAGTTCTGGTGATCCGATATACCATTAGATACTGATCTATGTTCAGAATTTTCACCGCTTTATTTGAGACTTTATTGTGCTTTACCTAAGGTTTATAATTGATGAAGGGTTTGAGTGTAAAATTCGTCTTTTGAGACTCGCACAAAATCAGCAGACAAGCTCTGTAAGAGCGGTGGGCATTAAAAAGGCCACACGGGGGGTGCCGGCTAGGAGGGGTGGTGGGAGGGGTGAAGTTTGAAGTAGTCATCGTGCCGGAGGGGAAAAGTGGCATTCCTGCCACGTCCTTGGCGTGTGAAAGACGGGTCGATTGAATAAAACTCCCTATTAAATGTTTTCAGATAGACATTTCATTTTTTTAAATAAAGAAACAGATATTTGCCATAGTTCTCCCTATATTCTTCCATCCATAGGAAAACCCATTAAGACGACGAAGTGGCGACATTAAAGGCTGGTGATGATGATGATGACAAGAAAATAGCTAATATTGTTATGCCCTTTAATATCTCCAAGGCACATGCCTTCACTATGCATTATAGGGAGTATGGGATATCACCCAGTGACCTGGTGGGGATTGGTGGGTATTAACGACTGCAGGTGCATCTGGGACTAACGGTTTAATGTGCCTTCCGAAGCACGGACGGAATTTGAGATAATATATTTTTGGTCACCATTCCAATGACCGGCCTTAGCAAACATTGATTAGTTTACGCAATTCCTAAGCATTTTATTAATTTTGAATAAAACATTATTGTTGAGATGACTGGTAAAAATTGATAAAATAAGGAATATTGGTATGTAAGAGGGAGGGAGTTAGAAAGTGTGACATAACACTGAAACGACTATTAGCTTGGTATGGACATTTTTTAAGGCGGAATGCTATAAATATGAGTAAAAAAAGTTATGGACTTGTAATATTACAACTCTCACTGCCACACTCAGAGACGTCAATTAACATTAATGAGTACTTAATACAAATATAATTCAAAACTGGTCGCTATTCTGGTCAGGTCTATGGTCTACATTTAAATGATTTCTTTTTGACATTAAGTACCTACTCATTAAAGTTTATTGACGTCTCTGAGTGCGGTAGAAGACAGCGATGAGTAATGGGCAGCAGTGCTCCTCTTATACCACCTAGCAATATACTGCGATTTACGTGACCTATTACATGGGACTAACACGATTGGGTAAGCGCGACTCTTAATTCACCTCTGCAGCCCCTTCGGGGATAAATAGGCCTGGTTTATATATGTTTATTTATATGAATACATATATCAAGCTAAAACTTGAATTTGGCCGTAGATTCTCAAAACTGATTACGTCCCCCGGTCTCAGGTGGGGACGGACTCAGTCTCTATCAGATGGGCGTAATTTTTCATTACATTACCGGGGGATAGTCATGCACGCGTGAAGATAAACCCTCGGCCGGCCCTGTACTGTGCTACGCGAGCGGCGCTAATTTTTGTCACTTTCATTTCTTTTTTTTAGTCTTTTTAAAACATGCACAGATTTGGCTCGTTTGTGTGACTAAGGAAACGTCAATAAGACATGAAAGGACAGGTTAACATGGGATTTTTCTTTTATTCCGTTTTGTATATAACATTTGGCATAAAATAATAGGTATATATGTACATTATTTTATGCCAAACAAAACAATGATAGTATATTATCTAATTAAGGTTTATTTTTTTGTTATACTCGTAATGAAATTAAATTGAAGAGTGAGCGAGTCGAAAATTTATAAAATGTTATAATTGTTTATCCTAATAAGAAGCGTATTTCCAATGCTGCCCAAACATAAAAAAGTCTCTACTTGGGTTTTTATGTCAAAAATATAAGATTGAGATTTGAGATCTATCAAAATCTTGAAATATGTTAAGACGTAGTACGTATGTATCTACTTATGTACTAACCTTTATTAATAAATACGGCCTGTATAATTATTATCAAATGAAATGATGTAAACAAGTACCTAATAGAAGAATTATTAATATTAATACTAAAATATTTACTAGAATTTTTCTGTCGTTTTATATTTATAACATTTTATGAGATCTAAATTTAAATCGCTTAACATACGTAAAATTTGTAATCTTAATAATTAAATTTCCATTCAAGATAAATATTGATTGTATTATAATCTAAAATTTAATTCAGGGTGTAATTAGTTAGCGTTAAAAATATAATTGTACTTATAAGTTCTAGCAATGACAATATTAAATAAATAAATAACAATTTTTATAAACGACAGCTACATATTATAAATTTTCTCAATGAGCCAGTGTTAAGCATAATTAAGCTTATTGGCAATCACAATTCACATATATTTAAAATATATTTAAAGTTACAACAAAAAAATACGGACCTTAACAAAAGTAGAAAAAAGTCTAACCAAAAAATGGTTATTGCCGATTCGCTCGAATTTCGTGGTAGCGGGAATTCGGGTGCGGAGTTCCCTTAGGAAATTAGTTGTAGCCGAAAGAGGACCCTTTTGTGGCCCACGAAGTTCACGCCCTGACCGCTAGGTGGCGCTGGGCGGTCCGAATTTAGAACTGTTAATAATAACCTATATTGAGTAATGTTTCTTATTTCAACATTACCTACAATTGACATCATTTCAAAAATGACAACCTTCCAAAATAAAAATACCGTTTCTTTATTTTCTAATCCTGACTTCGAAAATAATTTTATTAATTTTTTTTTTTACTTAATTACAGAGAAAAAAAATAAAATGTAAAAAACATGCGATGACGTCACAGTCGTAGATGTATGAATTAAAACGTTTTCCTTCCTAGATGGAAGAATAAAAAGTTACCATAGACATGATAACAGTCGTCAGTCATAAATCAAATCCAATGTCATTAATATTAAATGTCATCGTCGAAATTACCCTTCATAAACTTTAATTTAAAAAATTTACTTTGAAATTAATTTCAAACATTTGCGATAAAATGTTTTTATTTTCGACACCGGTAACGCCAGTTTTTTTATTTTGACAAGTGATCTTTTTATTTTTCGAGTCAAGAGTGATTTTGCCATTCGTCCACGACAGTTACCTACGTCATTTGGCGCTTACGTCTATTTAGAATGACCGGTATTTCAATCATGATTTTTTGTATGAAAACGACGGAATTCAAAAGAAATAAAAAATATGGGTGTCTCCATTTTCGGTTTAATTTCATATAACATCATAATAAAGGTATGTTAAAAAAATTAAATGTTTTCAATTTCATTTTAGATTTTTTCTCAAATACCTAACAGTAAAATGAAAAATAATCAATTTTTTCTCAAAGGAAACTAGAATAGACTTAAAAGTTAGTAACAATATTTTGTTGCATGATTCTTTGCTAATTATTTAGGTAACATTTGTATCTGTACTGTCAGTACCATCGCATCGTGTGTCGTCGTGACAAGGGGGCTAAGGGTACAGACAGCGATGATTAATTGTCAACAGCATCCCTTTTATAACACCTAGCATTAAACTGCGATTTATGTGCCCTAGAGATGGCAATAGGCTCGCCTACCTAACCTTATTAGCGAAAAGTGGATATTGTATTCCCCTCTGCCCACCCCTTCAGCGACATAGGCGTGATTTATGTAATTTTGTATTTATGTACTCAATTGTATTCTCCAAGTATACTCTTTCGTAATTTAGCTGTAATACGCAAAAAATGGTAGGAACACTCTACTACTGGTAACTCCCGGTAGCTGAAACATGACGAAACCACAGCGAGCAACTAAGTTTAGCCTCCAGTACATAATTCGGAACATTAAATGTTAGCCGGGAACATTTTCAAACTGAAATATTTGAAAATACAGCGAAAACTGTGCGAAATTAAACCGCCACCTCATTTATTAAGTGTAGTAAACGATAATTAGTTTCACGGTTGGGGAAATTTAAACTTTACGCCCCAACTATAAACAACAATTTTCACTGAGAGGTGGGTACGTTAGGTTGTAAATTAGGCTGTTCACTGGAAAGAGAAGAAACTTTATAAATCAACGTGTGTGTGTGTGTGTGTAACGTCAGCAAATTGAATTCTAAAGTCAGGTGGAACGAACGGATTATGGTGAAATAAAAAATGGACAATAATAAATACAAACAGTTTTCTGTGTAAAAAGCGGACGGCGCGTGGGTGTGAATGTCTAGATGGTTAATTAGTTTTAACATCAGAAAAGATCAGGAACGAATATTCCAAAGAGAGATTTTGTTAAAGTAGAATGAGCCAAACCCGACTCACCACAGAGGTGTACATAAAATTTGACAAAGGAAGATTAGAGACAGATAGACGAAGAGATATCAACAAGAACCTTGGGGTCGTAAATATTGCAGGGCAAAGCACCAACAAGAGCATACAATTATAAACAGTGCTCAAAATTTGAGCACTGCTATTATTTTTTCATGCTATACCTTTTCACGGTTGGTGTCAGGCAGGCGCCCAGCTGTTAAACCTAAACCAAAACCTGGAGCAGTATGGATTAGAATGTTGTCATTCCAATCACTCTCTCCGTTCATCGGTCTCTCGACATGGCCCGTTCCGTCTCTTTTCTATACATTCATTCACCACTAGCACCTTTCCGGTGTGATGGATGGTATGTATCAAAAGGGAGTGGATGGCTTGATGACGTCTGACCGATATAAATGGAAGAGGGAACATACTGCGCCGACCCCGATAGACTGGGAGCAGGGCAGGAAGAAAAAAAATAATTACGCGACGGAGTTTTGTACTAACAACTAATAAACGTCTTCTTCTACTTCTCCCTGTCCTGTTCCCTAATAAACTTGTCTGTGAAAACAAATGCCAACACAATCTCTCATCCTGAACAATCCTGAAGAATGAAAATGAAGGAATTTCTTGCAATGCGACGTGCGAGCTCGTAGATTTTTACGATGCAGGGCCTAAAAGTACCATTATTTGATGATTATCACAAATTTACATTCGTTCGATATAAACGTGTTATTGTTTGCTACCTGGCCAGGCACATTTAATCTTTACGATATGATGTCCGAAATCGATTGAGATTAATACATACATTTGATTTCCCAAAAAGATTTCTTCGCGGGTAGGCCCGGACCGCACTACGGGGCTCGGGAATCTAATTTCCGTCCCACTCTGGAATCGGGGAAGTTGGCACAACTATTAAAACTCCCAGCCACTAATTCCAGACATTCCAGAGACGCACTCGCAATTAACAAGTTGCCCTCGGCCAAAGTTGAGGCCCGTATATAACGGTTCCGTATAAAATACGACCAAAGTGCAAAGTTGGACAGCGCTATCCTTGGTGGCTATAATTTATGTGGGGCCAACTTATATTTTGTACGGTCCGCAGGAAAGACGGAAAAATATTTTTTTATGCCACATCTCACAAGAAAGTGGATTTTTTGGCCCGCCACGCGTACAGTAAATCCAAGTTCCTGGTCAGGAGGTGACATAAAACACGACAATTTATACTTTAAGACTAACTCTTAGCAGAAGTAAATTAATACTCCCGTTTTGCCATACGTTAGGTCCCATATAGCAGGGAGCGAGCCTATTGGAATCTACCGGGCACGTAAATAGCAGTATTTTGTGTAAGAGAAACGTACTACTCATCACTCATCGCTGTCTTTAACCTTAGTCGCTTTGTACGACACTCGCAAGAGAGATGGTGGGTTGGTGACAATTATATTGTACTCTGCTCCACGGTCAAGACACGAGTTATTCCAGTCTGATCCCCAAAACAACAATATGTCCAAAAATATTTATTATCAATTTATTACAAAATTATAAGTAATATTAAATGAGAGGATTGTCTTTAGCGTGTTCTTGCTGACGGTACCCTGAGCCAAGAGGCGCCGTGCCCGCGGTAATTGTCCAAAAGTTTCGACCCTCAGCGATGGTGGGATTGGTTCACGGTTCCTTACACGTGAAAGCAGGCTGCTTGCCAATTCTACACACAGTGGTGTATGTGATCGCGGACTGCTTGCCAATTCTACGCTGTTCACAGACAATGGTCGATGGGAGTGATTTTTTTAATTAGCCTGTAGGATTCCACTGCTGGGAAAATGCCTCCCCCGCAACCGAATATCAATCGAAGTCCGCAGCTGTCCGTATACTAATATAAAGCTGAACAGTTTGTTTATTTGTTTGGTTGGTTGGTTAAACGCACTAATCTCAGAAACTACTGGTTCAAATTGAATTTTTTTTTGTATGTTGAATAGTCCATTTATTGAGGAAGGTTATTAGGCTATATAACAACCGACATAGTACGCCGCGGGCGACCTCTAGTTCTAAAATATATCTACCATATGAGTATAAAATAATGATTTTCCGCCAATAATCATCCCATTGGTTTGGGTTGTTTGTTGTTAAAAACGTATTGTTCAGGAATGGTATTCTGCCTGTTTAATTACTTGAAATAGATTATTTTTTGTTACTTACACTAACAGACAAGTTTTATGAAAAATTTTCATATTATTATATACCTTACTCCAAACCATATAGTCAGCTAAATTTATTTAATTTTTGTTTGCCGTGTGGTGACGGCAGAGTAGAATACAATTGTCACCACCCCAAATCTCTCCCGTGGGTGTCGTACAAGGCGACTAAGGATAAAACAGTGATGAGGAATGGGCAGCAGCGTTCCTCTTATACCACCACTAATCCACCTAGCAATATACTGCGACTTTTGAGCCCGATAAATGGCAATAGGCTCGCCACCTATTACATGGGACCTGACATAATTGGCGAAACGTGGGTGCTAGTTCACCTCTACCTACGCCTTCGGGGATATAGGCGTGATTTATGTATGTATGTATGTATGTGTATGTAGTTTGCCGTGTGGTGACAGCAGAGCAGAATGCAATTGTCGCCATCCCCAATCTCTCCCGCGGGTGTCGTACAAGGGCGACCTAAGGGACAAGATAGCGATTAGTAATGGGCACCAGCGTTCCTCTCTAACACCTAGCATTATCCCACGATTTCCGTGCCCTATACATACCCCTTCCTGTTAATGTATGTAAGAATTTAGTCAGATTTGCAAGATAAATCTGAAGAGAATATTCACCAAACCTTGCTATCGAATAGAACTGGTACTTTTAAAGCGTTTCCCACTTGGCTTTTACTTCCAAAGCCCAGTTCGCGATTGCCAAATCAGTGTTAGCGTTTCGCCGAATCAGCCGAACTTGAATATAGGCACGGTTATTTAATCTCTGAAGGGAGTTATTAGAGTGGACGTGGTAGCGCGGGAAGTCGGGGTGGGTCTTGCGGCGGCCGAGTAATGAGTTGGGAGGCCCGGCCCTCTGATAAGCCACTCGCAGACATGACGGTAGGTATTAAAGGCAAGCGATACCTATTCGTTGAGAATAAAAGAACAGTGATGACTGCGGGTTAACAAAGCAGTTCCGGTGGCATCAAAATGATTTGCTGGCAACTTCCTTCTTCTTCTTCTTCCTCCTGTCCTTATCCCGCTCTAGGCGGGGTCGGCACAATCAGTTGCTCATCCACTTCTCTCGCATTTGCTCGGATCCTCATAAGTTGAATGGTAATGGCCTCGCCCTCTAATTCATGGGACTTGGAATGAGCTGGCGGGACGTGGGAAAATACCCCTGCCTAAAAAGATTTTTTAATTATGCTCTTAACCCCATTTTTTAATAATAATAAGTGGCGCTGGTGGAACACCCAAAAGATTCTTTTAATTATGTCCTAAACCCCATTTTTTAATACAGTGGCGCTTCTGCCTTAGTAAGAGATCTATGCGTGAAGTTAAATTTTGGAACCGCTCTCGAGACTACAGATATTTATCTGGCCGGTGCCGGACTTTTTTAATATAAATGTTCTTTGTTCGTGACGGGAGAAAGTTTTAATGAAAATTCAAATAAGGACAACTTTTAACCTTTTATTTTTTCGTGCTTTTTTGGGTTAGAAATTGTTTTTTTCTGTTGATTCAAGTTGGTCCTCGTAGGTAGCTAGTTGGGTTCAATATTTAAGGGCTTTAGTTTGGTATATGACGCAAGTATTATTTACATAGATATATTTGTTTTAGTATCAAAAATATCATTAGCGTCAATTTATTTTTCTTCAACATAAAAAGTATACATACATAAATTACGCCTATATCCCCGAAGGGGTAGGCAACCAGTACTCACGTTTTGCCAATTATGGTAGGTCCCATGTAATAGGTGGCGATCAGTTAGCCTAGGTGGTATAAGAGGAACGCTGCTGCCTATTCCTAATCACTGATTTATTCTTAGTCGTCTTGTACGGACACCCACGAGAGAGATTTGTGTAGGTGACAATTGTATTCTACTCTTCCGCCACCACAGCCACACGTATCGTTATGTATCAAAATAATATCTTTGTCACTTCTCATGTTCAAAAAGTTCGTCTTTATGTCGTATAAGGGCTGCATAAAAAGGCTATTTTATGCTCTAACGCATTAAGTAAAATTTTCTTTCACACAAAAATTCTTAGGCCCAACAGCCAACAACAAAACTTCAACTTAGGCACCGTGAACCTCTTCGATATAATGTCCAAAATCGGTTGAGGTTAATTGGATTGGCATTTCGTGGTAGCCTGGTTGACTGTACGTCGCAGTCCACACCAATCTAGCAGAGGCCTACCGGGCAGCTCCGTCCCTCGACGACACCGCTCTTGCCCCCAAACTACCAAAGGGTTCGGGGTACCTGAAGCATTTATTTGTCCAGTCCTCTCAAATTTTGACCTCTGTTGTATAAGGCATCGTGCACACGCCAGATTTTATGCGTTCATGTTGGTAAAAGTTCAAACCTAATAATTTACTTTTGCGTCGCATTTTTAGGTACATTTAAGACACTTTATATAGTGAGAATAGTATTGCGATACATATCTATTCATTACTTATTGTTTATTTCGGTAAGTTTAAATTTCCAGCATGATGATCTTTTCGTTATTCGACTAAATAATATCAAAATAAAATTGAGAAATCAACACCAATATTCTAGACCAAAATAGGGACTGACTTCACTCGATATATTATTATTTATGGATGTCCTAATGATTAACCCAAGGAGGGTTAGTGTCAGGCAGGCGGCCGGCTGTAAAACCTAAGCCAAAACCTTGAGCAGTATGGATTGGACTGTTGTCATTCTAATCACTCTCTCCGTTCATCGGTCTCTCGACATGGTCCATTCCGTCTCTTTTCTATACATTCATTCATTACTAGCACCTTTACGGTGTGATGGATGATATGAATCAAAAGGGAGTGGATGGCTTGATGACGTCTGACCAATATGAATGGAAGAGGAAACATATTGCGCGCACCCCAGATAGACTGGGAACTGGGCAGGGATAAGAAGAAGGCTGTCCTAATGAATTGGCCTACGAGTGTTTACAGAATTCCTTTGTGGTATCTATATCTACATTACCTATCTGTTGGGTCATTCATACCGGATGTTTGCGGTCATACTCACATAATAATATAATATAGTCTTCATTTGTCCATTATATCTATACCGGGTGGAAAAAATACCGTGTAAAAATGAAAAATACATTTAATTTTGATGATGGTAAATTTTACTGAAAGAAAACATTCCTTTATTTTCAAAAATACATAAAACTCATTGAAAAAATCACCTAAAAGTAAAAAGTAGTAAAATGTGACAAAAAAAACATTCTGTATTTTATGATACCAACCGAAAAAGTCATTCAATAAGGTTCAATTTCTTTTCTAGCACCTTTCCGATCGATTGATGACGTTTGGCCGATATAAAAGGAAGAGGAAACACACTGCACCAACCCAAAACAATTTGAGAGACGTTAGCTAGATGATTGTATATTCCACTTCCCTGTCTCTCTCCTTCATCTTTAAAAAAGGAAGCGTGACGTTACCACCCATTCAACTTCTTGCAAGCGTCTCGAATCATCTTCTTCTTCTTCCTGCTCTAGGTGGGGTCGGCACAACATGTTTTCTTCTTCCACTCCTCTCTATCCTTCACTAATTTCTCATCCACCCCTCTCGCTATCATATCCTCCTTTACACAATTCGTCCATCTTTTCTTTGGTCTTCCTCTCCTTCAACGTTCTTCCACGTTCATACTTAACATTCTTCTGCCAACATAGCTTTCATCTCTTCGCATGACATGACCAAACCATCCAAGTCTATCACTCTGCAGCCTCTTAGCCACTGGCGCTACTTTTAAACTTCCCATTATATTCGAATCATCTTGTGACAAAAATTTTACACAACTCAACTTCCACATCTTTTTTTTATATATATAATTTCTGTGCCAACAGAACTTGGTCCGTGTGCACTCAGCCTTACTTAAAAAAGCTGCCCCTAATGACACGGCCAATCCTTTATTTGCCGTGGCCTATTTACACACTCCTGCGCCGGACCCGCACGTCGGCTATACCTTTTTATTCTCCTCCGGCACACGTTTTAATCAAGTCACCACCAGCACTTAATTACTTAACTTGATTAAGTACACTTTCAATGCTTTTGATTAGCTGGAACTTTGCTAATTTACCTAATTATCGTTGAGTGAGATGCCACGGTGCTCAAAAAACGCCGCTGCCCATTCCTCGTTATATTATGACTCTTACTGCCGCACTCAGAGACGTCAATTAACGTTAATGAGTACTTAATGCCAAAACTAACTACCATCTTTTCAAAATCTGTAGCCATAATAATAATATTAAGAGCATTATTGTGTTCCGACAATTTGTGATAAGTAGCCTACCCCTTTGTGTTTGAGGGTTCCAGGTGAAGCTCGATTCCATCTTCGGCCCTCATCGTCACTTATCATCAAAAAGGGTAAGGCTTCCCTTTCTAACATTAAAAAAAAATTAAAAAAGAATTACAGCTAGAAGTTGTTAAGAACCCTTAATTAGTACAGTTTTTAACAAAAACAGCCACGACATGCGTTGTTGAAACTTGGATAAACTAATCTAATGATATAGATTATCATTAGATGATATTACTTTTTACAGGTTGCAAAAATATTGAGAATTTGATGAGGATTTATTTTGTAGCTCTGACGTAAGCAAGTCCAAATCCGTTGCCACCCCTCCGCGTCTAATTAAAACCACCAAACCATTTAATTACGACTATAGACCAGAAAGCGCCTTCTACCGTGATTACGTAGGTACTATTTACCGAATACTTACCGGCGATCGGCGAAAAGCGGGCATAATGAAACGGGAGGCCATTTTCAAACGGTAGGTAGGTACGTACCCTCGCAAAATTAAAATTCTCAAAACGTCCGCACTTTGAAAAAGATATATGAGGGTGCTCTTTCATCTTCCCCGCGGGGTAACCTTAGCCGTTTGCGGGTTGGGCGGTGCGCCGGCGAGTGCTGCCGGCCGTGACGCGAAAAAACATCGACAAAATTTAATTTAATTATTTATAAAAAATCCGCCCAAGGTACCCCTTGGGCGGATTTTTCGATGCTTGCACAACAATTTGGCCTATTGTCCACGTCACCGTACGGTGTGTTAGCCATACGGTTATATGACATGAGGCCAAAGGCACGCCGTACGGTTAAACAACCGTGACGTGGACAAAAGTGCATATTGCCATACAACGCTGATAAAAATCACGCCGTGCGTAAACGCGGCGCACGCGGCGGAGGGCGGCCGGCGCCGGCGCCGTGCACGTCTACAAGCTTCCATAGTGATCCATACAACACTGACGACCGTGCCTATGCACGGCAAATTAACCGTAGATTTTGACGGCGAAAAACCATGTGTGTACAAGAGGCTTTTCGGTCTGATAAGTTGTTGGGCTCGCAAAATGAATTGTCACCTGCGCTAGAACGAAAGACAAAGATGATACACATCACACATCTTTAATTTATCGGTGTAAAAGGATATTTTTAATAAATAAATATCTAAATATTTTAAAGAATCCCACCTATAATCTAGCCCAAAGTAAGTAGCATAAGCAAGCACTTATGTTATGGGTAGACATTTTTTTATAAACGTAATTAGTTATAAATATTGAAAATATACTTCATAAACCATCATGACTCGAGAAAAATTATGTGTATTCATCACAAACATTTGCCCCTACCAGGATTCGAATCCGGAACCTCTTGATCAATACCCAGCGATCTCACCAGTTGACCAAGCTGCCACCAAGATACACACGAGAGTGACCGTTTTAGGCAGTGTGCAGCCTTAAACGTAGGGCAGTTGCCCTACGTTTAAGGCGAGTATTCCCTAATTGGTACAATTTTGAACATCTAGTTATTAATTGTATTAGAACACACAAGTCTGAAATTCATACTCATTAAACTTGAAGATAAACGATAAGTAGAAGCAAGAATAACTAATCTGCCATCTTTCAACTAGAATCGAACCCAAAAAAGTACTTTTAGCTATGGTTTTAGTTTTAGCGATGGTCTAGAAATCCAATTAAGTTAGGTCCTATAGGTGGCGGAGCCTATTGCCTGTCGGGGACATTAATCGCAGTTTATTGCTAGGTGATATAAGAGAAATGCTGCTGCACATTACTTACGTATCGCTTTCTTTACCATTAGTCGCCTTGTACGGGGATGTCGCCATCTCCCCCGGGGGGTACCCTCGGGGGAGATGGGGGTGATGACAATTTTGTTTTGCTCTGTCGTCACCACACGGCTAGTTAAAGTTACTTCTAATTAAAGTACGGCAGCAATAATTACCTAAAAGCTTAATAAAAAAAAATTATAGAAAAAAAACGTTACTAAGTTGGCAGCACTGCCGGTGGGGGTACGGAGGGGGTCGGCAAAGTCGGGGTTCAGACCTCCGCGGTTATTTATGGGGCCCTCGAGTCCATGAAGTGCCCAACGAATATAAATCCTGGCAAGACTTGAAATGTGAAATAAGAATTAGTTAAAACCGCCCGAAAGCTGCGCCGTGTGAGGTTTTGGGGCGTGTTCGTTTTAACGGAGACTTAGGTGGTGTATATACATGTTGCGTGAAGTGTTTCGAGATCAATAAAAAAATTTATTATAAAATGAAAATAAAAATCAGTTTTTATTTCCAAAAAAATTCAACAATTTAACTAATTTATCAGTAACGCCAGAACTGTGTAATCCTGTCTAATTGGGGCTAGAAAGAATTTGTTCGTATTATTTCTTATTTTATAGGTACGGTCGGCCAATAAAGTGGTGTACCTACCACCCTAAGGCTGCCTGTCCCACCTTAAGCCTAAGGATTGCATACAATTATCGCTCCGATATTTTATGCAATCCTATTGGTAAATATTTCATCGTTTCTCCGCTCTGCATGCTCGCTCGGTTTCAAGACAGCACTAAATGTCGCTTGCAGTTCAAAGAACAATATAGATTAGTTTTCTTTCACCTTGATCTTACAACATTGCTATCTTATGATACTGACGTTTGTCACAGTTGACAGTATGAACCTTGTTATAATTTTCGATGACTAGCAAAGTACCGACCTATATGGTGTAGAATTTGGTGTAGGTACTTATGTGTAATTGTGTTCCAGCCATTTTTTATTTTGGTTAGTTTTCCAATTCTTTTTATGTAAAAGCTGTGTGCAACATTAATAGGAAATCAATTTTATCACGTGACCTAGTATATTAACTTGTAATAATGTATCAAATTGTTTTTTGTAGTTGTACCTATAAATAAATAAATAAATATAAATCAAAAGTGGAAAACCACTTTCTTGGCCGACCGTACATACTATTTGTTGCGGTGTGGTGACGGCAGAGCAGAATACAATTGTTATTGTCCCTCCCCCCCATCGAGAAGACGACCAAAGGTACAGAAAGACAGCGATGAGTAATGGGCATCAGCGTTCTACTGATACCACCTAGCAGTACATATGTGCCCGATAGATAGCAATAGGCTCACTTATTTTAGCATTACATAATATTATCTTACATGAGCTTCAGCATACACCACACTTTTTCAACAGAAAAGGCCTGGTGTTACTGGCCTATTTTAATGCCTACTCGCAAATGAGCTTAATGAGAGAAAAAGCAAAAAAAAAAACAAATATGTAAGTTTGCTTTTTGAACAAATAACGAAGTCTCGTTCAAAGCATCAGCATGCTTGAAGCGTAACGAAAATCTCGCCGTAAGCTGACCATAAAGTTGGTATACATTACTACAATATTATTGGGATCCAAGTCAAAAGACATGGACGTTATTCTAAAATATTAATAAATACAAAAAAAAGGATTATTAGAGACACAGTCAAGTGGATGTGAAGATTCTTAGTTCTGAAAACCATTTATAAATTTTTACATACATTCATAAATCACCCCTATATCCCCGAAGGGGTAGGCAGAGGTGAACTAGCACCCACGTTTCGCCAATTATGTCAGGTCCCATGTAATAGGTGGCGAGCCTATTGCCATTTATCGGGCTCAAAAGTCGCAGTATATTGCTAGGTGGATTAGTGGTGGTATAAGAGAAACGCTGCTGCCCATTCCTCATCACTGATTTATCCTTAGTCGCCTTGTACGACACCCACGGGAGAGATTTGGGGGTGGTGACAATTGTATTCTACTCTGCCGTCACCTCGCGCTTATACATTTTTCGATGCAATGAATGGCATTTAACAAGGCACGTTAACTCGTCTTATAACCCGATGGATTGCAATAGACTCGCCACATAATTACATGGAACCTTTATTTTTTTTGTCGGAATGGAATGCTGCTCACGCACCATAGGTACCAGCCAGCTAGGCGACTGGCGTATGTGGGACTTACCCGTGCCCGATATTACATGGGATCTAAAGCCGGATCTAGACGAGTGTAACGTGTAATGTAATTTTTTTTTATTTTTTATTATTATTTTTTTTACATTCACACCTATCATCTAGCCCAAAGTACCTAAGTAGCCTAAGCACTTGTGTTATGGATACTAGATAACGGACATATTTTTATGTATATAAATGTTAAAAATATACTACATATACAAATACACAACCATGACTCGGGAACAAACATTTGTGGTCATCACAAAGTTTGCCCCTACCAGGATTCGAACCCGGGACCTCTTGGCCAATACCCAGCAATCTGAGCATTCGACCAAGGCGGCCGTCATTAATCTAACGTGTAATGTGACAGGAATTCTACGTCCACGAGTTACTGTAACTCTCGTAGTGAAGTCCTAACGTAGATTTCGTGTTACATTACACATTAGATTACAATACACGTTACACTCGTCTGTATCCGGCGTAACCTAATTTGCGAAAGGTGGCTCTGCTTACACCTTCGGGGATATAGGCGAGATTTATGTATGTATAGCCCGCTGCCGCTCGTGCCTTGAGCGGCCGCCGGCGGCGTGACATCGCACACAATCCCTCATTAAAACGACACGAGCACGCACCCGATTACGGTGACAATTTGTATGACGCCGGTGTGGGTGAGATACCGCCATCCCACTGCGATATACCAGAGCTATGTTTTTTGTGATAATAATATAATATCGGCAGAGGTACATTTACGGAATACACTCATCAACAATGTCTAAGCATATTTTATGTACACCTACTTTATGTTCCATCAGCCTCCATGGTGGGTAGGTATTAACGACTGCAGTTGCATCCGGGACCAAAGGCTTAACGTGCCTTCCGAAGCGCATAGGAACTCAAGATAATACATTTTTTGTCACCCATCCAATAACCGGCCTTAGCCACGTTGCTTAGTTTACGCAATCGCAGGTCAAGCACGCTATGCCACTGCGCTAGCGAGCTCCTCTTATGTTCCAATATTAAAGAATAATATGTTCCAACTTTAAATTATCCCTCGGAGAGAAATAGCAAACACCTCCCCGAAAATAAAGCCGTCCAAAGTACAGAAGGCTCTCCCCTTATTTGAAGCGTAGAGCGGTGCTCCGTTATTATTAATGCGACGCGGATCTGGTACAAAACTCTACTTAAAGTGACGCCGTCACAGAATAAAGCATTATCTCCATCAACGCGCGCCTGAAATATCTTATGAAAGAATACGTAATGGGCATTCACACAGTGTACGGAGAGCCGTCAGTAAGTATCGCCTCTCGACAAAGTCCTTTCTATCATTTTTCTATGTGTTGACGGTAGAGCAGAATACAATTGTCACCGCCACCATCTCTACCGCGGGTGTCGTACAAGGCTACTTAGGTTTAAGATAGCAATGAGTAAGGGCAGCAGCGTTCCTCTTAGGCTAATGCTTATCGGGCAATCTCCCTTAGTCGCCTTTTACGACACCCCCGGGGTGAATAGGGGCTGGCACTTTCTACGTTATTTTTTCGCTCCCAGGCCAGCATGGAAGATGTAAGTACTTATGTAATAAAAAAAAGATTAGCCAGTTTCACTCGAGAAACGAACATAGTCTACTAACCTTTCACTTCAAAGACACATAGGGTTTCGCTCCCAGACCAGCAATGGACATCACGCCAGTTTCACTCTAGAAACGAACATAGTCTACTGCCTTTCACTTCACAAGCACACAGGGTAAGGGATAATTGATATAAATTTTGCGCTGGCAGCCCGCAAGGCTTGGCAGGACAAAAGGAATGGTAAACAAGGGATCTCAGGCGATGACTGCGCAGACGTGGGTCTGTCGGCCAATATGCTAAGTAAGGACGCCGCATGTTTCAGCTGGGGACGGACGTTGTAATGCCAAACGTAAACAGTGATAAAGCTGGATGGCTAATAAAAAATTTACGTGGCACTGTTTCGCATCAAGATGGAATCAAAATGGCAGTGGATAGCACGATCAATGAGGAAGAAACTTACCTATAAAAGAAATATCTACATTCAAAAACAAAAACACGCTTTTCGAGATGGATGAAGAAATTGTTATTTAGTAGTGATGGTCAATAATATATAACCAAGTGATAAAGTGTGGATTAATAATGTGATCACGACGTTAATCGAACTTGGTGAATGCGAATATCCATAAATATGCGAATATTCGTTAGCCGTGTGGTGACGGCAGAGTAGAATACAATTGTCACCACCCCAAATCTCTCCCGTGGGTGTCGTACAAGGCGACTAGGGATAAATCAGTGACGAGGAATGGGCAGCAGCGTTCCTATTATACCACCCAGCAATGTACCTACTGCGACTTTTGTGCCCGATAAATGGCAATAGGCTCGCCACCTATTACATGGGACCTAACATAACTGGCAAAACGTGGGTGCTAGTTCACCTCTGCCTATCCCTTCGGGGATATAGGCGTGAATTGTGCATGTGTGTATGTATGAATATTCGTTACACCACTATAAATATGACAAAGAATTTTTCGAAAAACTGCATTAGATATATTTAATAGGGCTTCGATGGACCATTCGGCAGCGCTCGAAGCCACAGCAAATAGATAGTATATTATAAAACAGTCCATTCAATACACCAAAACAAAGCGAAACCACAGGAAACAATTTAGATCGCGTAATTCAACCTCTAATTCTCTTTCAGCTTAAAAATCCATTGAACAAACCACACGCTACACTTATGTCACGGTGCCGGCTTCAATAGACAATTGAATTAAAATAATCAATTGAATTGAATGTGCGGGTAGACGCCGCAAAGAAAGTGGTTTTGCACTCTTTTATGTGGGCATTGGGACTGTGGGATTTTTCAATCTGTCCTCAGTAAAATGGTCATGCCTGTTTTCAATATCGACTCTAAATCAATTTAATAGCATATAAACATAATACTTCCTACCTAAAAAAATGAGTAGATATGCAATTTGCTTTCAGTATGTATTATGTAATTACATTTCCGTGCTCGATTAAACTGAGGTATCAGTAATATCAATTGTTTTGTCATTTATACATACATACATACATAAATCACGCCTATATCCCCGAAGGGGTAGGCAGAGGTGAACTAGGTAGGTATAAGAGGAACGCTGCTGCCCATTCATTCCTCATCACTGTTTTATCCTTAGTCGCCTTGTACGACACCCACGGGAGAGATTTGGGGTGGTGACAATTGTATTCTACTCTGCCGTCACCACACGGCCATTTATAGTTGCTCTATTCTATTCTATCTTGTCATTGTGCAATAAATTGACTAGGTATCTCTTTTTTGTGCTTTAAGTTAATATGCCAACTAGAATGCTGCAAATATGCAGCGCAATCCCAAGCATGCTTTTAAATTGAGAGCTTAGTTTGGCGCATAATTGTAATTTTTCGCTGAAAAGATTTTCAAACAAGCCTAGATTAGCTATAAATCAATTAACTATAAACTCGGCAAGTATGAAAAAGTATACCCCGGGTATATTTTTAGCAGTAGCAGCTGTTCCAGCCAAGCTGTAAGCCCGTCTAATTGGATTACCCAGTCCCTGACTAATAGTGTCGTATTCGTATTCGTCTTGTTAAAGCTCTTTTTAACAGGAGATTGTGTTATTCTTACATACGTACATAGCCATGCCTGTTTAGTAGGCGGAGGTATATTCCACTGTTCTTCTCCCTGCCCTGTTCCCAGTCTATCTGGGGTCGGAGCAGTATGTTTCCTCTTCTATTCATATCGGTCAGACGTAATCAAGCCATCTACTCCCTTTTGATTCATATCATCCATTACACCGGAAAGGTGCTCGTGATGAAACTAAATATAATAACCCCTCCAGTGATACGCCGCCATTTTTGAATTTCGCGCTTTATGTCACCTGGCGGCCCCCCCACCCCTTGTAAAAACGGCGCGTCTTTTTAAAATGAAAATATCTCTAAAATGTTGTATGAAAGCTATTTTATAAATGTTGTGTTTCTGAAATCGTTATGAAACAAGCTATCGAGTGTATGCACACATTTATACAATTATACTGGAAATATGTTATTAATTCTATGTTGAAATGAATTTTTGAAGTTTTTGACAGTTCTATGAAAACACAAAGGCAGCTCAAGTAGGTACAACTAGTGACTCATTCAATTCAGTTAAAATGGCGCCGTTTGGTTGTCATGTGTCATTATATGAAGTCCTTGTTCTTTTCTTTACGCGTTGCATAAGTCAGAGCATTAATAAATAAAATAAATCGCGTGAGTTGTGCTTTAATACAATGTAGGAGCGATCGACCTCCAGGAGGCGGCTTGACAGATAGGCGGTTTTTGACATCGACCTCAATGAGGTGGCGTGACAGACGAGGGGATAAAGGAGACGGTACGGACCATGTCGAGAGACCGATGAATAGAGAGTGATTGGTATGACGACATTCCAATCCATACCGCTCAAGGTTTTGGCTTAGGTTTTATAGCCGGCCGCCTGCCTGACACCAACCCTCTTTGGGTATGCTGTTGTTGGTGGTTTGCCCTCCACCATTCGGGGGTCCCAGTGTGCTTATTGGTCTACACTGGGCAATCCCTTAGTCTACTTTTACGACACCCCAGGGGTGAATCGGAACTGTAACATTCTACCTTATTTTTTCGCTCCCAGGCCAGCATGGAAGACAATATTACCTCTCATATTCGTCAATTATTTGAGATGAACTCGATTAGGCAGTGCTTGTTCGGCTCTAAGATCGTTCATTGGATGGCTGACCAAAACAATATTCAACAACTTCAACTCTTTTCTTCGGCAGATAGGTTGAGCCGTTGGTCCAGGCTGCACCTCCAATCCGCACTGGTTATTGCCCATTCTTCATTCCATAGAAAAGGGCTATCTCCTAGCAATGGGATATTAAAGTGACTATGATAATGATGACATGTTGCATTAACTAAATTAAAGGGTAGCTAGAATGAGAAAGAATATAGTTGTAGTCCAATATATTTGAAGGGTGAACACGCAAATGAAAATCTGATTCGAATTATTGAAGGGTTAACACTCGCGTTAACACGCAGATTAATAATACCCGATACGAATACATTCATCCCAAGTAGGACAGCTAATTTAGAAACGGCCTAGGAAATAATGACAGCGACTAGGAAATAAAAACTGTGTGCAGTGGACCCCACCTCACAGTCTGCGTCTGCTAGCGAGACAAACCCATCGGGCGGCAGCTGAGCCAAATTGAATACGTTCTCCAACCTCATTAGGAGACCCTACCGCAATGGACAATACGTACAAACTAGCATTTTGATAATTTAGTTCGTTTGGTCAATCTATACTAATATTATAAAGCTGAAGAGTTTTTTTGTTTGGTCCAACGCGCTAATCCCAGAAACTACTGGTATAAATTGAAACAGTATTTTTGTGTTGGATAGTCGCATTTATTGAGGAATATTAACCACTAGTTTATTCATATCTGGTATGATTACAATACATCGTCAAGACGCGAAACCGAAAACCCGTGTGTCCAAGGAAACATAGCGGAGTGCGAAGCAAGCCTCAGTCTATAACGATAGGTGCCCAAAACCCACCCACGTCCCGAACCCATCATCATCACTGGCCCTTCAATATCCCCGCTGCTGGGGCAGGGGCCTTTCGTATGAATGGAAGAATGTAGGTAGAATGGGCCAAGCAATGTTCGCGTACTGTGTGAATTATATTAATAGCGCTAGTTGACGTGCCTTCCGAAGCACGGAGGACGTGCTTCGGAAAGCACGTTAAGCCGTTGCGCATCTCCCGGCTGCATCTGCAGTCATTAATGCCCAACAAACCGCACTGAGCCACAGTGGTGGGTTATGGCCCATTCTTCTTACATTTTTCCGTAGGTTAGTACATAATAACCATCCCCATATTACACTCAGTCACTTGAAACGTGTCACACATAAACTTAGAAGCAACTGTGTTGTGTGTTCTAAATTCATGACAATAAGACTTACCATTGCAGAAATGTAATTCGAAGTTGTGCCTCTTTTGTATTTAAGAGGCGCTGTGTTTTCTGATAAAATTCAGCAAACTATTAGTCTTCCCCTAGCATCTGCATAATCCGAGATGTTGTAGCAGCTGGGATTTAGTTAAACAGTCGTTACCTGGCACCGAAGCAAGCATAATGCAGACCCTGCGATAAGCCCAGACGCTTAAGCTTGGTTTTAACCAAATACTTCACTTTATTTTACTTGTTTCCAGGATTAGACCGGCGCGGAATATTGTGGAATATTTACGGTTTGAGAAGGTAAATAAGAGAGATTAGCATTTTGTAAAATTATGTCCTAATTTTAATTTTTATGTTAGACAGGGAAGTTATTCATATCACCTGAAGGCGATAAAGGGCCGAAGATGGAATCAAGCTTCACCTGGAACCCTCAACCACAGAGGCACTGGCTATCTTATCACAATTGTCGGAACACAATAATGCTGATAACATTATTATTATTAAGGCGACAGAGTTTGATAAGATGGTGGTAGCTAGCCAGACGGACTTGAAATAAGTCCTACCATCAACTATGGCTTGTGGTGACGGTGGAGCCGAATACAATTGTCACCAACCCCCTTCTCTTTCATGGATGTCATACGGCGAATAAAGACAGTGACGAATAATGAGATGCGTTCCTCTCATATTTATTTAGCTTGATAGTTGGCCCCTATTACATGGGACCTAATTAACATAATTGATGAAACGTGGATTTTAATTCACCTCTGCCTACTCGTGAATAGACGTGATTTATAATATGCTCTGATAGTGGATCTCAGTAGCGCAGTGAATGAGTGACAAAAATATAATAATAGAGAAGGTATTTGACGGAAATATAAATATCAGAAGCGTTCAAATAACGAATATGGATTAAGTAGGCTTATTATAAAAAACGATCCAATGCGACCTTAGCGAACATACTTAGTTAAGGCGATCGCACGCTAAGCGCACAACAAGTTACAACATATACCTAAACTGCCACACTAATACGGAGCTTAGTGAGCAAACTTGCTCACTAAATTGTCTTCAAGCGTACAAGGGAGAGGCTAAAAGCCAGTCAGTAACTGTCAACAGTTTGAGCACCTCTGACGTAAGTGACAGTGCAAACGTCACTCCACTGGGGATGACTCCTTATATTCCGTTTGTGGGCAAGCGCTGGAAGGCGTCTATTTAAGTAGCGTCAGCATCAAACCCCGTTTAGACCAGTCACGGCTGGAGCCCGCGCCCCAATGTGCCGACTGTACTGCACGCAGACTTACTCCCGCTTAGACAGGGACGCGTCGTGTTTTGTTTTTTTTTTATTTTATCAATTTTGACAACTCTGCTTCTCTAGATAAGTGGACAGGACAGAATACAAATGTATTATACTGACGTATTACAAAGAAAACAACATGGCGACCGTGGTGTCAAAAATGGATCTTACCCATACAGCCAAATGAATTTTATTGGTGAGCTTCAATGATTTTGTAAATTGAATAGGTAGAAAGATTTTGGTAGTTGGAAAAAGAATTTCATGCCGTGTGGTGACGGCAGAGTAGAATACAATTGTCACAACCCCAAATCTCTCCCGTGGGTATCGTACAAGGCGACTAAGGATAAATCAGTGATGAGGAATGGGCAGCAGCGTTCCTCTTATACCATCTAGCTATGTACCTACTGCAACTTTTGTGCCCGATAAATGGCAATAGGTTCGCCACCTATTACATGGGACCTAACATAACTGGCGAAACGTGGGTGCTAGTTCACCTCTGCCTACCCCTTCGGGGATATAGGCGTGATTTATGTATGTATGTAAAAAGAATTTCGACAAATTATGATCTTGAGGCGGGAATCGAACCCGCGTCCTCTGCTATCCGGGCAGGTGCCTGACCGCTCGGCCACCTTTACACTTCACGTTGTAAGCCAACGGGTACCCTCGCAATGTAGAATAAATTTCAAACATTCCAAAGCAGATATTTTTACAAATACCCTGCGTTCGGTTAAGCTTGGGTTTGCTTTATAAACTATTCGATTTTAATTTTAACATTATATAAATGTTAGAAAAATTAGTACAAAGATTTTGGTGATCATAATTTTTCGAAATTCTTTTTCTAACCACCAAAATCTTTGTACTAATTTTTCTAACATTTATATAATGTTAAAATTAAAATCGAATAGTTGAACAGGTAGATCAATCATTTATTTAAGTCGATAGTAATTGTTTATGTTTTATTTTAGCTACGGTCAGCGTCATGAGTGGATTAAAACTTTAGCACCTTGTCACAAATATTGTTCATACAAATTTATGGCGCTATCTTTTGTATCTCAGAGGGCTAGGGTGGAGATCGGCATATGATGCTGACCGTACATATGTGTTGTTTATTGTGTTAGATTTAGCTGTGTTGTTTTTGTAGTTACGGTACTGTTTCACTGTATTGAATAAGGCTCAGTCAGAACCACCAGCGCTACTGTGTCGATGGACTCATCGCCACTGTAGCAAAATATGCTGAGACTCGGGCCTTTTGGCCTCGCACAACGTTATAATGGACCTTATAATTATTACCTTTTATTTGTGTGTTTTCTATATTTATAATCCACAATTGTACCTTTACTATTAAGCGAGGTCAATAAATGTATTCTTTCAAATGTAAAAGCAGTTGTCAAAAAATTACTTTGTATTCTATTCGTTCGAATAGATTGGCCTTGTCCAGAGAGGTCCACAGTTGACAAATTTGATATAAAAAAAATGCAAAAACAGCGCGCGCGTCTCTGTCTAATAAGTCTGCGTGCAGTACAGTCAATAGGGCGCGGGCTCCAGCCGTGACTGCTCTAAACAGGCTTTGATGCTGACGCTACTTAAAGAATTCTTAATTCTTTTCCCCCAGGAGATTTTCTCCACTTACTCCTCACTATACGGGGGCTGGTTGTAAGATCCCGCAGGATGTCTTTCAATTTAGTTAAAGCAAAGCGGGCTGGTGGCAGCCCAGCTGGCTGTAAAACTAAGCGATAAACTTCAGTATGGATTGGAATACAGTCATCCCAAACACTCTTCCCTTTAATCCGTCTCTAGATTCTGTCCATTGTTCACTAGCACTTTTCTGGTGTGATAGATGGTATGAATCACAAGGGAATCGATGGCTTGATGCAGAGCAAACATACTATGCAGACCCTAGATAAACTGGCAATAGGACAAATAGGTGATGATGATGCAATTACATAAATGATGAACACGCAATTCCTCCAGCCGTATCATGACGGCAGAACAGAATATAATTGTGACCACCCCAAATAACAACCACGAGTGTCGTACAAGGTGACTAAACGTTAAAACAATGCGAAGCGATCAAAGCGATGAGGAATGGTCAGTAGCGTTACCTCGTGTACTACGCAGTAATTTGTTGAGATTAAGGTGCCCGATAAATGGCTACGTGTCGCTATTTTCAGTCACATACAAAAAGGGGCTAGCCCTTTTTGTATGGGACTGAAAATAGCGACACGTAGGTGTTAATACACCTCTGCCTACCCCTTCAGGGATATTGAGGCATGATTTATGTGTATAATTCCTCTGGCTAACAGCAGGAAGACAAAGCAAACATGGCCGCCTCTATCCGTTCCTAGCTCCCACGACCCAAGCTTTTAGACTTGCATAGTGAGCTTCTAAACTTTAAGCTCCGCTCATATATAATTCTAACCGTAGCTTTTGTGCCGTCGGGAAATAGCCGAGAGTTGAACATAAATAATTTAACCGGTCTAGTTAACCGGAGACGAACGAGTTAAATACGGATTGTTAAGATTATTTTACGGCTGCCGTAATTCAGTTGCACTGGGAGTTACCGCTAGAATTGTTAATTCGGTATGTCTGTTGCTTTATGTTACTTTTGAAATACATAAATCATTAGGCTTTTTACTCTTGAAGGAGTAGGCAGAGGTGTACTAACACCAACATTTCGCCACCTATCTTAGATCCGATACTATAATAATAATAAATCTTTATTGTTACTACACTATATTATTACAATGTATGGGCCTCTTCTTTTAAGTTTCAGAAAACCTGTGTTAGAAAAGACCGCCCTCTCTCTTTATGCCATATATCAGGCACGCAAATTACAGTTTAATGTTATGCCAGATCCAGACAAGTGTAAAGTGTAATGTAAACTAACGTGTAATGTAACACGAATTCTACGTTAGGACGGCTACATGTAACGCTCGTAGTGCCGTCTTCGTCGAATTCGTGTTACATTACACGTTAGATTACATTACACATTACACACGTCTGGATCCGGCTTTATGTGGTATAATATATTATAACAAGAATGGTGCTGCCCATTCTTCATCGCTTGTTTTAATCTTTAGCCTGACGGTTGGGGGTGGTCACAATTGCATTTAGCTCTACCGTCACCACACGACTTCAAAAATAACCTTTCCCAAAATTAAAACAAAGCTCCAATTACAAAAAAAAAATTATTAACATTAGTGTTAACCCTAATTTGCCGACTGTACACTTTTTGTCATAAATGGTATTTTATATGGAACCTTATTTAATATTGGCCGTGTCGTGACGGCAGAGTAGAATACAATTGTCACCACCCCAAATCTCTTCCGTGGGTGTCGTACAAGGCGACTAAGGATAAATCAGTGATGAGGAATGGGCAGCAGCGTTCCTCTTATACCACCTAGCAATGTAGCTACTTCGACTTTTGTGCCCGATAAATGGCAATAGGCTCGCCACCTATTACATGGGACCTAATATAATTAGCGAAACGCGGGTGCTTGTCTGCCTACCCTTTCGGGGATAAAGGCGTGATTTTTGTATATTTGTATGTTATTTAATATTTAGACAGTGGTTTGTATTAATTAGAACAGAGTTTGACATGTTTTTTTCAGGGCACTTCATCTTGTTCGTTTGAGAAAATTATACGTATTTATTCTTTACTTACATATTATTATTTCTTCTTATTTATTATTTACCAACTTTATCACGCATACATAACAAACAACAACACTTTTAATGAACCTTCGCACGAAGATCCGATTAGCCGCAGACTAATAAATAAAGCTGCGAGTACATCCTTCTAGTTCGAAGAGTTAGCAGGGTGATGGATGCGTGCTCAGCTGCAGTGTTTTAATTGCAATCGGAACGGGGGCTTTGTTAAGACCTCGCCTCGACACGTACGCCCCGCGTGTGTGTCGCAGCCTTAACGTCGAATAGGGCATTATGCGTGAAAATGTCTATTTACTACAAACGGTCATGTCTGTTGCTTTAAAAAAGTTATGGACATGAATATTGATGGATGTTGAAACAGAGGATGACTAATGAAAAAAGAGACGGATTGTGGACATGAAGGTGGCGGGAGTGGATGAGGAAATGATGAGTAACAGAAAAAACTGGAGAAAGAGGATGGGATAAGGGCAGGGTGATGACGATAAGACAGACGTGCTGCGTTCTTCGGTTTGCTTTAGCGAAACCTAATTAAAACGAATCAAATTACCTAAAATTTAGTCGAATCGTACCATCATAAGAAAAATGGAAATTTTCATTGCTACCAACATAACCAACTGAAATTGAAATTGACATTAGTGGCCGACATCTGTCAAATGTGTGTGTAAATAGCAACGTTCTGCCTAAAAACCAACGTTAAAACATACAGGAAAACAAACAGTTTCTTAATGTAGGAATATACTTTCCTATGTTTGGCCCCACCAACTCGTACCGAGCAAGCTTAATAAATTCCCCCCACTTCAGCCAAATCGCCGTTCTAACCGTCCTAATTAATACCCTACTGCGTAAACACGAAAAACGTACCGAAAGCGAAAAACATTCGCTCCGCAGTCTCTCAAGCGAAACACGACGACCCGATTGAATCAATTTAAACTCCCGAAAATCTCATCTCGAAGGGACCGGCCCTAATTATGCTGCGGAAGGACCCGCGTACAAAAGAGACAAAACGCGCTATTCCAATTTCAAAATTTGAATTCGGAATCCGGCGAACCTTACCGCTTTGGCCATAGAGCTTCCAGTTCGGCAACGAAACTCTTTGCCGGGTGCCTAAATAATATTGTCGAGGTGTAATCGTCTGTTTCGGGCAGGCGGGGGCGGGATAAGGGTTTCAAAATGGCCGCCAAGATTTTGTTCGGCTATATTAATTAAATCCTCGTAATTTATGGCCGGACTCGCAGCACGTGCTGGTTATGAGTTATGGTTTTTGCCGCGCTAATCTTGTTTACGGCGACTAACTAATGTAAGTTTTATATGGCGGAATCAGGCGATATATAATTACCAAGTGTGCCCGCGACTTCGTTCGCGTGGTCAGTTTTCAGCCGAATCTTTATTTTATATTGATAGTGCCAACCTAACAGGTATACCTACCTATGAGAAGTCTACGGGTTTGATAATTATAATTATTGTTTATTGATTTCGTACAAATTTTGAAAATACAATTAATTGACATTGTAGGCCACAAAAAACTCTTATCTGAAACGACAGCAGTTAGAGAAATAATTTTCATAGTTAACAGTTAACGTGACAAGTAAATGATTAAGGTTGGAGTTTGCCAATACTTAAAACAAGTGATTAAAAGATAACCGCCACTTTTTGACTCTTCCATTCGATAAAATGTCAAAAAACGTCAGTTAAATAATAATAGCCTGTTAAACCGTTGGTGAACTTGGGCCTTAAATGAACATTTTTCTCCTAATGCTGGAGTTCACCAACACTTAAACAGGCGATTAAAAGATAACCGTTAGTTTGTGACATTTTATTGTATGTAAGAACTGTCAAAAACTGATGGTTATTTTTTAATCACTTGTTTTACGTTTTAGTGAACTCGAGCCTAAATATTCTATACCATGATATCTATACCATGACAGACGTCTTCGAGTACGAGTGTATAAAATATTTATTAAATCTATTTATTAGTTTTTATTAAATTTGGTTTCGAACCTTAACCGTACAGTCTTATCATCGGGGGAGGAAATATTTACTCTTGAGCCGAATTTTCGTATATTTTTTTTTTTGTTTTGACAGATGATCCAATGAAGATGGACGAGAACTGGTGAAGAAGCGGTGCGAGAAAGGAATGAAAAACTCGACCTTGGGAAAATCCATCCATCCATCAATGGATTTGAAACTCAGGACCAAGCGTCAATCATATAAGAACCCTGTAATTATTAGGTATTAAGACTCATTTTGGAAATTATACTATTATTAAAAATTAAATTCAAATCAAAAGGTTTTTTGTCTGTTATTATTTTATTAGTTGGTAATGTAAAAAATGTACTGTGAGAATACTGAATATTACTGTAAAGTATTACTGAGGGGTTGAACAAGAAAGATTAAAATAAATTACTAAATATTGTTTGTAAAAAAGTTATAAAAGAAATCATTTATCACTCACCATTTTAATGTCAGCATCAGTTGCCGTGTGGTGACGGCAGAGTAGAATACAATTGTCACCACCCCAAAACTCTCTCGTGGGTGTCGTACAAGGCGACTAAGGATAAATCAGTGATGAGGAATGGGCAGCAGCGTTCCTCTTATACCACCTAGCAATGTACTGCGACTTTTGTGCCCGATAAATGGCAATAGGCTAGCCACCTATTACATGGGAGCTAACAGAGGGTGCTAGTTCACCTCTGCCTACCCCTTCGGGGATATAGACGCGATTAATGTATGTATGTATTTTAATTTCAACTTGTATTTAGGCAAATCTAGTGATTAAATATCAAGAGGCGGATTATGGAATACTTTTGTACTTGTGTAAAAAGCACTCTTAGAATACAAGTGATTATTTAAACATATTATCTTAACCCGTAACACAAGATTTTTTTGTTAAATCCATCACACTTACGTAATTATAATCGCAACGTTTTTACGCCCGTTTCCATTATTCTTCCAAATTAAAGAGGCCCGCTTCACAGGGCCCAGTAGGTATACAAACAGATACTATATCAACATAATTACAAAAACTCTTTTGAACTAACCTCGATGGGTCGACGTAAAAAATTAGGGCATCCCGACCCTTCCCCCTGTTTCCCCCCTGCCTAACCCGCGGTAATTCAGCCACGTGTCGCTCTTGAGGAATATAGCTCGAAAAATGGCGAAGATTTAAAACCACTCTGTTTATTGCGATAACGGTAAACGGATCTGCCGTAGGTAGGTAGGTACAGTTATACTCGAAAATGTTGCTTGTGTTCACGAATAAATTTTAATTGTTTGTTTGTTATTTCAACTTTATATTAATATTAGTTTATTAGGTGCTTTGTATCAGTAAAGTGTAGGGGATGGGTGCCCAAATCGCGCATACTGCCTAAAGCAGCTACTTTATTGTATAAAATCATTTCCATAATATTAGTTACCGTCACCCTTATTAACTGCTTCCTTAAGGAAAATGTATAAAGTATAGGTCCCATAGTCTCCCGTCTCTTTGGGTGTATGAAAACAATTTTATACGCTACCCCTACCTACCTTTCCCTAGGTAATTTTTTTTTTAAGTTTGATAATAGTAAGAATAAGGAGGATACAATATAACAATGTGATCGGTAACAGACAGGCTAGGCGGTCGGCTGTATAAACTTGAGCAGTATGGATTGGAATTTTGTCATTGCATATTTTGACTCTCTCCGTTCATCGGTCTCTCGACATGGTCCTTTCCATCACTTTTCATCATCATCATCATCCGGGTCATCCGCCTGATGGCGGGCTGCGGGCATTGAGCAGAAGCTCATAGCCCGGGCATGACCTCAGGGGACATCAGTCCCCCGGTGGTCTGAGCCGCCGTCTAAGACGGCGGGGCTCCCCTTCGCCCCCCTGTGCTCAACCCTGGTCTGGTGGCGAGGCCCTCGGCGCGGTCTAACCATATGCCGGGTGGTTTGCCGTGGGGCAAGGCCCAGCTAGGAGCCAGCGAGCGGGCCTCGGTTTATGCCATGTACCCGAGGGAGCTGAGAGTAGGGGGGAGGGAAACTGGTGGCGGGTCGACAAGATAAGTGGGGATGATGATGACGGTATGGTCCAATTCAGTTGTGTCATGTCCGGTGAGGTCACGGCGATCAAGCACGGAGATGGACTCGCGCGATCAGCCGTGACTTGGACCATCACTTTTCTTTACATTCATTTATCAATAGCAACTCTTCGGTGTTATGGATGATATGAATAAAAAGGGTGTGGATGACTTGATGGCGTCTAACCGAGATATGAATGGAAGAGGAAATATACTGTGTCGACCCCAGATAAACAGGCAGGAAGATGAGGATTCGATGGTATTAATATAATTTATTTAGAAGATAATTCAATTAGATTCACTCCTGCGGGTATCGTACAAGGCGATGAGGGGTTAAGACCACGATGAGTGATTTCTATTGTAGCACTTAGCACTATAGGCGCTGCGATTAACGTGCCCGATAGATGGCAATAGGTAATGGTAATCGCCTTCTATTACATGGCACCTGGGCGAAACGTGGGTGTTATTTGCACCTCTGTCTACCTTTATACATATATTTTCGGGGATAAGTAGGCGTGATTTATGTATGTCTGTAGGTTAAAAGTGGGGCAAAGCAACGATGAAAACCTTTTCACTTTCATGCCCAAAAGGCGTCCGATAGCCTTAGGTACTCAAGCTCGTAGGCACATAATATACGGACGGCGGCCATGTACGCACAAAGTCCCGGATTGAATCAACAAAGTTTTACCAAATCCCGGGAGTTGAAACATCAAACAGTTATCCCGCGTAGGGCCTGTCCACATCTCCACGTCACGACATTGGCTACGTATAAGACCTCTTGTGGACACACGGTGTTAATCGTACGGTTGAACAACCGTGGGAGCTTGTACATGACGAGTTTTTGCGGGTGCCGTACCGTGGCGCCGCCGTGCACGTCTACAAGCTTCCATAGTGATCCATACAACACTGACGACCGTGTCTACACACGGCGAATTAACCGTAGATTTTGACGGCGAAAAAACTGTGTGTATACAAGAGGCATATGGGTGTGGTGTCGCAGAACGGTACGGCATCGTCGCCATGGAATCGTTCAATCAATGTTTTTTTCTCCAAGCTCTCTCTCTCGTTTTTTCAAGAATAGCAGAAGCAGAATAAACTTGTGTGGCCCATGCTTAGAACGAGACTGTTTATTCTTTCTACGTTACAAAAGAATGTTCCAGGATTTTACAAAGCACGGCGACCAGTAACGATGCTGCGTCATGCCGTGCATTTTTACGATATGGTTGTAACGGAACGGTGTAGGGGGTGAGGGGCTCAAGTAATAAAGCACCGAAATTCCGTTACTATTCAATATATTTTGAATCCACAAAATAAGGCACTCTAAAAAGAAAATAATAATATAAAAACAGAACACTTAAACACTTAAAAACTCATACAACACTGAGATAAAAACTTATAACTAAGGTAGGTACTTACAAAAAGTGCCCTGAGATAATAAATTATAACATATTTGAAGAATAGGAATTTGAAGAAAGTCGTCTCCTTCGACAGTCAGCAATCAAAATGAATCTTAATAACTTAGGATTAAGTTGTACTACGTTACATGGTGACGTAAATTTGCACTTTATGTCGACGCACCGTGCCGCGTTACGGCACGTTTCACGTCAACGTCGTTACGTGGAGATGTGGACACACCCTTACATTTGCCTAGATTACGCCGCTGCGTAAGGGACTCGTGCTTATTTAGATTAGCGGAGAATTAAGGAGAAAGTAGAGCGGCGGGATGAAACGGGCATTTCGCACGGCTCTGTCCGACATTTATAAACCGTTTAGATTACTGGAAGTTTTTCAAATGTTTACGGGCTCTGATTAATTCTGTTTGCTAACAGGTTTTAGGTTCGAGTACCTACACCAACACATAAAACAAGCGGTTAAAAGATAATCGGTAGTTTTTGACAGTTTTTTCATATGATGATTGTTTTTGACACAGTTATCTTTTAATCGCTTGTTTGACGCGTTGGTGAACTAGAGCTGGTTTGGTCGAATGGTCTAATCTAGGAAAACATTTCAAAAAATTATAGTCGGAGTAGCGCGTTCGATTCCTGCATCAAAAAACACACTTTATTAACAGCTACCACCACATAGATTCTCAGCGTAGAAATTAATAATTATTTTCTTTAATTTTTCCGAAGTATGACAACCCTACGAGGGTCGCCACTTTCTCCCGACCCTACCAATCAGGGTTGTCACCGCAAGGTGAGTGTTATCGAAGATGTCAGGTGTCTCACGCACGCGACCCTAAGGGTCCCGTGTCCACTCAAACACAGGTCCATTAATTAATTTCTATGCGTTGTAAGCGTATGTGTAGATTTAGAAGTTAATTACAAACAAAGTGTACGGGGATGTAAAAGCTATTTTAGAAAATAATATTATAAATAAACACATAATAACAATAAATATTTCTTACACTCACACTTATCATCTAGCCCAAAATAAGGCACGTTATCGATACTATGACGAACAAATTATTAGTACACATTGTAAAGATAATATAAATATTTAAAAAATACTAAGTACACAGGTAAACAACCATGACTCGAGAACAAGTCTGTACTTATCATAAACTTTTGTCTGACCATTCGAACAAACTTATTACAACATAAGGCCTAAAGGCTACAAAGGCGACGACTACAATAAGTAAATACTACAGTTAGGTAGTAAAATTTGTTGCTACGGTCACTGTCACAAATCGTAGCAGTCCGTTGCATGACTTTTAAATTGGCTTCAGTTGACTTGTTGACTACACTTACCGATTGGCCAAAGTCAAAAACTAGTGTGCGAAATGCCTTTAACTTAATTATAACCCACACAAAGACAATCCTCCTTGCATTTTTATAGGATTCAATAAATAACTCTTAAAGCAAATGCCTGCCGAGTGCAGAGTCCACGGAAAGTGCAACTCAGCGGCCATTACAGCTGACTCTGCGTTCATCGCTTCATTGTTTAACGTTCACGTTGCTCTCTTTTGTGGAAGCACTACAATGGAACTAAAAACGCTTACCTTAGCAAACTTAACAATGAAGGAAGAAGATGAATTTGTTAGCTATTGGATAAGGTACTGTTTACTGAATGTGATTGTTGAATTGAGTACTGTCTTTGATTTAGATTCCTTGTTAAAGTGGGCAAGCCTCTTACCATAAAATATAGCTAGATGGTATAAAAGGAACTCTATCCCTATATTCCATCCTAAATCCATCCATAGGGAAGAACCGTGCCCCAGCAATGGGGACATTGAAGGGCTGGTAATGATGATGATGAAAGGAACACCGCTGCTACCCATTACTCATCGGTGTCTTTCCATTGTACCTACGACACACACTGCAGAGAGATAGTAGAGTCGATTCTGACGATGGTTCTCTAAACCTAAGATTAATTTGACAACAGTGTTTTTCTTTCATTCTCAATACAGAATGAAGAGGAGTGACTGATATTAAATTTAGTTTTAAGTTTAGAGAATCATGTCAGAATTGACCCTAGTGATAATTATATTCTACTCTGTGACCACACGGCACCAATGTTTTGAGTATTACCCCCGAATACAGAAACGCTATTCAAAGTTTGAGTCCCGCTTAACATTTAAGTATTGTCAAAATTGACGTTCTTCCATACAAATTCTGACAGGTAGTGTCCACTTAACTTTTTAAGCAGTCCCCTAAATTTGAGTAGCGTTTTTGTATTCGGGGGTAAATGACTTAATGCATATCACTACCCTATAATTAGAAGCGCCGAGCAAAGGTTCTTATCGCAAGCCTTCCACCGCATTATTTGGCAGTAGGCAATTTTGCAACAATCCAAGGTCGGATTCGTCCACATAAAGCTTATCTGCGCCACAACAAACACAACAAAAGCTTTCATTATCTCAAATTAAATTTGTTCGGGCTCGCAACTCAAGAGTGGGCTCCCATCTGAGCGTGTTAGCGTTACCTTTGTCCCAGTAAACAAATTGCAAACGAAACACTCCTTTCACGTAACGTAAAAAAAAAGTTGATTTCATCGTCACCGGACGAGGCTCCCACAGCGGAAGCCCTTTTGTTATTGTCAAATTAGCCAATCCTCAAGATAAAAACACCCCTTTATTCCAAGGGACAAAAGGCCTTTATTGACGCGATGAATTTATTCAGGGTTTTAACTATCTTCCGTATATAATCCGGGGGAGGATGGGGTAGCGTGCTATATTTATAGCGGCCGCGGGTTTCCCCCTGGATTTGCGCTTTGAAATTAGATACGGTTAGAGGCGGCTGTGTATGTGTTGCTTACAGTTTTGTGATTCGTATAAAATTATGGACTATTATTATATAGACTTAAACTATTTTTGAGTTTTTACAAATATCTTATTTATTTTTCCGCGTTTTTCAATTAACATTAATGTCCATAATTTTTTACATGCCGACACATACATACTGCTTAATGTTTCATAGTTAGCACTGTCATTAACAGATGGGGGTGTCCCCATCTTTCAAGGGGTGTCGTACAATGTAACTTTGGATTGAAATTATCATGAGGAACGGGCAGCAGCGTTCTTGTTGTATCAACTAGCAATACACCTATTGCGATTTACGTGCCCGATAGATGACAATTAGACTCGTCTCTATTACTTATAGGTATACAACATTGCGGGTAAATGTGGTTGTTAATATACCTTTACCAACCCCTTCGAGGATAATTCAGCGTGATTTATTTATTATACAAAGCAATAATCGCTAAGGCCAATCATTCGTCAGCTCAAAAATAAATTAATTATCTCAAGCTACGGTACGTCGTGCGTCGGAAGGTACGTAAAACTATTGGTCCAACTAATCCGCAATGGGCCAGCTTTGTCCTAGACTCTTCCATCAATAACGAAATCCTGTGGCCCAGCATCGCTATTTGTTTTAAGTGCTGGTTAGGATTCTGATAAGTAATCTCAAGCTTGAACGACAAACACCCAAATAAAGAATGTCATACCTACCATTGTATACTATAGGTACACTCATGATCGCCAAGAAAACGGTGAACGTAGAATAAGTACCTAGAAAGAACGTTGAACATCTGAAACTAGTGTGTCAACGAAAAGACGATTTCCAAAAATTAACGCCAATTTAGAAATTTCAACGTAGCGGCTCATCACGTAGCTTAGCGTTACAAAAACAAACCGTTTATATCAGCACGTAACCCACTCCATGTCGCCCAGGGCCGCCGCGTTTTATTGAAGACATAAAACCTACCATTGGGACGGTGTGGGGGCAATTTTAACTATCCTTGTATTTAATGAGGGGGTGGGGATTAGAAGGGTGCGTCTTGTCGGCTGCGTGCCCGGCCGCGGCTGCCGGCGATTTGTCCCCGGTCTCCCCTAAGCCCCCGTAGGCTTAGCCCAGGATGCTCAAAGTGAGTTGCGTATTTTTGAATAATTTATTTGCAAATGAAGGGTTCGTAGGTACGCTGGGAGAAAGATGAAATGTTGCGGAGCATCTTTTGTGATTAATACTGAAAAAATATAGGATGGAATTGTTTATTTTTCGTGATAGAATTTTGCTACATTCACTACAATAAATATTTATATACAATACTAGATGACTCGCTCGGCAAACTTTATTTGTCCTTATCACTTAAGGATGTAAAAAATAGATACAAAAAATTTCATTAAAATCGGTCAAGCCGTTTTGGAAGGGGTTCAAATAACAAACACTGTGTCACGAGATTTTTATTATTAGATTTGATAATTATTATTACTATTAATGAAAATTTTTGACGGCAGTTATTGGTGACGGCTGAGTAGAATACAATTGTCACCACCCCAAACCTCTCCCGTGGGTGGGTGTTGTACAAGGCGACTAAGGATAAATCAGTGATGAGGAATGGGCAGCAGCGTTCCTCTTACACCACCTAGCAATGTACCTACTGCGACTTTTGTGCCCGGTAAATGGCAATAGGCTCGCCACCTATTACATGAGACCTAACATAATAGGCGAAACGCGGATGCTAGTTCACCTCTGCCTACCCCTTCGGGGATATAGGCGTGATTTATGTATGTAGTTATTATCATTATACCTAGTGGCAAAGAAAGAAACAGTTATTGAACCTCTATTACGTTCTGAGCTAATTTTCTTTGCAAATAAATCTTCCTGCAAATTGTAGTGTTGTTAAAAAAAGCCTATTAAATTATCAGATCAATTATTGCCTCAGAAACTTTGACAAGCATTGTCCGATGAGTGTTCACGTCGTAAAAGGTGGTCTGCACAGGCGACCCTGCCCCTCACAGCGCCGTGCCGATCATAATGGCCGCTCCTTTTTGCCATATTGCACCGTAGGGTGCAACATATCGGGGGAGGCTCATTTACAAATATTAAAATTCAAATGGGAAATCGATACCGAGCCCCTAAAGAGGTCTTCCACATAGCTGTCTTAAGTAGGGGACGGACGGGCGGGATGGAAATAGACGGCAAAATTAAAAATTCAACATTGCGCACAATATTCAATATAAAAATGCCTGAACTCAACAACTGCAGGTGTGGTGACGGCAGAGTAGAATACAATGGTCACCACCCCAAATCTCTCCCGTGGGTGTCGTACAAGGCGACTAAGGATAAATCAGTGATGAGGAATGGGCAGCAGCATTCCTCTCATACCTATCCACCTAGCAAAGTACTGCGATTTTTGTGCCCGATAAATGGCAATAGGCTCGCCACCTATTACATGGGACCTAGCCTAATTGGCGAAGCGTGGGTGCTAGTTCACCTCTGCCTACCCGTTCGGGGATATTGGCGTGAATTATGTATGTAGTCATTTATCGCTTTGAACAGTCAAAAGTTTATGGAGTTTCAAATGGCTATATCATATCGTGTTTCAGTGGTCATGTTATCCAGACAAGAGCTTAACGCATTTGCTACCTAGCTCACTCGCTAGGCTGGTAAATTGTAAATAATCAAAAATATCAGCAAAAATAAATATTCGTTAGTATGTACGTAGTTGCCTAATTAAACGTATTCCTGCAGCGATAAAGACGAAGTAATCCCACAGCGTCTACTCGCTAAACTTATTGTTCACTTAGGTAGGTATGCAAAAAACATGCGCACTCAATAATAACAACTTTCAGTCCGCTGTAGGAGAAACAAAGAGTATTAAAATGTACAATCCCCCTTCACGACAATCCTCTGGGGCTCCAGTCGTACAACTTTACGATCTCAAGTCTGCAGTTAAGCGGGAAGTGGCAAAAGGGCTAAGGGGCCCGTAGAATTAAAAAATGGCGTGGTGACGGCAGAGCAGTATACGATTGTCACCACGTCATCTCGCCCGTGTGTTTGGGTCTTTGTGGTAGGTCGTGGCAGTAAGTTAAACACTTTGTACTATTTTAATTAATTTATTAAGAGGAAACACGTTTTAGCACAGTTTACTCAACCGCCATTATTTGCAAGAGAGAGAGAGCGCATTCTTTAGCCAAAGACAAAATATGTAAATCTTGTTGGTGTTGCCAACACCGTGGGTGTCGTACAAGGCAACTAAGGATAAATCAGTGATGAGAAATGGGCAGCAGCGTTCCTCTTATACCACCTAGCAATGTACTGCGACTTTTGTGCCTGATAAATGGCAATAGGCTCGCCACCTGTTACACGGGACCTAACATAATTGGCGAAACGTGGGTGCTAGTTCACCTCTACCTTCTCCCCGAAGGTAGAGGTGAACTAGGCGTGATTTATTTATGTAAAAATATCCCTTCAATTCCATTGTGTCACACTGTAAACTCAACTCCCAAGGAACCCTAGAGCGCTGTTTAGAAATGCAAACGCTTTTTACTTCCAGTCGAGTGAGGGCTCCTCCATACTTCACTCTGGGGAGCCCTCAGGCTAAAAACAGATGCGAGAATGTATTCTGTATGGCTACGGTTGTACATAGGGGAACGGCTGGCAAGATGAACGTAGCAAACAAATTATCGTTACACACTAACGGCCATACTAATAAACACGGTTTAAGTATTGAGTAGTAACTCAGTGTTATCTCTTTTACTCGCATTCAAAACCATGTTAGTGAGACGAAGGCAAAACGCGGAATAGCTAATACCACGCTTACTACCAGTTCATTAGTGAGACGGTAATAATTACTATGGTATGAATACCCAAAAAAGCCGTGTGGTTACGGCAGAGTAGAATACAATGGTCACCACCCGCATCTCTCCCGTGGGTGTGGTACAAGGCGACTAAGGGTAAAGACAGCAATGAGTAATGGGCAGCAGCATTCCTCTGGTACCATCTAGCAATATACTGCGATTGATGTGCCCGATAGATGGCAATAGGCTCGCCACCTACATGGGACCTAGCTAAATTGGCGATAAGTGGGTGTTGATTCGCCTCTGCCTACCCCTTAGGGGATATAGGCGTGATTTATGTATGTATGTACCCAAAAGGGATGGATCAGGCAGCTTGTATTCGCAGAGCATACTTTACTTGCATAATCGTAAAATTCTGGATAACATCGAAATTAACAATAGTTGATTACACAAGAGCGAAACAACATATAATGTCTCAGGTCGCAAGTATTTGCCTCGATATGGTCATTTTGTCGCTAACAGTATGGAATGTTAGCGAAATAATAACGTAGAATAACGAATCAAGATAATATGTGACTTAAGTATTGTGAAATAAAACATATCAACGGATTTTAACCGGTTTGTTTTTGGATGTTAACATAATTTATTTAATTATTGATTTTATCCCGAAATTTTCGATCATTTTACATTGGCCGTGGCCGTCTTTATGCCATAATTTAAATTGATAGTGCTCGCAAATGTAAGACTTTAAATGTGTAAATTAGCAATAGGTAGTAGTAATCAGTCCCCCGTATTATGTAAGCCGATTGCAGTTGCTCTGATCTACCTATCTCTCCCACTCATTGAGAATAAAAGCAAAGTGTGAGAGTGACGGATAGACCAAAGCAACAGAAATCGGCTTTCATAATACGGGATTAGGAATTACAATCCAAAAAATCGATTAATTCCAATTTTACAATTTTTAAAATACAGAAAACACTATAGAAAGAAAGAAAGAAATGTTTATTGAGACAACACAAGAAAATACAGTAGAATTAAGTACCTCCTACTTTTACAAAGTCGGTTAAAAACAACACATTTACATAACACAGTTACACATACACCACAACGCTACACACACAAAACGTTTACAGGTAGTTAACCCATCAAACGCCGCACGTGGGTCAATCGGTCCAAAATAGACCGAAGTCACAGGGCAAAGGTTGCATGACCTCTGCCCCGAATACGCAGTGATCTATTGAGGTCCGATCCCGCAGTGAAAGGGGGCATAACTGTCACGATTTTATTACAAAACTTGATTGAATTAATCCGCGACAGGTTTCGGATTGAATAAATCTCGTGTTTTGGCTAAATGCAGCAATTTAAATTGGATTTTTTTCTAGTTATCTGAATATAGAAGTGATAAAAAGGACCGTGTTGAGAGACCGACTGTGAAGGGTGTAATTGGGATAACAACATTCTAATCCTTACTGGTCTTGGCTACGGTTTTACAGCCGGACGCCTTCTTGCCACCAACTTAAATTACTTTACGCCAATTCACTGCCGCACTTAGAGACGCCAATTAACTTTTATAAGTACTTAATGTCAAAAAATTTCTTTAAAATTTAGACCATAGACCCGGCACGGATAGGGACTAGTTTTGAATAGTATCTTTTTGACATTAAATAAATATAAATAATTTTTTTTACACTCACACCTATCATCTAGCCCAAAGTAAGTAGCTTAAGCACTTGTGTTATGGATACTAGATGACGGACATATTTTTAATATAATTATGTATATAAATGTTGAAAATATACTACATAAACATATACACAACCATGACTCGGAAACAAACATTTGTGTTCATCACAAAGTTTGCCCCTACCAGGATTCGAACCGGGGACCTCTTGGCCAATACCCAGCAATCTGAGCATTCGATCAAGGCGGCCGTCAAACACAGACATTAAGTACTCATTATCGTTGTCGTAAGTCTCTGAGTGCGGCAGTAAGTGTAATACATTAGGTCTTTTAAAATAGGTGCTTCACAGCTTCTTGGGATAGGTATATGCTGATAATAGTGTTTTGCCCTCCACCATTCGGGTGCCCCAAGGTGATTATTGGTCTACACCGGGCAATCTCCCTCTCGCCGACTTTTACAACACTCCAGGGGAAATCGCGGCTGGCACATTCTACGTTATTGTTTCGGTCTTCGGTCTCTCTGTATCTTTGTCTTCGAAAAGGAGATTGATATCCACGACATTTGTCTTCACTTCAGTTCAACTTCACAAAGAATACACTCTCAACGGAAAACAAGCCGATGAAAACAAAAGTGAACCCACACAACATACCTACAGCTGCAGAGCAAAAAAACGAAAAAAAGCGATCCAACAAAAATCAACTCCGCCCGGACAGCAAACGCGGCATAATAAACATGAGCATCGCTCATTGTGAAAGTGATAATGACATTGAAAATTAAAAGCCCGGTGCACTCGTCCCATTGACCGGGCGCCCGGCGAAAAAAAAAATCAACAACACCGCGCAATCGAATAAAAACGTTAAATTGCGGACACTGACATTATCCTATTACGTCATCGGCACCGGCCCATTCATGAAAACGGCGCGAGAAAAAACAATCGCACTGCAACCGTTAAGCGGGCATTAAACGTCGCGCGTCGAAAAATATTAATTATTAATTAACACGCTTTCGCCGGCCGAATTAAAATATTTTTATTGGCGCGAAAAGAGGCAAAAAGGCGGCAGTTAATTCGGTGGCTGGCGGCATTGTGTTGCGGGCTGTGTGCACAAAAACCCGGCGCTGGATCATGCGCGAAAAAAAAGAACGGTGGCGAATAAAAACGTGGCCGCGTGGAGCACGGTGTGATTTAAAAATAGAACAGCGACGGATGTCCGTAATGAAATCGAAAGGCGGTTCGTCGATACCATTGGCAAAAAGAAAAAGAAGCGCGCCACTTTCCCGCGCGAGGGTTCGGCCTTTATGGCGGGCGCGCGGTTTGGGCGCCCGGCCGCGTAGTCGTTGGACGGCTGAGTAAGAAACCTAGCCGAGCCGGTGGCAAATGATACTACGTTTCGAATAAAAGTACCTAAATTTAAAAAAAAATGTGCCGTGTGGTGACGGAGCAGAATACAATTGTCACCACCCCCATCTCTCCCGTGGGTGTCGTACAAGGCGACTAAGGGTAAAGACAGCATTACTCATAATGGGCAGCAGCATTTCTCTCATACCACCTAGCAATATAAATTTGTACTGCGATTTATGTGCTCGATATATGGCAATAGGCTCGCCACTTGTTACATGGGACCGAACATAATTGGCGAAAAGTGGGTGTTAATTCACCTCCTCCTACCAATTCCGGGATATAGGCGTGGTTTGTGTAGGTATGAGTGTATGTATGTAAAAAAAATACTAAACATACATACATACATAAGTCACGCCTATATCCCCGAAGGGGTAGGCAGTGGTGAATTAACACCCAATTTCGGTTTACGTTTCGCCAATTGTATGAAACTAACACAAATAACAAAAAAAGATCTAGTTTTAGGGGAAGGTGGCCCAAATCAGACATGCTGCCTGAAGGGGGTATAGACATTGTGTGTAAAATCCATTTACATACGGATATATTCCCGTCAGCCTTATTGACTGCTTCCTTCAGAGGACGTGTGAAAATTAATTTTTCCATCTCCTCGGTTGTATGGAACATACTATATACCTACTGCCAGAATACCCGCTTGAGCCATTATGCATATTTTGGGTCCTCTTCCCCTAATCCTGTTAACGAAAAAGTCTATAAAGTTGGTTCTATTGCGTGAACTAAGTAGTGTTCGCTTTGACCTGTCATTGGATGAGTAACCAAAATTTTTCTCTAAATTTAAAATACCTACATAGCAAGATCACGCCTATTTTACGCGTAGGGATAGGCAGAGGTGATAATATAACGCCCTCCACATTTTGCTAAGTATCACTGAACCATTACTACTTTACTATAACGCTATTGTGACACTTGCCCTGTGAAAACAGCAATGGATAAGTAAATAGTTCGGTGATCATCACATTTCAAGTGTCAAAAAAAGTTAGCGAATAGGCCTATAGGGCCCGTAGCCAAATGGCAATCGTTTCATAACGATAACGTGTCGAAGTTCGTCACGATCGGCCATATTACTTTGGTATCTACAGCGTCTTAGCTTGCGCTACCAACATAACTAGGAACTTACGAAGACGATTTTGGTCACATGATTTCACGACGACTTACCCAAAGAGGGTTGGTGTCAGGCAGGCGGCCGGCTGTAAAACCTAAGCCAAAACCTTCAGCAGTATGGATTGGAATGTTGTCATTCTAATCACTCTCTCCGTTCATGGGTCTTTCGACATGGTCCGTTCCGTCCCTTTTCTATACATTCATTCATCACTAGCACCTTTACGGTGGGATGGATGATATGAATCAAAAGGGAGTGGATGGCTTGATGACGTCTGACATACGAATGGAAAAGGGAAACATACTGCGCCGACCCCAGATAGACTGGGAACAGGGCAGGAAGAAGAAGAAGATTTCACGACGACTTACGTCAAATCCCTTACATTTTGCTTTATCGAACTTCGTTATCTTTGTCGGTGTGTTACTTTGTCTAGGCCCCCTGGTCCCGTTTCAACAGTATAAACAAATAATGCGACACGCCGAAATTCCGAGTAAAAAGAATTATTAAAATACTCGCGTAATAAGCTTCATTCTACGAATCCACCACGATGAAACTTTCACGGGCCTTTTTCCGCGAATCGTCGCCATTTTACATTATTTAAGCATCAAACTGCCGGATCATACCGTAATTGCAAGCCAATTATCGTTCAATAATAAAAAAAGTGAGCAGTCACCGTAAATATTTTACAAATCTGCCGCGAATCGGATAATTTTCATTTTGCACTGAAAGTTTGAGGCGTGGGGATATGAAATCGCTGCAGGTGATTTCGAAATGGTTTTTCATTCAAACATCTCTCATGCACTTTTGTTCTTTTGCCTACATGGATTTAGCTGTTAGCATTGTTATATTTCTGAGTTACCCTGAGTGATCATGGCCACTGTACAGTGTTCTTAGCTGTAAGTTTAATAAAAGTGTATAAAACTATAAAGTGTTCGATTTTAATTTTAACATTATATAAATGTTAGAAAAATTTGTACAAAGATTTTGGTGGTTAGAAATAGAATAGAATAGCCTCAAGATCATAATTTTTCGAAATTCTTTTTCTAACCACCAAAATCTTTGTACTATTTTTTTTTATATAATGTTAAAATTAAAATCGAATAGTTTATAAAGCAAACCCAAGCTTAACCGAACGCACGGTATTTGTAAAAATATCTGCTTTGGAATGTTTGAAATTTATTTCTACATTGCGAGGGTACATGTTGGCTTACAGCGTGAAGTGTAAAGGTTAGAAGAATTTCCGCAAGTTAATTAGTGTCTTGGGTGGCCGAGCGGTCAGGCACCTGCCCGGATAGCAGCGGACGCGGGTTTGATTCCCGCCTCAAGATCATAATTTTTCGAATTTTTTTTTCTAACCACCAAAATCTTTGTACTATAAAGTGTATAAAACTGCAATAAAGTAACAATTATAATTGAGTAAGAAACAAAATTTATACGGGAAATGTGATTTCTGCTTTTCGCCATTGAAGGTGCTTAGTATGTTTCTGATTGATTGACATTGTGGTCTTAACGCAACTACAATAGTTACGTTTTTAACAATTCTAAGCATCACTAGTTCTATTGAACCGTAGTAAGGCACGAAACTGAAAAGTAAGGAACTGTAATTGTAGCAACCCCAAACAAAATAAACGCGTGTTTAATCCGTATTAGGTTTTTATTTCAATTATAACAACCAACATTTTGGTGGGAAATTATGTCGATAGATATATTTGAGACAGCCGCGTGGTGACGGCAGAGTAGAATACAATTGTCACCCCCCCAAATCTTTCCCGTGGGTGTCGTACAAGGCGACTAAGGATAAATCTGAATATGATTAGGAATGGGCAGCATGCTAGCAATGGACTGCGACTTTTGTGCCCGATAAATGGCAATAGGCTCGCCACCTATTACATGGGACTTAACATATTTGGCGAAACGTGGGTGCTAGTTCGCCTCTGCCTGCCCCTTTGGGGATATAGGCGTGATTTATGTATGTATGTGTATGTATATTTGAGATGAAGCATTGATTATAAATATCAGAGAATATCGAATTAATGATGAGGCACCAACGCATTAACCCATAGGCAACAGTTCTAGATTAGATTTTCAGGGGATTTACCTTTCCCAATGTGTGTGTGTTATTTAGGCTTTGAGTTAGCTCCTCAGCTAACTAAAAGCATTTAGAGAACCGGATTGTTTAGTCGGCTTAGCGGTGTTAGGCAGAATTTAAGCCGATGTTGTAATGTGTTTCGAATTTCTCCCGCGGAATCCGACTTTATTTAGGATGAAGCAAATAATTGAATAGCACCTATGTGTTTTTCTACATTATCTTAAAATATGCTTACTTTTTGCCTCTTTTTTTCTTACTGCCCTGTTCTCAGTTTATCCTGGGTCGGCGCAGTATTTTTTCTCTTCCATTCATATCGGTCAGAAGCCATCCACTCCCTTTTGATTCACATCATCCATCACACTGAAAAGTGGTAGTGATGAATGAAAGAGACGTAAAGGGCCATATCGAGAGACCGATGAACGGAGAAAGTGATTCGGGTGACAATATTCCTATTCATTTGCTCAAGGTTTTGGGTTAGGTTTCACTGCTGGCCGTCTGCTTGACAATCCTCTTTGGTATGATGTTGTTGGTGGTTTGCCTTCTTTTAGTGATTTTTTATGACACGCACCTCTGAGGTGAATCGTGAAGGCTGACATTCTAGGTACGTTATTTTTTTGCTGCCAGACCAGCATGGAAAAAGTTTACCCCTAGTCTTCATAATATGTCCTCGCTTGCATATTAGTTAGGTACTGTTCTTTTGACATGATTTTTGGTAACTTATGCGGTCAAGAAAAGTTGTGTCGTGTTTTTACACATTTGTAAAAACATTCACGCAACTCTACAAAAAAGTGTCGTCATCCATAACTCCCGAGAGATTATTCCAGGGCACAACTTTCCGAAACAAAGCGGTTATGCGCATAAAAATTAAACGTTGAAAGTCGAAAAATTATAACAAATGGAGTGGCTCGCAAGAACATTTTTGGCTGGCCAAGCTAAGCTCTTAAACGAGCCAAAGCGCGTAATTTAGGGTGTCGCACCGGCATTAATTAGTATTTTAATTAAAATTAATAGGCGATTATTTGGGGGAAATTTTCCAAGCAAAATTTTAATAGGCTGCCGAAATTGAGTTTTTGTTTTAGATACCTACGTCGGTGCGTACGAAATTATAGATCAATCTGTATCATAAATAATTCGCGTTTAGAAACTGCTCGATGGAAATTGGTCTAAACGCATGGGCAGCCGCGAAAGTCGGGGGTTCGGGTCCCATATTAAGACATATTATTAATATTCTTTTCTAGCAATAATAAAAAATATATAAAGCTTAAATAAATGTAAGCCATGCCAAATATTAGAGATATCTCTACTAATAATTCTAAGATATAATAATAGGTAGGTAGGTAATGAATTCTAAGTAGGTAAGTCATAGATAGCTATAAGGATTAAATGAAATTCAGATGGTACGCGCATAATACATTTATAATAATTTTTCGCTTTCAATAGAACGATGTCTCTTACACTGAACAAAATCCTCCGGTCTATTGATTTTCATAATTAAATATAAGTCTTTCCAACTAACACGTAAAAATGCCTGTCAACAAAACTACAACTAATAAAATATTCGCACCAAAGCCGCACTACAATAGTTTAAATGACGAACAAAAAACGCTGCATCGACCAACTAATCACTTAAAAGCTAATGCCTCGCCTGACCGACTCGCATATAAAACTAACCGCACCTGCCAAAAATATCAGGGTATTAATTAAAAAGCCTCCATAATGTAATGACGGAGTGAAATTCGCTTATCATCTCTGGGCACGCTTATGAAAATTCGAGTGAAAATTTAAAAGGAACTCATTATACCAGGGCACTGTCTACCTTTCCCTTTGCATAAAGCTCGTAACATAATAACCCTCCCACACCTACCGGGGTCGTAACGACCGGCCCTTTGATATTATAATATTACCAAAAGTTCGTATGTCTGTGTATGTATAGAAAATAATATACCTTGTAATGAAATACGTAGCACTGTTTTATTATAAACACGTTCTCTTACATAATTGTTATGTTAATTGTCACTGTCGTTTTTCTTGTAATCTTAACAAATAAAAAAAATCTTTCTTGATAATTATGTATGTGTATTGTACCTCCCAATACGTCTTAGGCGGTGAGTTTGGGCACATTCTGCCTATATTTAAAGTCAATACTTGTGCCTCAGCAGTGGCAATGGGAGCTTTGGGAGATTGGAATCTCGCGACCATGTGGAGATACCGATGAATGGACAGCATTCATCGGTATCTCCACATGGTCCTTTCCATCACTTGTTTGTACACCACTAGCACCTTTCCGGTGTGATGGATGATATGAATGACAAGGAATGGTATAATGACGTCTAGCCGATATGAATGGAACAGAAAACATACTGCATCAACTCCAAATAAACTGGAAACAGGGCAGGAAGATGGTAGGTAATTTGGTTGATGACATTGTCACTTTTCTTCTTAAAGTGCGATTGTGATCAAATTTTAACATACCTGCATAATCTGGATTGCAGATACCTACCACGCCACCTCTATTACATCTTGTCTAGCAACAGAAAGCTTCACGAATCACCAACGTAAACCATAAAAAACCTATCTATTAAATTAACGAGCAAAGTCGCAGCACAACGCCTAGTTTGCCAATGTTCTTTCAACTTCACCTCCGGCCCTCCAACAAAAAAGAAAACGCTGCATCACGGTCATTTTTAATTCCGGCCTAACGACGCCATTCGAGGCCTTCGACGGCGGCCATTAGCTGTCACTATCTGTGCGTGCATCTTGGCAAATGGACGGGAAAACACCGCCCGCGTTTTAGGGTTGAATATATACTTTGGGCTTAATTAACAAGGAGAGTTTTCGTAAATGTTTGTTTACTAAGTCGGTTAATAATTATAATATATGAAAGTGCGTGTTCACTTGAAAAACTAAGGATATTTTATGATTACAAATATTTTTATTCGAACAGCTGTGTTGTGACGGCAGTGCAAAATACAATCGTCACCACCCCCATGCCATCCACGGGAGGGCCCGTGGATGTCGTATAAGGCAACTAAGGGTAAAGACAGCGATGCCTAATGGGCAGCAGCATTCCTCTTACACCACCTAATAATATACTGCGATTTATGTGTCCGATATAAGGCAATAGGGTCGCCACCTATGACATGGGATCTAACTTAGGTAATTGGCGAAAAGTGGGTGATAATTCATCTCTGCCTACCTCTGGTATGGGAAAGATTTATGTATTTATTTGAACAGAGCGAGGTGCATCTTTGACATCAAAATTACCGGATTCAAAACGCATAAACCAACTTTGTGCTACTCACTGATACTGCATTGGGTCCATAAACGTCACAAAGTTTTTGCAATTTTTCCTTTTATAAGTAATAAAATTTTAAAAGGTGTCGAATTTCTCCGTCAGATTCGCTAATTTTGACACACAGAAAAACAAGTGAAAAATTGACTTATTTGTAACAGAGTTCATGATGGTGCCTGATGAGGTGGACAAAACCACTTTTTAAAGTCGTCTTCACCACAACATCAAACCCATCACAACATTTATTTTCAATGATTCTGCATAATTGCACATCAGCACGGATGCTTGTGCATCAAAATAGCACCACTTTCACTGCACAAAATCCACTCTGTAACAATTTTTGAATAAGCGAAAATAAATCTGACTGACACCACGAAACGCGCCAAACACTCCTTCAAAAATTTGTTCCTTTTTAAAGTCATGAAAACCAGCCAGATGCAAATAGTACAGGCAAAGAGATTTTATTACAAGTTTATACATACTATATGCGAAACGACTTTTTCCCGACCTAATATTTAACTCGACGTTTAACTTTACAGCGGCAGTTATCACACTCTCCCTTTATATCAAACTATTGGTCGCCCGCGGCTTAGCGTTAATGTTGGTTGTTATATAGCCTATAGCCTTCATCATTAAATGTACTATCCAAAATAAAGAATTTTTCAATTTGAACCAGTAGTGATTAGCACGTATAACCAACCAACCAAACCAACCGTACAAACAAACAAACTCTTCAGCAATATAATATTAGTATAGACTGTCTATTTATTTTGAGGTAGAGCAACAGCCTTAAGACCAGAAATTAAAATGACACCAGCAGGCCAGCAGTTGTACAACATACCAACAGCAACATTAAATATAAAATAAGACATGTGTAGACTTTGCTCAAAATGCATTCCGCGTCGGTTACTCAGTCCTTACATGAATTAATATTACTAGGCCTGCTTTTGATTTGCATTCCCCTCTTACTCCCGAGTTAGTCTAAATATCTACGAAATTATGCAGGGCCGTACTAAAGGTAGGTACTAAATGTTACTTTCATTTTTTCTTTTCCCTCACTGTTCCACAGTCTATCTGGGGTCGGCACAGTGTGTTTGCTCTTCCATTCATATCGGTCAGACGTCATCAAGCCATCCACTCCCTTTTAATTCATATCACCCATCACTCCAGAAAGGTGCTAGCGATGATTGAAGGTATAGAAAAGTTATGGAAAGGACCCTAAAAAGAGAGAGTGGCGTGAGAGACATGAGAACGAAGAGAGTGAGTGATACTATTCAAGGTTTTGGCTTAACCCTATTTGGGTATACGGTTGAAAAGAAAAAGGAAATGATTAAGATTATGTCGAGAATTACGAGATACGCGTTTCGTTATGCATTTCTCGTTATTTAGTAACATTGTGTATTCTCCTACCAGTAATGTACACTAAAATTTACCAGTAATGTTTCGGTTGATGGTAGGTAGGACTTCTTTTAAGTCCGCCTAGCTAGCTACCACCATCTTATCGAAATCTGTCGCCATAATAGTAATGTTAACAGCATTATTGTATTCCGACAATTGTGATAATATGGGGTGGCTATCTTATCACTCTTCTATCCTCTGTGGTTGAGAGTTCCAGGTGAAGCTCGATTCAATCTTCGTCCCTTATCGTCAATTATTACCATCAGGTGAGATGAAGGCCAAGAGCTCCCTGTCTACCATTAAAAAAACACTGAAGAATTTACGCGTAAATGTATGTAGCCCTGAGTCCGTCCCAGTGCTGGGTGTGAGTAAATGGCCCGAGAAAAATTACGCCGTTAGCAAGCCTCGCGGAAGTAACGCTTGCGCAGCGCCCTCTTGCGGAATTTTGCGGAGTCGGCGGAATGTTGCGGAATTAGTGGTGGACGGTGGAATTACGCGCAGAATTCTTGGCTTAATGAGGTGATGGTGGGGTGAGATGGATGTCTACTGGAAAATTGCGTTAGTTTTAATTAAGTTTTTGTTATATTTTATGTTAGCTCTACATTAGTTTAATAAAAGAAAAACAGAAAACGCTATCCGATACAAATATACTTATGAACTGTTGAAATCAGATGCTGACTCTGTCGTACGCTATTGACAAGAAAGTGACAACATAGGATTTAAATACTGTGTAAGTGTACTCGTATTACCGAGTAATACCGCATTTTTGTAAAAATACCGTTTGTTTTACTGTTACTTTAAAAAAAATGCCGCTAGAGAAAAATTATGAATATCGAAACAATAGTTGTGAGTGAAACACTTTTGCCGTGTGTCCACCCGAGTGTCGTACAAGGCGAATAAGGATTGAAACAGTTATGAGGAATTGGCAACAGCATTCCTAGTATACTAATCAATCCTCACTGAGCGAGCGTGGTGGGTAATGGCCCATTTACCCCAATATTTTTTCATCCGTAGGGAAGGCTTGTGCCTCAGGAGTGGGGGCATTAAAGGGCCTATGGCTATAGGCTTGTCCGTACTACATAGGATCTAAAATAATTGGAATAATTTGATGATAATAAACTACTCCCTACTCCTTTGGGGATAAACAGGCGTGAATTTTATGACTTTGTAATTGTTTTCATATCGCAATTTTTCCTTCTATTTTGTATAATTTCCATGTGTTCGCTCGTTCTTGCAACTTTACCTCATTCCATAGGTGATCTTTGACTATCCACTAAAAGCGCTCGTCTCATTACATCAAATTAATATAGCAGAGCTCTCTAGAAAATAATTAATTATCTAAATTAAAACGGACCACAAAAATGCCTCAGTGTAAACTCTGTTTCCCTACATAATGCGTGGGTCCGTATACAAACGGACGTTTACATAGCTTTCGCTGGAAAAGGGTTCGGTGTAACAAAACCCGGGAAGATATTTCACTCCAAAGAGCCCATTACTACGGTCTTGGTAAAAAAGTTGGGGTCCGATGGCTGGATCGAGAGAAAATTTATTTAGCTATTATCAAAATTTAATTATTTATTAGAAAATTTGTTTAATAAATAAATTTATATTAGATAATCATTTATTAGCCACAGGGTACATATTTAACTATACCGCACCATACCAAGCAATATATTGCGATTTATGTGCAAGATTGATGGCAATAGGCTCGCCACTAACTTGTTTAGCGAAAAGTGGGTGTTAATGCACCTCTACCTACCCCTTCAGCGATATAGGCGTTATTTATGTATGATGTATGTATGTACAATACTAAATCAATAATAAATAAATAAAAATTCTGACAAACACCAAAAAAACACTAGCGGTAAAATTATGTAGGTACTGACAATAAAAACTAAGTACAGACAACAGCACGCCACAAAATGTTAAATTTTCTCAGTCGACTTTTGGCTCTACTGCCAACAAGATAAGGTTCACAATCGATTGAAGAAATTTGACAGTTTTGGGTAGTCTGAAGAGCCGTTGACTGTACAAACAGCATAATATAAGGGCGTTACATTTAACTTAACACTGCGAGATACATATAGATCATGCATTTCTCCCCTAAAAGCAGACAGAGATGCTTTAACACCTGGGGGCCTAGACAAAGTAACATACCGACAAAGATAACGAAGTTCGATAAAGCAAAATGTATGGGTTTGACGTAAGTCGTCGTGAAATTACGTGACCAAAATCGTCTTCGTAAGTTCCTAGTTATGTTGGTAGCGCAAGCTAAGACGCTGTACATACCAAAGTAATATGGCCGATCGTGACGAACTTCGACACGTTATCGTTATGAAACGATTGCCACTTGGCTACGGGCCCTGCGTTTCGCCAGCCTGTCGCTGTCTTTACCCTTAGTCGCCTTGTACGACACCCAAGTGAGAGATGGGGGTTGTGACTAGATATTGTATTCGGCTCTGCCGTCACCACTCGGCATTTATTTTTTCTAGCTATTCCTTATTCGACCCCTTGACGAATGGATTGCATCAATTAGCGGAGAAGGCTCGCGCGGGTAGGCGCAAATAATCGGCCGCTCATTAGCCCCGGATCGCCCATCGCCTATTGGTGAACATTATCAAGTACACTTGTACTTAATGGTGATTACCGAGCAGATATTTCACGGGAAAAGTGACTTGAACAATATACAATATATCATGGCTATTTATCTGTTAAAGGGCAACGCAAACAAAAGGCAAACAAAACGAGGATAGAGGTACGGATACGGATACGGCTCGGATACCAAGGTATCCTAGCAACGTAACAAAATATCAAACTTAAATAATATAACTACAAGACTTTTCGCACTGTATCCGCGCCATATGCGTACCTTGCCTTCGCCTCGCCGCCTTCTGTTTGCGTTGCGCCTAAGTGGTAGGAGGTGGGATCACCCACATTTCGATAAGTATTTTTTTTTTATGGACCTAGGCTGTTGGCCGAGAGGCCTTTACAGCATCTACCGGGTTTTTTGGGGAAGGCCAATTTACCACGACCTAAAGCTAAACGTGTCCTCAAGCCTTGCAGTCGAGCACTGCCTGTGAGGGTGCCTTCACAGCAGGCGTCCCCCGTGCGGGGACGGCATCTCCCGAGGGAGATATACTGCCGCGGAGAGCCTCGCAGGGCGCCCGAGTCGGAGCTTGGATCGGCAGGCCTGAGGGCCTCTAAAGGCGCGGACATCGGCTCAGGCGTGCCGTGTAGTGGGGGGAGGGGGCGAGAAGCGCCCAGGGACACGAGTGTACCTGGTAAAGCGCCTTGTGTGTAGACCGGGTCTTCGCACTCTTATACGACGGGTGCGGTGTGTAGGCAGGGTGTGTTCGATAAGTATAACGCGGTAAACCTATTGCCATCTTTCGGGCACTAAGTGGCCAGGGCCGCTGCTGCCCATTCCTCAGCACTGTTTAAAGTAAACCCTTAGTCGCCTTGTAAGACACCCGTAGGTGTTTGGTATCTGTATACCTACCACAGAGATTGAGGTGGTGACAATTGTATTCTACTCTGCCGACACCACGCCGCACATAAACAAGAAAAAAAATTACGTTTGTGTGCGTGTGTGATTGACTCTCTTGTGGGTGAGTGTCTGTAATCGGTTAGCAACTGAAACTGTAAAATCGTAAATACATAACAGCAAAAGGAAAAATTATACTAATTGCAATAGAGAATCGTTTGTCGCGGCGGGCGGGCCATAATCTACTTGATTTTTCGCTCCCAGGCATGGTTGTTAGTTGCAACAACAAGTGAATTTTCTTATGTTACAACGTGTAACACTAGAAAATTCACTAAATATTAAATAACTTCGTAAAAATGTTACATACATACATACATAAATCACGCCTATATCCCCGAAGGGATAGGCAGAGGTGAACCAGCACCCGCGTTTCGCCAATTATGTCAAGTCCCATGTAATAGGTGGCGAGCCTCGCAGTAAATTGCTAGGTTGTACGAGTATAAGAGGAACGCTGCCACCCATTCCTCAGCACTGATTTGTCCTTAGTCGCCTTGTACGACACCCACGGGAGAGATTTGGCAATTGTATTCTACTCTGCCGTCACCATACGGCGTAAAAATGTTGTGTTACGCAAACACGTGTAACACTCCGGGCCGTGGAACTAATCCCGTTCATTTACGGTGCTCGCCCCGTTGGTTACTAGTCATTAGGCAGGGTCCAAAGATCGCCCAAATCGGCATTCGACTCCCGCCCCGTATCGGTTTAATTAAGGGCGGGTCATGACCTCCTGAGAGGAGCTATGGTGGCCATAAATTAAGGGTACACGTGGGAAAAGATAAACTTGTGTTGGAATAAATTGAGGTTCGTTTGTTTTTTCCTTTTGCCTCCTCACAATATGTGGCTCTTAACTGTCGGAATAAGTGTCAGATTCTAATTGGGATCTATATCTATACTAATACATATTGTAAAGAGGTAAGCATTTGTGAGTTTGTATGTTTGGGACAGGTAATCTGCGAAACTACCGAATAGATTTCCAAAATTCTATCACTGCTAAAAAGCTACATTATCCCTGATTGCTATAGGCATATATTTGGATGAGATTTTGTGAATAACAAGTATCGTAAGTCGGATTAAAATTTCATTCAAATCGAGGGCAGAAGCCTAGTCTTCATTAATTTAATTTAACATTACACTTATTCTGTTGGACTTAATTTAAACAATATTAAATCTCATTCAAACCAGGAAAATAATAGCTTTCATTGGTTTTAGATTAAAAAGTAATACATTTGTTTTATTCAAATTGAGAATTGTAGAATTGACGCTTCAATTTATGAAATAAATTATATTTCAAATATATTTGAAGCTAGAACTGGTTTGTAACGTTGACTCGTTGGTCTATTTTAATGTTTAAAAAATATATCCTGTTACCAAGGCAAAAACGGTGAAACGTAGCTACTATTCATAATGATTTGATCCTGTAAACAAGGTTTATAATTCTGTGTTTATAAATGGCATATTTTCAAATTATATGATAATTTGAAAATATGCCATTGTTGAAAATATGTAGGTAATGTGAAAAACCAAACCAGTTAATAAAAATATTATTCCGAATAAAAAAGTACAATAAGCTCGCACTAAATATAAATATTGGATAATTAAACGTATGAAACACTTGTTGAGGAAGAAAACAAAAAGAGCAATTTTATAAAATTACTAAAAATCTGCAACTGTATACAGGATTGCTAATATTGAAACAAAAAAACAATATGTTTTCTAGAATAAGCAAAAAGGTTTCGTCTTGCGTCATCAAGTTTGGGTACATGAGCACACAGGGGTAGTAGGTATACCTAAACATTTTAACGTAACAAATTCCCTTCAGCCCCCAACTTCGCATAATTTGCGAGAAAAACGTACACATGTCGACTTAACTCGCCCCAGAGATTGATGACGTTTGGCGAAATTATATTAGGGCTCACAAGGGTTTACTCCGGCGATAGCTATGGGTATCTGCTTACATAACGCGCTGAGAACAAAATTATGCCTTAAACTTGGTAAATAGAGCTCATTTTTGCCCCGACACCGTTCCGAACCCTTCGTAATGGTCAAGTCCGTGATGAAGGTGGGGTTTTTTGCGATGTTCTCTGCGCCAGAAAGTTTTTAACTAGATATTTGAGCGTTTTTTTTTGTTCTTAATATGATTTTCATTTCTTTTTGATATAGAAAGAACTAAACATAGAAAGAAAGGCTTAAAAATACTTGCAACAGAGCCGATAAAATTGTTAAAAAAATAGCATTCAGTAGTAGTAGCCGTAGCCGGTTATTAATGCTAATATGCTATTTCTTAGTTTATATACTCTAGCTAATGCCGTGTGGTGACGGCAGAGCAGAGTAGGTACAATTGTCACCACCCCAAATCTCTCCCGTGGGTGTCGTACAAGGCGACTAAGGATAAATCAATGATGAGGAACGGGCAGCAGCGTTCCTCTTATACCACCTAGTTATAGCAATGTACTGCGACTTTTGTGCCCGATAAATGGCAATAGGCTCGCCACCTATTACATGGGACCTAAAAATGTCACTTAAAAGATATAACATAATTGGCGAAACGTGGGTGCTAGTTCACCTCTGCCTATCCCTTCGGGGATATAGGCGTGATTTATGTATGTATGTATGTATACTCTAGCTAATTAATTATCTTTGTCATGTGGTGATGACAGAAAAGAATACCATTGTCACCACCCCTGCCTCTACCATTAATGTCGTACAGGGCGAATAAGACTAATAATGTAATGAGGAAATGACAGCTGCGTTTCTGGTGAGCCCTCTAGCCAATTACTGAAACTAAAGTTCCCAATGAATGGCAATAGGCTCGCTCCCTATTACATGAGACCTGACATAAGCTGACGAAACGGGGATGTTAAAACACCCCTTAGGAGAGAAAGGGGTGAAATAATAACTGTTTATATTATTTAGCTTGTTCAGACACCAACGACTCGCCACCTTACATGGGACCTAACATAATTGGCGAAACGTGGGTGCTAAATTCACCTCTGCCTATCCCTTCGGGGATATAGGCTTGATTTATGTATGTAGGTATATATATGTAAACACGAAATAATAGCCTCTACTACTACTACATTTATACCTCTTCCGCAGCTATAGCCAATTGAATTCGCATCAATATCAGTTTCACTATCAGTCGCCCACAGCGACCCAAATCCATTTGGTTCCATTCTTAACATATCATAATATAAGCCAATTACGCGTCCATGCACTTGTGTTAGAAACTGTCGGCTAATTGCTCGTAATTTGTAAACACGGTGTACGTTAGTAATTTGTGTCGGCCTTGAATGGAGCTAGTCAATGAACTCACCTGTCAATACCTACGTCTAAGCTCCGGCGCCTAGGCTACAGGTACGGTCAGCGTCTAAAGCTAAACACGGGCGGTATTTATTTCTATACTAATATTATAAAGCTGAAGAGTTTGTATGGTTAAATGCGTTAATCTCAGGAACTACTGACTCACATTAAAAAAATATTCTTGCGTTGGATAGTCCATTTATCGAGGAAGGCTATAGACTTTATAATAACCGACATTAAAGCGAGCGAAACCACGGGTATGTTATATACCCTCATTTTGTTGTGCTGTGTGGAAGCAGAACAGAATACAATTCGTTTGTTGGTGTGGGGATTGCAGAGCAGAATACAATTGCCCCAACGCGGGTGTCTTTTGTATTGTCATTTATCGAACACGGAAATCGCAGTACCTACATTGCTAGGTATCATAAGAGGAACGCTGCGCCCATTACTCATTGCTGTCTTATCTCTTAGTCGCCTTGTACGACACCCACGGGAGAGATGGGGTTAGTGATAATAATTATTATATTCTGCTCAGCCGTCACCACACGGCGTAATAATTCACAATTTTTTTCTAACATTTATTTATTTACTGATAGGTACAAATGCAGATTACAATCTTAAGCTTAAATAACAGTTACCTACCCAAAGCATATAGACTGGATCGTAATAGAAAAGACGGTACACAGCATGCACAACAAATGTTAAAAATTTAGGGATCATAAATACTTAAAATTAATTATACATTAAAATTAAATACCAATTTACTTATTTAAATAAGACAATCATCGTAATATTACAATTAGAATTAGAGATTTATATAATGTTTAAATTAAAATTGAAATAATAATTAAATCCATTGCTCAGCGTACATCATTTGCGCACCGTACATCTCACATTGTTGTGCCATGGCTAATGTCCGGGCATATTGTGACGTCACACACAAATGGTCACTTTCACCCGCCCACAAACAGGGACGCGGCAACCCAACCAAATTACAGGTAATTTGCTACAACATTGACTTGTAACACCGTTGTCAATGTATTATTCGGTGACTAGAATTGTTAACCTATTTGCTGTCGAAACAAAGTCTGATTTTCCCGAAGATGAATGGGGAATGTAGTCTAAAATAAACGTACTGCCTACACTTTTATGTATACGGTTATAGGCAAGTAGACAACGAGCCAAATAGGTATATAAATATCCATCTGCCCCTTCATGCAGAGATGAGAATTTGAAAAATGGAAATACAAAAATATAAATGTATTTCGTAAAAAATAAAATTGAATATTTTTGTTATAGCGGTACAAAAGGATTTTTTTTATGATAGAAACATAGAATTACTAATAATGCTGCTATGAAATAAAGTCAGAAAAAATTGGAAACAATATATCTCCTGGTGCGGGAAGAATAATCTTCTTCTCCGCAGTATGTTTCCTCTTCCATTTTTATAGCGGTCAGACGTCGTCAGACCATCCACTCTCATTTGATTCATATCGTCTATCACATTGGAAAAGTGCTGGTGATCAATGAATGTAGTCGAAGTATGTTGTGGTCATGTAGAGCATTACTTATGCGGCAAGAATAATAAAGACGAGTCATTTTTTGAAAATTTTCTGACTTACTAAAAAAGAATACCTTTCTGAGTCGCCTTTTTTTTTAATTTTCATCCATCTTTTTCTTTTTTACTTGACACTTCTTTATCGATATTCAAACGATCTAGGCGTCGTTTTGTGTGTTGACGGTACAAGAACATGACCAATTCCTAGAATATAATATAGGTTTCAAAGGTTACTGTGCTCTAACCAGACTTCACTCTCTCCCGACCTTCGTAACGGTAGCTTAGAACTTGACGCCTAAGTGAGGTCAAGCGGGGTGTACTGAGGCAAACCAAACATAGCCCTGCCTACAATCAGAAAGTATGAACAGCTAACAGTCTAACCATCAAGAATAAAATTAAAATGAATTAAGAATTTCATTGTGACCTCTATAGCATAATATGGATATAGTTCGTGAAAGATCAACATCGTCGTTTAACAGGCCAAATAACGTGTCAATCAAAAGACCCGTGAAATCTAGAATTAATGATGAAAAAATATATATTTATAATAAAACTGATTGTCTAGGTCAAATTTGTCTTGTTTCCCCCGTCTGTCTTATATTTTCAGTCTAATGGCAGTCAGTCGTCGATGTCATGTCATGTCATCAGTCTCTGTTAAAAAGGATGCTGGACGCCGCGACAGTCGTTGACACTACAATACTGCGTAATCAAGGGTCAATACAGTGCCGTAAAAAAAATTTGAGATTTCCCACGTCAAATTTTCCACAAAATAACGTGAAAATTTTAATTTTTTTAATCTCATATTTTATTTTTTTGTAGTTCCGCAGTATTGACAATATCGCAATCAGGGACAAAGTTTGACACTTATCAATTAAGCAATTCATCAAATAAACGATACATTTTCATGTCGATATTTTGTTCTTATGATTGTGTACCCTACCATCATCACCAGCCCTATAAAGTCCCAACTACTGGGACACAGACCTTCCCTAGGTTGGAAGAATATAGGGAGAATGGGCCATAACCCACCACGCTGCCCAGTGCCACCTGTCAAAGTGGCCAGTCCAACTGTGGGTTAATATTCATATTCATAGTCCAACTCCTTTGCCCTAGCAGTGTGGACATCCACGGCTGAAGTCCCACTGTGCAATATTCATAGGTAAGTCCTGTGCCCTAGCAGTGTGGACATCCACGGCTAATAATGTACATAAGTCTGAACTTAAGCCTGTTGTTCCAATCACAATAGTAATCTTCCTACGAATTCCCGCTACAAGGCCAATCATGTGCACTCACGAACCGAGCTCGAGGATCGTTAGATGTAAATAGAGGCTTATGTGCGCACGGCGTAACGTACTCTATTAGCTCACTCTCGCTATCACTGTATTTGTGTACCTACTATTATGTGAGGTCAAGGCGTCGCCAAAGATAAGGGCTTCACTACGCATCTTACAGTTGGGACTGATCTCTGAAATTCTACATACATACATAAATCACGCCCATATATCAACTTTTTGCCACTTAAGTTAGGTCCTATATATAATATATACATAATAGGTGGCGAGCTTATTGCCATATATCGGTCACATAAATCGCAGTATATTGCTAGGTGGTATGAAAGGATTGTTGCTGCCCATTATCCATCGCTGCCTTTACCCTTAGTTGCCTTGTACGACACCCACGGGTGAGATGTGGTTGTTGACAATTGTATTATGATCTGCGTGTGATAATAACAACAGAACAGAATACAATTCTCATTCCCCAATCTCTCTCGCAGGTATCGTACAATGCTGCTAATAGCTCTTATAACATTTAGGTAATTTATCTATTGCTATAAATGTTTTAATATCCTCCTGTACCGAGTATTGCAATAATTCCTTATTAAAATGTTATCGACAGTGCGTATTGAAGTGAAATTTTAAAACTGCCCTCTGAGAAGTTTTGAAGTAAAGGCAGTAAACTCAGCTGAAATCCAAACCTTCTTTGTTGCAACAGGTTAATGTGTCAGGGTTCAAGGCGTAGCTTTCACTGTCTTCGATGACTGATGAATGGAATCCCTGTCTAGTGTGTCTAGCATTGATAGTGTTGTCTCAAACCTACAAGCGCATAATGGGGTTCCGGGACGGTCAAGCACGTTGAATTTCTGTGTGCTTCTGTTCTCATCTAAGTAACGTCATGTGCAGCACCAAATAGCAATAATTTGTTTCCGGATCTTAAGGGGTTCCTAGACGGTCAAGCAGCTTGTCAAGCACGTAGATTTTAGCTTGTTTCAATCATTTTGAATGTTTACAATGTTTGCTTGATGCTTGAGTCAAGCATTTATTTTTGTATGTCTGTTAGATTCGTTTGACCTAGCAAGATACATTGATGCCAAAATAATTTAGCTTCTTATGTTGGGTCAGCCAAGAGACACTCTGTAATGCAGCCATGTCGATTTTACTTTAATCCGAAGACATCTCATCACGACGTCAAGACGTGAAGCGAAACCCGTTTTACACGCATACTACGTTGATAATATCAAAAATCCACACGCCTAGCGTGCTGTGTCGCAGCAAAAATTCCATTCACCGGTGTCCCTCACTGAAAAACAACTTTCCATTTTATTTCCGCGTACTGCTGACTTCGGTTGTATTTTTAATTCGTACATTAAAATAATGCGGCACTTTTTATCGGTCGAAATGAGGTTCGCTTTCTTTTTTTGGCGTGCCACGTGATATTGTATTTGTTTAACCTTGTCGCTTGAAACGCAGGCATTTTATAGGTCGATGTTGGGAATGCAACTGTAAATATTTTTATTGATGGATGAAAATTGCTTATTTGGTTCCGCCATTTTTGTTGAGACTCTTTCTGTCAATGAGCTGGAATTGGCTGTTTTGAGGAGAGACGAAAGCTCTTAGAATTCCATTGATTCCCGAGAGTTCTTAATGTAGCAGAGAGGTCAGGAGCAGCGCTTGAGACTAGTGACCCAATTGTAGGTTTACAGGACCCCTTCACTACATGTCAACACTCACCATTCCTTAATGTAGCAGAGAAGTCAGGAGCAGCGCTTGAGACTAGTGACCCAATTGTAGGTTTACAGGACCCCTTCACTACATGTCAACACTCACCATTCCTTAATGTAGCAGAGAGGTCAGGAGCAGCGCTTGAGACTAGTGACCCAATTGTAGGTTTACAGGACCCCTTCACTACATGTCAACACTCACCATTCCTTAATGTAGCAGAGAGGTCAGGAGCAGCGCTTGAGACTAGTGACCCAATTGTAGGTTTACAGGAACCCTTCTCTACATGTCAACACTCATCTTGGCCACACCGACGTCTCTCTCTCTCTTTATCATCATCATAATTATCTTCCTGCCATGTTCCCAGACCATTTGTGGTCGGCGCAGTAAGTTTCCTCTTCAAACCGCCTTAGTCACACGTTCCAGTGTAAAACTTACGAAAGTTCTTGACAAGCCGAGATCTTTTATATAGGGATTTAGATGGTACACCCCCCGCTGCCACTTTAATAGCATACAAATCAATGGTGTAGTCATTTTTAAGCGATGGCACTTGTCTTAGAGCCACACTCAGAAGTAGGTACATGAAAATACTGCTGACTTTCTAAACATAACTCAGTACCTAAGGCAGTACTAAAAACAAAATCACGATGTTCTGTATACACAAGCTGTCTCCCTTCACCCTCCGCGACGATCTTTCTTTTGTTTGTAATAAACAAACAGCGATCCCTCGCTTGTCCCAAATAGTCGAAGAATGAAGTTTTGTTTACAAGGGTTCGCTCGCTTGTGTACTTTAATAATTATGCTCGATAGAAATAGGCTCCAAAGTTTTTAAAATATACTACATATTTAGATTTTTTCCAGTTTTTGTCTCGAAATTACCTATATTTACCTAGAAATTACCTATAGTCTTGATGCGGTAATCGAACCCGCGACCGCTGCATTCCGGGAAGAGGGCCTTGCCAAGTGGCTTATCTATTCGAACGCATAGAAAACAAAAGTATGAAACTTTTCTATTCTTCACTTTTCGGTGTGATGGGTGATGTGAATCAAAGGGAAGTGGATGGCTTGATGACGTTTGATCGATATTATTGGAAGAGTAAACATACCACAACGTGATGAAAATGAAATATTAGAGTTAGCCGTGTGGTGATGGAGAGTAGAATACAATTGTCACCACCCCAAATTTCTCCCGTGGGTGTCGTACAAGGCGACAAAGGATAAAACAGTGATGAGGAATGGGCAGCAGCGTTCCTCTTAAACCACCTAGCAATGTACATCGACTTTTGTGCCCGATTAATGGCTATAGGCTCGCCACATATTACATGGAACCTAACATAATTGGCGAAACGTGAGTGATTATTCACCTCCGCCTACCCCTTCGGAGACATAGGTGTGATTTACGCCCACGGCTTTGCTCGCGTCAATTTCGGTTATTATATAAGCCTTCCTTGATAAATGGATTATCCAACACAAAAATAACTTTTCAATGTGAGTCAGTAGTTCCTGAGATTAACGCATCCATACAAACAAACAAACTCTTCAGCTTTTTAATATTAGTATAGATTTGAGTAGGTACCCTAGCTATGTCCCAGCCTGCAGCTTTACTTACAAAGCCGGCGTCGATCGTTATCCAATAAAGTATTTACGCACACGTAGGGAGGGCCCATTCGGACCGGTTTATATCAGATTTGTCTCGATTTACAGGTAATTGAAACGACAAAACGATTAGTCGGCCGCTTTGCCGCTCCTTTTTAGTTGCCCGACGCATTGACGGTGCGCTAATTTATTAGATAATTCGGTTGCAATTGGATTGTGTCCGTTTGTGGATGTTAATGGTGTTATAATTATCTACGGTGTGACAGCCGGAGTCGGCTGGCAGGATTGCCTAGGCCTTACTGGCGGCGTAGGCAAAGTGTTGACTGGGTTTCTGTTTGGATGCGGTCAGCGTCATAAGTCGATTACCACTGAAGCCCTCTGTCATATTAAAGACAGCGAACGCGTAGTAATAATTGTACGAACGACTATTGTGACAAGGTATTAAAGTGTTAATCAACTGATGCTCACTATGCACGCAGATATTTGTTTTGGCAGGCGGGCGGCCAGGACAATTGGCTCTTTTTGTCAATTAAAAAAAAATCTTAACTTAATGTGTCAAAATTGACGAAAAGCTTATAACATCTCAGGACAACAACTTTTATCCAGTCTCCGTAATAGGTATTTCCGGAAAAGAAAATATTTTCCTCTCGCCCTGTATTATTTGAGTTTTGATTCTTTTGAACTAAATGGTATATATTGGTAATGGTGGATATTCTGCGTAATTTAAGATTAAGCCTGGATAAAGGACTTTGCTGAGGCTGTATAAAAATTTGTAATATACCTACCTATCAACAAAAAAGTCAAAAAATTACCAAAAAAATAATTCGCTAGAAAGATAGGTATTATTAACACCCACATTTAGGTAACATATAGTATTATTACATGTAGGTAAGTATACATATACATTTTGGTGGTTAGAAAAAGAATTTCGAAAAATTATGATCTTGAGGCGGGAATCGATCCCGCGTCCGCTGTTGCAGACGGACAGCGGGTTCGATTCCCGCCTCAAAATCATAATTTTTTGAAATTCTTTTTCCAACCACCTAAATCTTTGTACTAATTTTTCTAACATTTATATAATGTTCAAATTAAAATCGAATAGTATACATATACATATTATTGCATATACAGGGCGTCCCACGGCCATGCCACACGGAGGGAAAGTATATTAAATATTGAACGTAGGATATTTTACTAAAAGAAGACATCGTTTTATTTTTAATAATAAGTCGAACTGCATTCACAGATTTTTTTTAAATCGCCTACCTCTACCGGGAATCGAACCCGCCAAATGTGATAGAAAAATTACTTGTATTTTATAATAGCGTTTGAAAGGGCTACTCATAAGCATTATTTTTTCCTAAATAACCTAGCATATTAAATGAAACTAAGATCATAAAATTTTTCATTTTATTTAAAATTTTGTTCAGGGAAATTTCCTCTGACTTGGCCATGCTTCCAACAATTAACATTATCATTTCAACCGGTACAACAGAACCGGTACAACAGCGTGCAGGAGCTACAAAATGAACTTAGACGTATTATTTCAAACATCCACCATGCAAAAATAAGTAAATCGACAGGGAGAGAAATTATCAAAAGAATGATAATTTGTATACAACAGAACGGATCACACTTTGAGCATTTGATAAATTATTTTTTTTTTAAATAAAATGAAAAATTTTATCATCTTAGTTTCATTTAATATGCTAGGTTATTTAGAAAAAAATAATGCTTATGAGTAGCCCTTTCAAACGCTATTATAAAATACATGTAATTATTCTATCACATTTGGTGGGTTCGATTCCCGGTTGAGGTAGGCGATTTTTAAAAGTTCTGTGAATGCAGTTCTACATATTATTAAAAATAAAACGATGTCTTCTTTTAGTAAAATATCCTACGTTCAATATTTAATATACTTTCCCTCCGTGTGGCATGGCCGTGGGACGCCCTGTATAGTAATATGAAAGGAGAATGACAAAAAGGATTTACATGGCGAAAGTGAATGGAGAAATTGGAAGGGGAAGGCCTAGGCGGATCTTTCATAATCAAATTGAAAGTCTATTGAAAAAGGGCCAGGTCAAGAGTACCCGAAACCGACGGGCATGCATGAAGAGATTGATGAGATTGGATGAAGCGAAAGAAGTATGTAAGGATCGTAGCAAGTGGAAGGAAGTGATCTCTGCCTACCCCTGTGGGAGAAGGGCGTGACGTATGTATGTATGTAGTAAAATTGTCCATTTGAAAAAATAGATAGATAGAAAAATAAACCTAGAATACCAGCTACCAATAGGTAATAATTCTATGCACATAGTAAACATGTTCTGTTTGAAATTCATTCGAATAACTATCGCAAATAATAACGTAATTGAAACCAAAGGGAATACTCTATTTGCGTTGCTGCGTCCGATGAAAAATATCCAGCTGAAATTTGGTAGTTAAATAAAAAGCTTCTGTTTAATATAGCAATAGCTTCTACAATAATTAGGTAGGTACCGAAACATTTTAATTTGATTGTATTTGACTATAATAATTATGTAGGTAGGCATATAATAATTAAAAATATATTTTCAAATACGTTAAAAAAATTCTAAAATGTAATATTTTAGACAAAAAATTAAAAAATAAAAAGTTCATAAAAATTTAAAAGGGTCACGAAGCTGCGTCAATACATATACATAAATCACGCCTGTATCCCCAAAGGGGAGGCAGAGTTGAATCAACACCCACGTTTCGCCAATTAGGATTGATCCCATGTATAGCCATAGATGGCGAACCTATTGCCATTTATCGGGCACGGAAATCGCAGTACATTGCTAGATGGCATAAGTGGAACGCTGCTGCCCATTACTCATTGGTGTCTTACTTATATCACCCGTACCTACTCCTCCGGGGATATTAGGCGTGATTTATATAAGTATGTAGGTATGTGCGTAAGTTGGAAATAGAACCTCCTTTTTCAAAGTTTGTTTGAAAAAATGAACCTTATTTTTTATCGATTTAGAAAAAGATAATCACTATGAATACTTAGGTAAGGTTCATCGGTCTCTCGACATGGTCCGTTCGTCTCTTTTCTATATGTAGGTAGATTCATTCATCACGAGCACCTTACCGGTGTGATGGATGATATGAATCAAAAGGGAGTGGATGGATGACGTCTGACCGATATGAATGGAAGGGGAAACATACTTCGCCTCCAGATAGCCTGGGAACAGGGCAGGGAGAAGAAGAAGAATAACTTTGAATAAGGAACCTCCCAGCTTTCCAATCAAATTGGAGTCTTCAATAATAGTGCAGCGGCAATCCTTATCGCATTCGATAAACAATCGAGCGTCGATTATCGATTCACCTCAAATCTGAGACGGCGGCGGCCTCTGTTTATGTTTACGGCAGCGCTCGCTGCGATTCCATTCAATGGGCGAATTCGAAAAAAGAACTCGTAGTGACGTGACCTTGCGTTTCCTCGATTCGTTTTTCGTTCAGCACGCAGGCGCGCTCGCCGGCGGATCAATGCCGAAAAACCCTCCGTGTCCCCCGGCGGCGAAGTAAGCTCGCGGCTTCTGAAGGGCCATGGATCCTGGTTGCCAGGCAACGCCGCCTTATTTGGGCCGGGTCGATAGAGCCCAGCGTTATAATTTTCTTTAAGCGCTGACGGGTGGGACTTAATGGCGCACGATCCGTTTTTAGATAACGCCCGCCGCCCGGTGGGAGAACGTTTTGAATTAGATTAGCGGATCGGATTTGGGCTGGCTCGGGGAAAAATTTACGGACTTAGCCCATTTTTGTGGGACGGCGTTCATTTGATAAAACTTCGCTTATTATCTGATAGACAGAAATAGGTTTGAAAAGACCTCTCTCAACTTTGTTCAAACTCAAAAGAATAAAAAACTACTTAAAACCTTGTCTAAAGATCATCATGAAATATGACAGCTATACAGTGACTTACCTAGGTACCTCCAGTATTCGCAAAAAGAATTCGCAACTCAGAACCTTTTCAGGCGATATTTTTCTTTATAAAACAACCGCCTTTAAATGCGTAAGGAAGGCACTTATCAGTACCAAAATCCAAACGCAATCCAACATTTCACATAAACAAACACGACAGGTACCTATAACGTCAATTAAAAACTGATTTAATTCACTCACTCTTTACCTAAGAAGTTCATAATTTGACCTTGATCTTGTTTGAAGCAATACATTATTGAAAACACTAATAGAGAACTATAACACAATTTCCGTTCACAAAATCGATAGAAAGGAACCGATCGAATATCGATTGACCACTGCCAATATCGATTGAATATTCATAGCTCTGTTACATCACATCACTGCCTAGCCGTCCCAAAAACAGTTGCGACACTAAACTTGGACAATGGCCGCTTGCGCATCCAAACTCAACGGTCAAGCAACAAAGAAAGCTAGTTCCATAAAAGCGTTTACAGGACTATTCGCAACCGACCGCCGACGAGACGGCTGCATCCAAAGGGTAATCATTTTGATGCTAATCCGTGTGAGATGTGAGAAAAAGATGCCCCGGTAATTTTTCTATTTGGCCATATTTAATTTGGCGGCGCTATTGTCCCACGTTGGGACAGACAGGTGGGGTCAGCCACTTTGCGCAGGGGTCATCTTGGAGAATGAGTTGGTCCGGAGCTATTTGCATTACTAATTCCTTGTTAGGTTCCCATGATTTTCGCCTTTCTCACGACGATGATTTGTATAATTAAGCGGTGTCGACGAAAGTTGTTAGTGTACCTCGTTTTTGGTAGCATTACATTATCTTTGGCCACTCGCGTTCGGCGTACCTGTCTAGTACTCTGTTGTAACACTTTAGTGATCTGTTGTAACACTTTAGTGCTCTGTTGTAACACTTTAGTGCTCTGTTGTAACACTTTAGTGCTCTGTTGTAACACTTTAGTGCTTTGTTGTAACACTTTAGTGCTCGGTTATAATATAAGCCTTGACATAGCTCTTAAATACGACTTACTTTTCAATTGTGTACTGGTAAAAATCTTGTGCCAGATTTTTTTTTATACAAGTTTCCAATCTAATTAGAAAATTAAATATGGATTATTATTATTGTGGAATAATTAGGTTGATTTTTTTCTAAATACTAAAATAACTACTGATTATTAGCTACATCATGATCTATAGTTATGATATGCACCTACTCTGTCTTCAGTTTTTTGGCGTTTCGCTTTCTAGCCTGAAGGGTTAACGTGCAAAGACAGCAGTGGTCAGATTTAAGTGATTAAAAAAAATTGGACCACCTTTCAGAATGTCCAAAACCGGATCTTAAACGGTTTGCCAAACTTAGCACTCGTTTTAACGTATCTCAGCTCAACCCTTACAGAATCATGTCAGTTGATGGTCAACAAAAAAACATTCGCTTTATGCAAATAAAACGGAGAATCGTCTCTGCTACTTACAGAAGACGCGCAAACAAAAGTCAACCCTCGAATGCGATTAGAATTTTTAATTTTGACCCAAAAATTTCGCTCTATGCAAATCAAGGTAAGAAGAGTTTCGAAGTAAGGGAGATTCCTTTGAGTGCGTCCGAAGCTTCGTTAGACCACGTTCAGATGATTAAGACGCGTTTCGTTATACATTGCTTGCTATTAAACAGCATAATCTTCCTAGCTTATGAAGGCAGAGGTGTGTGGTTAGGGGTGAACTAGCACCCACGAGTAGCCAATTAGGTAGTTAGGTCCCATGTAATAGGTGCCGAGCCTATTGCCATATATCGGGCACAAAAGTCGCAATACACTGCTAGGTGGTAGTTAAGAGGAACGCTGCTGCCCATCCCTCATCACTGATTTATCCTTAGTCGCCTTGTACGACACCCACGGGAGAGATTTGGGAGCTACTTAACAGCGAGCAATGTATAACGAAATGCGTCTAAATCGCGCGTAGGTAAATCGTACTGGGGTCTTATGCTAATTCCGCACACGTAGGGTCAAGACTTCTGACCTCGCGGTTGACTTATGAATATTCCGGGGACAGGTCTCACCGGCGGAATACGCCCGGCTTCCCACGGTCCAGTTAAGAGTTGAGACGTTGGGATTATTTTAATTGAACAACGCATAGGTAATGTTGTGTGAATTTTCGCGCTCGCTAAACGAGTTTAGGGTTTAGTCGGGCGTGTGTAATGAGAATGTGAGCCAAGGCAAGTCAGTCGTAGGTAGGTATAACTTTAAAATTCAGCCTCACTTGCTACCTATATCATTTCAAGTACTATAGTAGGTACTTGCCCTTGATAGTAGGTACCTAATACCTAGGTATTGTATAATCATATTTAATGTTGCCTCTAAAGCATCCTTAATATGAATAAATTAAAATTAAATTCCGATTCGACAACTATCTAAAGTCGGTTTTTAAATTCTGAACACCGTAACGATGTTTCGTAGATAATATTTCTGATTGATTGAATGTTTAGTTCAATTTTTCATTTCCCAAAAACCTTAGACTACAATTGGGTCAATCTAAGATATCTGCCTATTTACTAAATTGCCTGAAAGTATTGGCTGAACAAAATATACGTAGTAGTAGTTACTGTAGACTCCAATAGTTACGACGACCTAAATAGGTAGGCTAGATAGGCAAATTCAATACTCGTGTATTTATTAAACTTCACGATTGTATCGTATTGAAACCTACATTTACGAAAACAAAATGTAGCTCCTGTTAAATTTAAATTTGCAATCGACGAATGCTAGAAAATATTTAAAAACGCTACCTATTCCATAAAATAGGCACCAGTACACATTAAAAACGAGCGATAGCCGGGTGGGTCATTAAAATTTTCATTTCATCATTTTCATCGAGAATCGTTTTTGAACATAATTATTTGATATTCTACAGCGGCCGAACTAAGTACTCCAAAAACCATGATTAAACATTCTACCACTATTCATTATCCATACAATAATGTGTGTGCGGACCCCCTTAAACATTACACGCAGCGCCCGCACCCAACCCCTACGCACCTTTTTCCACCCGAAGACAAAGTCCAACAAAAAAAAGAAAACGCGAAAAATAACGCCGTCTCTTTCTAACTTACCGCCGGCGGGCCCGTGCGTGCAGTCAGACGGCTAAGCGAACGAACGACTCACGAAAACTTGGGCCCCGCCCGAGACGGGCGCCTCTATCCGTCTCTTTCACTTTTTCACACTTTTCCATGGAGGCGTCTGGTGTTGTAGCGCGGTATGTGCGCCGGTGCGGTTGTCGGAATTTGGTCTGTCTTTTCGGGGTGGTAAAGTGGAGATTTGAATATGACGGTGTGGTCTCAGAAAATATTTTGGAATGAAAGCGTTTGCGTTTGGAAGTCTCTCTCGCTCGCAAAAAAGCAAGCTTTGGCGGCGGGGGAGCGTGTGTTAGATGGCGTGGGGTGGGAGGTAATAGTGGCCGCCATGTTGACCGGCAGTCGGAGAAGACTGGTATTAATTTTGGCTTAATTTGTCCGTTGATTTCAAGTATTCTATTGCTACTTCGCAATGTAACTGCGAGTTTGAGCAGACAACAATACCTTTAACGATTGTGTAGGTACCTTCATAAGCGTGTTCGGTATTTTAGAATATAAATTTATTACCTTTGAAACTAATATAAGTTGAACGTAATTAAAATAAAAAAGTTAAAAATGCGTTCTGTCGATTATACCAACCAATGTATTGTTTCCATTTCCTCATCACCACCACCATCATCAACAGCTCTTTAATGTCCCACTCTTGTCCCACTGCTGGGGCACGGGCATTCCCTATGCCCTATGGATGGAAGAATATGGCCGTGTGGTGACGGCAGAGCAGAATACAATTGTCACCACCCCCATCTCTCCCGTGGGTGTCGTACAAGGCGACTAAGGGTAAAGACAGCAATGAGTAATTTCTCTCATACCACCTAGCAATATAAATTGTACTGCGATTTATGTGCCCGATATATGGCAATAGGCTCGCCACCTGTTATATGGGACCGAACATCATTGGCTAAAAGTGGGTGTTAATTCACCTCTGCCTACCCCTTCGAGGATATAGGCGTGATTTATGTAGGTATGTATGGAAGAATATGGTTGGTAGGTCATTTCTTACTCTCATTTAAATTTAAATGTCATAAAAACTTCTTTCTTTAGGGTTTTGTTTCACTTTTCAATATTTCAATATCTTCCTAGAGTTCTAGGTAGCATTTTTTGCTCTGTAGAAAGGTCTTCGGGATTGGCAATCGTTATAAAAACACCTACCAACACGCACTGAGACCAACCCGCACTGGGCCAACGGGGTGGGTAATGGCCCAATCTCCTCCCAATTCTTCCATCATCCATATCGAAGGCCCGTGCCCCAGCAGTGGGGACATTATAAGTGCTAGTGATGATGACGATGATGATAAAAACACCTCAAATAATTACACAGGTCTGGTCACAGAACTCTTTTTGAACAAATTTTGTACCTTTTAGTATCGTGTAGTATCATCAACATGCCATTAGAAGCACAAAATGCACCACATTTTATTTGTAATGGTAGGCATAGCTGCAGCTGGATGAAAATCCAAAATTTGGATTTTATTCACTTTTACGGGTGTTTTGGCGAAAGTATAAAACAAATTAGCCGTTTTTGTTTCATATAAATTTCAGGAAACAATAAAAGTTTAAATAAATAATCATCTTTCGAAAAAAGACGAAAATTTTAATTGGTAGGTATTTATATTTTTATCTAGGTACTTCTTACACCTTGTTATAATTAGATATTATGTAATTAAAAAGTTATAATTCTCTTTTTTTTTTAAGATTTTCATAAGATATACTTAAATAGAGGTACCTATTTATTTATTTATTCTTCTTCTCCATGCCCTGTTTCCAGTCTATCTGGGGTCGGCGCAATATGTTTCCTCTTCCATTCATATTGGTCAGACGTCATCAAGCCATCCACTCCCTTTCGATTTATGTCATCCATCACACCGTAAAGGTGCTAGTGATGAATGAATGTATAGAAAAGAGACGGAACGGCTATGTCGAAAGACCGATGAACGCAGAGAGTGATTGGAATGACAACATTCCAATCTATACTGCTCAAGGTTTTGGCTTAGGTTTTACAGCCGGCCGCCTGCCTGACACCAACCCTCTTTGGGTATGCTGTTGTTGGTGGTTTGCCCTCCACCATTCAGGTGCCCCAGGGTGCTTATTGGTGTACACCGGGCAATCTCCCTTAGTCGACTTTTACGACACCCATTAGGATGAGACGGGGCTTGCCTATTCTACGTTTGTTCGCCCCAAGGCCAGCATAGAAGACCTTAACTTTACTTAAGTAGGTCTACCTACGCGGTATTTAGAAGGTTATCTAGAGACCTAATCTTAAAAATTATATATTTCAGACAATTTTTTCGATTTTTCATTGTTTAAATTGAGGGGAAAAGCAACTAAAATGGACAGTGTTTGAGATTACGAATTTTTCGACAATGTTTTTGTATAGGTACCTAATAACCAATATGAGATTAGGTAAGCATGTTAGCTGGAATTTTCCTACTCTACCTAGGTACTTTATGTTTATTGACATACTCTATCTACATAAGTATGACTTCAGCTCAGCTATGTATTTGCAGCTGATACGTCTAACCCTTCTCAAATAAATAAATAAAATTTATTGGTACTTCAAATGAATTTAAGAAAAATTTAGTTACAACAATGAAAGTACAAAATTGTGACATTTAGGTAAGTATATGCAGTGCTTTTTTTAGAAAATAACTAAAATTAAATCAATCCTGATAAAGTATGATCAAACTTTTTAATTGTTTAAAAAAACGACTACCTATATTAAAAAACTCTACCACGAGGCAAACTGCGGTGTATGGAAAATATAGAGTAGGTATAGGTACCTACCTACAGCTACCTTTTGAAATAGCAATGTCGTATGGTCCAAATATTTATTCGAAAGTCGAAAAAGTTTTTGGCGGTTTCGCGTAATATCGGTTGTGTTACGATTGTTTTGTTGATGAAAAAGTGAGAGAAGTGGATGTCGCATCGAAAAAGAGATTGTACGGTCAACAACTCGTCAGGATACCTACCACAATACCTATCGTCGTTGATATTGCAATACCTACCGCGTTACCAAAAGCGGCCAATACCGCGGAACTACAAAAAAATCTAATTTGAGTTTAAAAATTTTATTCTTTTGACACGATTTTGTAAAGAATTTGACGCAATTAATTTAAAATTAGTTTTTTTTGTAGTTCCGCGGTATTTACCGCTGTTGGTAACGCGGTATTGCAGTATCAATGGCGATACGTCAAACTTTCCCAATCGACTTTGTTCTTTGACAAGTTAAGGTTGGCGATCGTTTGGAGATATTTGACAGTTTCGTAAATATTGGCTGTTGACTGTACAACAATGTAACTAAAATGAACCTCTGTATGCAAGGTTGAAAATGAAATACATACCTACTTACCTACACCTCTGTACCTACGCAAGGTTGAAAATGAAATACATAGGGGCATAGAACTTCTTCCTTTTTCGAAGTCGGTTGAAACATGGTTCTACCATCATCATCAGGGAGACTGAAAGCTAAAAAGAGATCAATGGCTAAATTCTTCTAGTAAGCTGGCTTCTCTTTTGTAAAAAAATATTGTGATATAGGTACCTATCTCATGGGTATTTAGATATCCACTATTGAGCGTTTAGGCGGTTAAGTAGATATCAAATAATTATAATTAATTATCAAATTTTGATTTAATTAATTTTTTTTGCAATATCTTTTCTTTAGCCCTATTCAGTGAAATTAATACACTATCAACCTTCCACAGGTACAAGGGAAGTTAGCCCGTAACGGACGTATTGCCTAAAACGGGCGCTATCGTGCTGGGTTAAAATTATTTTCAAAACCGACAGGTATAGGTACGAGTCAACACTATTGAGCCTCGTCTCTCCCGTGGGTGTCGTACAAGGCGACTGAGGGTTACGAAAGCAATGAGTAATTGGCAGCAGCGTTCCTCTTATGCCACCTAGCAATGCAGGTAACTGCGATTTCCGTACCCGATAAATAGCAATAGGCTCGCCATCTATTACATGGGACCTAACCTAGTTGGCGATACGTGGGTGCTAATTCCCCTCTGCCTACCTCTTCGGGGATATAGGCGTGATTTATGTATATAGTATGTTATATGTAACATTATTGAGTGCTGCCTTGAGGGGGTATGTGGAATTAGAGATCCCATCTGCCTCATTAAATGTATGAAAACAAATTTATAGCTATCAAGGATAACCGTTGTCTATTTTGAGCCACTTTCACCTACACGAATCACGGGAAAAAACACTTTATTAAGTGATTTTATTATGATCTTCATCGATCATGATCATAATTTTTCGAAATTCTTTTTCTAACCACCAAAATAATGTTAAAATTAAAATCAAATAGTTGATTTTATTATTTTAATGGCTTAAAAGTTATTGCGCCTAAGCCATTAACTGAATATAAAAATCCCATGGTAAGATAATTTTTTATGTCTCATTTCTATAGGTCACCACCCCTAATTTCTCCTGCGGGAGTCGTACAAGGCGACTAAGAGTTAAGACAGCGATGAGCAGCAGCTTTCCTCATATACCACCTAACAATACACTGCGTAGGCACCTCACTAACATAATTGGTGAAACGTGGGTGTTTATTCACCTTTGTCTATCATTTCGGGGATAAATATTAGGCGTGATTTATGTAGGTATGTATTTCTATACGTACCTGCAGCATCACTAAAAATGTAGACATAGTCTATTTATATACCTAATCTGCCGTCCTGAATAACTCATAATAAATTGTTACACACTCTTCAACAAGCTTGTTACAATTTATAAGGATTTGTACATAAAATGTCGGCTAAAGGATGTTTTATTTTTATATCTAATATAGGTAGCATAATGACTAGAGATCTAAGCACCATTTTTCTAAATTAAATTTTACATAAATCACTCCCACTCATTCCCGAAGGGGTACGTATGTATGGTAATGTGTCACTGTCCATTGTCCTAGCATATAGTAACAATGTACATATAATACGAAAGGCGAGCCTATTGCCATCTTAAGAAACTTGTACAGTAATTCAATTTCGTTTCAAGTTGCTAAATAATGTGTTACTCATCACTGTCTTTGCTCTTAGTCGATTTGTACGATAGGTACCTATGGCATAATTACTTCTGACTGATATGAATGGAAGATGAAACATACTGCGCCGACTCCAGATAGACTGGGAACAGGGCAGGGAGGACAAGATTTGCGAGTATTAATTATATTTTAATCAAATTTATATACCTAAGTGTAAACAATTGTCTGATATAATTGTTCTATGTCCCCTAGACTGTCATTAAAAAGAGAACACGTGTCTATCTCTTTACTGTAATTTACATTTCGATCGAAATCGACCCATCTGATTTCGGATCGGAAATAGGGTCCCATAGGTATACCAACCCGTGTAAACAGAACCAACGGACGACCGAAATAATAGGTAATATCTCGTTACAAAACAAAGGCATAAAATTTAATGTTAATGTAATATCCTTTATTGGATAATTTTAAGCAGTTTTCATGCAACCGGCGTTTGTATCATTGAACCTATTGTTTCAAACTGGATAGCGATGTTTTGACAAAAATATGCAATGCTGGAACTAAAACATGCGGCAACAGCTAGGCAAACAGCCATCCTGAAAAAAATATTTATTAAAACATACATACATAAATCACGCCTATATCCCCGAAGGGGTAGTCAGAGGTGAACTAGCACCCACGTTTCGCCAATTATGTCAGGTCCCCTGTAATAGGTGGCAAGCCTATTGCCATTTATCGGGCTCAAAAGTCACAGTATATTGCTAGGTGGATAAGTGGTGGTATAAGAGAAACGCTGCTGCCCATTCCTCATCACTGATTTATCCTTAGTCGCCTTGTACGACACCCACGGGAGAGATTTGGAGTGGTGACAATTGTATTCTACTCTACCGTCACCACACGGCTAATTTATAAAAATATTTACTCATTAATAAATTTCCACTAATTGGCAGTATCTAACTAGAATTTATTTTAATTTTGCCGTGTGGTGACGAGAACAGAAGCAGAGTAGAATACAATAATTGTTACCATCCCACATCTCACCCCTTAACTCCCTTTGGTTCATAATATCATCCAAAATTACACATTGAATTACAATTGCATAAGAGTACAACACTATTTTATACGTTTCGTAAAGTGATATGATATAACTTTAGTACATCAAATTAAAAATCAAAGTATACCTAAATTATTTTTTCGCTCCCAGGAAGCACGGAAGATTACTCTACTAGGAATTAATACTTTCAAATATACTTTGTAAACTATATTGCCACCCATAAGTTAAAAAAGGCAAAAAAAAATTTATAAGTAGTAGGTAAATAAAATGTTTATTAAAACGATAGCATTCCATTCATTCAGCATTTAGCAACACTTTTTAAATTAGTACGAAGCAAATCAGCAGTAGCTTTATTCCGCATTAAATTCTTAATGCGGAAATCGAACCCGCGTTCTCTGCAATCCGGGCAGATGCCTATACCACTCGGCCAACCGGTTTTGGTTGGCCGACCCTTATTACGCCATCCGTATAAAGGGTACTGCTGCGCCATCTATCGCGGAGTAGAAAACCTGAAAGTTTAAGACCTATAACTTATTTTTAAATAAAAAATTTCAGATTTACATTGTGACTCAGTCGGTACGTTTTTTTTAATAATTATATTAGGCCTTTTTTTAAGCTTTTATATAGATAGGTAATATTTTATTAATTATGTTGACAGTGGCATCTCCTCCAGTAGGTGTTACTAAATTTTATTAGACTTTTTTCACTAGAAATCAACATAAAATCAGAAATATGTTTTCTATGTAGCATTTTATTTAGTATGTTCTCTTAATAAACAACAAATGAAATGAAAATATAAAATTTTCAGTTATTTCGTTAGTGCCTAAAATATCCGCTAGATGGTTCTCTATCTTCACGGAGTTTCTATGAAAAATTAAGTTTTAACTTAATTTTATTTATTTCTTCTTTAATAATTTTAAATTAATTTATTTTAAATTATGTAGTATGATAAAGTCCATCAATATTTTGTAATACCTAATTAACAAAATGGCGTTACTACTCAACGCTAGATGGCGCTAGTATTTATCAGATTCTCATAATTCTGTTTACCAACTACAATATTAGAATCCTATTGGACTTTCAAATAAGCGTTTCTGATAATGACTTTGAAAATGAATGATAAAATCTAACAAGATGAATTCTTAATATAATTTAATGATATTACTAATTATTTTATGTATCGGCTTGATTTATGTATGTTTGTCTTTACATAGGTAGGTACTACACTATTAAATAAAAAATAATTAACTGTCAAAAGTAAGTACAATAGGTACGTAATTAATGTGTTCGAAAAAATGTGTAATCATCTTCTACAGATACAGGTAATTTTAAGTTAAACGTATCCTACAATGATTACCTTTTTAACTGCAATCACTTATATGTTCACGTCTATATTTTTATGATGTATTAGAATTATTTCTTTTAAACCTTTCTAAGGGTTTCCCAGTTTTTCGATATTACATTTGTTCTTTTAATGTTATATTATTAACCTAGGCTGTTTTTCCCTTATGGGGGCCCCATAAGCCTATGGGTATAAAAAATCATAGCGTCAGACCTAATAAATATACACAAAAACATTCGCAAAAATCAGCCACACCGTTTCAAAGAAGTTTTTTAACAAACACTGTGATACAAGATTTTTATATACTTGCTCATTTGGTGCAACATTGACGTAATTACAAAATTTGTGTTTTTACATACATACATACATACATACATACATAATTCACGCCTATATCCCCGAAGGGGTAGGCAGAGGTGAACTAGCACCCATGCTTCGCCAATTATGCTAGGTCCCATGTAATAAATAGGTGGCGAGCCTATTGCCATTTATCGGGCACAAAAGTTTTTACAGGAGTATGAAAAAAAGATTAGATGAATTTTCCTTTTTAAATTAACATTATGATCTCTCTTTTAACAAAACAATGTAATTGCGTCATTGTTGCACCAAATGAACGAATAGTATTAGTAGGATATGATAACTTACAATTAACTATAGTGTGAAAAAAACATTCAAATCTAGACCATACACCCGGCAAATATAGCGACTATATACTTAGTTTTGAATTGACTTTTTGTATTAAGTACTCATTACGTAAATTGACGTCTCTGAATGCGGCAACAAGTCTCTTTGTACGACACCCGCGAGAGAGGTAGGGGTGGCGACAATTGTGTTCGGTTCACCTTTATAAAGTACAAATAATGACTATTCACGCCGTAGGTATAACAATATTAAAGGGCAAGCATAACCTATCCACAATACTGTGACATACGATACATGTACCTACGGCATTCAGATGCCGGCGCCGGCTGCGAAGGCAATTCGCTAAAGCTCAACAACGTTACCAAGTAAAAAAATAATTGAGCCCAACTCCAATACAAGGCGACTCATTTGCATACCGCGAATAAAATACGTATTTGAGGACGCCCCCTCATGCGATTATCCCAAACCCAATCGAATTATCTTCACGAATGTCACAGAAGTACGAAGACATTCTCTCTTGGAGCAATTATCCCCGGTCGCCCCCCCACTCCCCACCCCAGGGGGAACCCGCACAATTTCACAAAATCATCTTCACCCCACATTTTCTCTGATGAAGATATGTAAATACCAGGCTTTCAGAGATAGTTTGTCGCTGAGTACGTGTGGAGGCAGGCGCTCGCAACATTTTAGCTAGTACATTGAATATAAAAACTACAACTGTAATATAACAAAAAAGCGCTAATATAACAATATATTCTTTTGTTTAGTTTTATGCAATAACGATGTTGAAGTATCACAGGTTCAGTGTAGTTTTCAATAGTCTAATAAGACAAAAATATTTCCGATATTACAGTAAGAGTTTTATATTGAAACTTTGATTTTTATATTATGCAATTCACTCAGCGAACTTCGCTATTCGATCGTGATGAGTTATGGATCATTCCCTAAATATTCTTCCATCCATAGGGAAGGTCTGGGCAGGGCTCTAGCAGTGCGGACAAAGGTAGGTGATAAAATTTATATCAATGCATTTTTAGAACGACACATGATGATTATTTTTGTTGCATGTCCATTATAAAAACAGTTACATTTTTAAGTCTACCAATTATTTAAATACAATGTCGTTATTCAGTAAAGAATTGTAGACATACCTAAATATTTCGTTATAATTTGGGCAATTACTCAGCAAAGGTTGCGTACCCCTGCACGGTCCAAAGTTGTAATAGGTGTCTACATTCACGCGGTCAATTAATCATCGCTGTCATTCTATGACTCTGCAAATGTAGCTCTGTAAGGAATATGCAGAATCTTGTATTATGTAGTGTGTGAACTGAACTGATTTGATACGGTTTAGCAGCAATCAGACTATAACTGCCGCACTCAGAGACGTCAATTAACTTTAATGAGTACTTAGTGTCAAAAAAATTCATTGAAATCGAGACCATAGGCCCGGAATGAATTTTGAATTCTCAGTTTTTGAGATTGTGTACTCATTAACGTTATTTAACGTCTCTGAGTGCGGCAGTAAGAGCTAACATTTTCTAGACTCAAACCTTGTAGGATTTCTTAAATAGGTTGCATTTAGAATTATCTACTACATTGGTAACATGTAATGTTTATGTTATAATTATTATTTGTATATTATATAATATTAACGTAATGGGTATAATATTAAGGTAATGTATCTGATCAACTGGTGCTTATGGATTATAGCGGAATGTAAAGGGTAATCAATCAAATATATTGATGGATTAGTGGTGGAACAGTTTCTATTAGGGAAAGGTGGTCCAAAACGGGCACACTGCCTGAAACGAACACGATACGATTTTTCGAAAAATATACATAGGTATTTTCCTTGAATAAGAAATGTTTCGGGAAGAGCGTATTATTGGTCCATTTTCAGATTGCTGGCTATCGGCCAAGAGGTCTCGGGTTCGAATCCTGGTAGGAGCAAATCTTTGGGTTTAGACGCAGATATTTGTCCTCGAGCCATGGTTGTTTATATTTATGTATGTGTAGAATAATTTATTATGCAAGTATTTTTTATATTATTACATACATAAATCACGCCTATATCCCCGAAGGCAGGCAGAGGTGAACTAGCACCCACGTTTCGCCAAATAGGTTAGGTAATAGGTGGCGAGCCTATTGCCATTTATCGGGCACAAAAGTTGCAGTAGAATGCTTTTGCTAGGTGGTATTAGAGGAATGCTGCTGCCTATTCCTCATCATCGATTTATCCTTTGTCGCCTTGTTCGACACCCACGGGAGAGATTTGGGGTGGTGACAATTGTATTCTACTCTGCCGTCACCTCACGGCAATATTATTACAATATTAAAATTTTCCCGACATCTAGTATCCATAATACAAGTGCTTATGCTATTTACTTTAAGCAAGATAATAGGTGTGAGTGTAAGAAATATTAATATTTATTACTTTCATCTATTATATTCATAAATGTTCTAAGGTTAAGACAGGAATGAGTATATAATATGTGATAAGACCGCCCATTGTGCATTTATATTTATATGATGTTTTTATTGATGTATGATTTTGTTGATGGACAATAAAGAATATTCTATCTATCTATAGGGCAGTAGCGTTCCTCTTACGCCACTTAGCAATATACTGCGATTTACGTGCCCGATAGATGGCAACAGGCTCGCCACTTATTACATGGGACCTAAAATAATTGACGAAACATGGGTGAATTACGTCTGTCTACCCTTTCCAGGATATAGGCGTGATTTATGTTGGAATATATTATTATGTATTTATGTATTATTAAAATCTGTCATCTAGTATCCATAATACAAGTTCTTATGCCACTTAACAACTTTGAGAGGGACATACAAGAAATATTTAAATTTATTTATTTTATTCAGTCAACAAGCAAAATTCAAATTACTTTATTGCAACATGGGTTTACTTTCGATGATACATTTTATAAGGGTTTCACCATGGACGCTGTTAGGGCACTAAATAGTAAATATATTAGATGTCATACGTGTTGGTAAGTTTAAGAGAATTGTGAAATACGCGGCGCGAGTAATGCCTACATTTCCTTTCCCTGTAACGTTACAAAATTAGAAAATGTTGTAAATCTTAATCTAAAAAAGATAAACCTACAGACAGGTTTATCTTTTTGGTTAATTCAGTTTAGTTAAATTAAAAATATATTATAAAATGCTCCAGGAAGTTTCCATGCCAAAAAGAAAGATATTTCGATGCCAACAACTTGTATCGTAAGCAATATTTCGTAAAAATGTAAATGTACGAACCTAGTTCTGTATTTTATTTACAACACATCAAAAATTATAAAAATTGCACTATGTTTACGGGGTGAAAAATGTTATCGCATATTGTACTAAAATGTACAGCTTCACAATCCTCGGGCGGTTCACACTATCGTTCCAACCGCGGCGTTCCAGCCGCAGCGTTCCAGCCGTTACTCTGCGAACCACAGCGCGCACCCACGTAGCGAAGATCATTATCTGGCACGAGAAAGTTGGGAGGAATCTAGTTAGAACCCTCCCCCTGCCACCCCAGCCGCCTTAACTTGTTATAACCAGTTTTAGCCAGTTCGGTTTAGTTGGGCACCTGTGATACAAGACAAACTCACGGGTTGTCTTATGTGTTTAGCTATGTACGGAGCATTCTGTTTGGGCTTGCTTGAGACACACGATTCATGTGTGTCTACGGAAAACATAGTATTCTTACAATAATAGTAATGTACTTTCCTTCTTCTTCCTGCCCTGTTCCCATGTATCTGGTGTTGGCTCTGTACATTACCTACTGTTCAATTTGAAATAAAAAACTAAGGCAAAATATTCACCACATCCGATCACGTTCCTAATACTTTATTTCGTAGTTAATTTTTCACTACTTCCTTTCTTTATTTTGCTCTTGTTTAAAAAAAGAGGTTACTCTCGATTCTGATAGATGAAAATGGTAACTATTAATTGACAATACAACTATGATATGTATCATTTGAAATAAAATTACCGGGAAATTGGAGTCTACTACTTAAAGAATAGATATTTATTTCGTAAATTTGATTTTGTCTATCGTTGTAGAGCCATACTATGATAATTCTTAATCGATGTCTCTATATGCAGACCGATCAGAACGCCGCTCTACATTGAATACATAGTAATGTATTACTACATGATAGACACGTTAGCAAGGTCCGTTAAAAGCATGTCCAGAGGGCGTAGAGTAGAGTGTAATCAAAATAGGAACAGGCCTAATTCCGATGTTTAGCAGTAACACATTAGGGTTAACATTTTGATACAATTGTCCCGGAATATGTGCAAAAACAACCTAAGTCTTAATGACTACATACCTACTTAAAAAACAGCACCCTTAAAACCAGATATAAATCAAGAAATACTAGTTATGTGAACTGCTTACCAACGACATCTATTGCCAGTTTTCGTTACTAAATTTACATTGATATTTGTTTTAGCCCGCTTCTCTAGGGACGTTTAAATAAATACCAAGCATCCGACAGAGATACAAGAAGATACCAAGCCAAACTCCTATTCCAAACTGTGTGTTCGTCGGCTGAAATTTAATTAAACTCAGCAGACATTCTTCGGGAATCGTGTCACGAAATACTTGTCTTTATTACCAGTTACGCTTGATATGACTTCTGCACAACCTGTCTAAACAGACCTCCTCCTGCGCCCTTACCTTTTACGTGGTTGAGTGAGTCTAGGAAAGTGCTAAGTCACAGACAGGTCTGGATATAATGGTGGGTGTGCTTCGCGTCTTTACGAGGAATGTTTGGCTTTTTGATGAAGAAAATGTTATTTTGTTAGAAAATACGTTTAATTATAATATTTGAATTGCCGATTTCTTATGATTGATTCAATGTTTCAAACAGTGAAAAATTAATCACTCAAATGAATCACTAGAAACTTAAAGATTACTAACAGTGTGTAACAAAACGGTCCGTGTAAAGGTCTCCCTTTGACGCTTTATTTCTACTCGACTTGTTTGCACTCGAGCATTATTCTATAACACTCTCTCTACAGTATGGAACTATAAGCAGAGAGACTAGGTCTCTGAATAGGAAGGGGCAGGCGCGGTGCGTATGCAAAACGACCTCGTTGTCTGCCCATGCGTAAGGCTTCAAGGGGAAGAGTGTCTTCCGATATTTTTAAACTAGCTAAAGCTTTACCTGTTAGCTCTAGGCATTGTCTCCTATCTCAGTAAAATCTTCGCTGATAGAAATTTCGATCTGTAAACATTGCTCAAACTTGCTCCTCTCATTGCATTAATTTTTATATCTACATAGATACATAAATAAATAAATAAATATTTTTTAGATTCACACCTATCATCTAGTCCAAAGTAAGTAGCATAAGCACTTGTGTTAGACCGATGAACGGAGAGAGTGACTGGAATGACAGCATGCCAATCCAAACTGCTCAAGGTTTTGGCTTAGGTTTTACAGCCGGTCGCCTGCCTTACACCAACCCTCTTTGGGTATGCTGTTGTTGGTTGCTTTCCGGTCACCATTCGGGTGCCCCAATGTGCTTATTGGTGTACACCGGGTAATCTCCCTTAGTAGACTTTTACGTCACCCGTGGGTGAATCGGGGCTGGTACTCTATGTTATTTTATCGCTCCGAGACCAGCATCGAAGACTATGACATGCATTAAGAAAAAAAAATAGATTTCATGTGTTTAATTCGCTTGTCCGTATGTATGTAATTGTGTTTATTATGTCAATTTAATGTGTGATTGGTTTCTTTTTAATTATAATACAATAGAAAGGTATCAAGAGAATCACCTTTTTTTAAAAAATTGCCCTTACAAATGGACAACCACACTACTTGACACAACACGTACCCACAAGACAGTTATAACGAAACGTGCTTAGTTGATTGCGAGCCGTAATCTTTACCTGCACTTATCTGTGCGATCGCCGCACTCAAACTAGGCACAAAGCGACGTGAGCGCACATAAACTGTTTATCTCTACGCCTTGGGCCAACGGCTTTAGGGCGGGGTAAGTAATAAGAGAGAGCGTTTTTGCTACACATTGATTTTCAACTATGTAAAACAAAATAACAATAACAAGCTAGGTACAAGCTATTTCAAATGAAAGACTTATTTAATATTTACTTTACGCCCGTATGGCGACTATATAAAAGCCTCTTTCATTCTTTGGCGTGTACCGGTCGCGCGCGCTCTTGACCGGCGCATTTTGTATGAAGCTTGCATATTTGTAGCGGCTACGTCAGAGCGCTACATAAACAAAGTATCGAGTAACCGAGAAATGGTTGATCAGCAAAAAGTACGTCAGCTCACGATAACAATGGAGTCAAACCAACTGTAGACCTAATGACTGTGGTGTTAAGGCAGAACGAGAATAGCAAGTCCTGAATCACGATTACAAAGTTTCTGGAGGAACTCAGAATATATACAAGATCCGACAAAGTACAGTCGGACTGCGGTCCCCGAGTGCACACCTGGCTCGGAGGAAGATGTTCCCTTTTTCGCGAAGTATGCGGCGACTTTACCGCATACCCACAGCTTCATACGCGCCGCCGCATACGCGAATGCGGGACAAATGAAAGCTCCTATGAAGCTTCAAGAGCTCGCTAGCGCAGTGGCACTACGTGCTTGGCCTACGATTGCGTAAATTAAGCAATATTCGCTAAGGCTGGTCATTGGGTTGACCAAAAATTTATGATCTCGAGTTCCTCCATGCTTCGGAAGGCACGTTAAGCCGGTGGTCCCGGCTGCATCTTCAGTCGTTAATACTCACCAACTCGCACTGGGCCAGCGTGGTGGGTTACGGCCCAAGCTTCCTATATTCTTCCGTCCATAGGGAAGGCCCGTGCCCCAGCAGTGGGGACATTAAAGGGCAGGTGATGATGATGATGATGATGAAGCTTCATACAAATTGTGCCGAAGAATGAATGGGGCCTAAGACTAATAGTATACAAAGAGGACATTTTTTTAAATGTTGAGTGATCATAGTCAAACTGTACTTAACAAAATTTTCTTAAATCTTGCACTTTCTTAAATCTTAAATACCCTCGATAAAATGTATGTAATAAATACATAAACAGGTTTGGCTCACTAAACCGAATACCTACAAATTAACCCGCTAGCTCCTGTCGCTCGCAGACCCAAGAAGTAATTTGCACGGCGGGATAGTAAAGTATCGCTATTAGGACACATTGTAGCATCTAATTTGCGTGTTGGTAGCGCTTAGCTGCCGGACGTTTGCATTAGAGTATTGCTGAGTTCGCACGATTTGGCCTTCCCATTAATAATTACCTTACTATGTAAAATAACGACCAGTAGGAGAGAGTGGTCGATGCTATGGAGAGGGTGGAATGGAACCGCTAGACACCTCCTTTGTGGCTTAATTACTTATACGCTTACTGTCTTTTGAGGTCTTTTTAGTCTTTTTAGTCGTACAGCAGAGCAAAATACAATTGTCACCATCTCTCCCGTGAGTGTCGTATTAGGCGGCTAAGGATAAATCAATGATGAGGAATGGGCAGCAGCGTTCCTCTTGTACCACCTAGCAATAGCAATGTACTACAACTTTTGTGCCCGATAAATGGCAACAGGCACGCCACCTACTACATGGGACCTAACATAATTGGCGAAACGTGGGTGCTAGTTCACCTCGTCTACCCCTTCGGGGATATATGCGTGATTTATGTATGTATGTACATGTAGTTTATACAATATACTTATCGGTTTATGTCCCCAATATATGGCAATAGATAGGCAATGAATTGACGAAAAGTCGGTGTTTAATTCACCTCTGCCTATCCTTTCGGGGATATCTATAGGCTTTATTTACATATATTACATATACATACATAAATCACGCCTATATCCCCGAAAGGGTAGGCAGAGGTGAACTAGCACCCACGTTTCGCCAAATATGCCAAGTCCCATGTAATTGGTAGCGAGCCTATTGCCTTTTATCGGGCACAAAAGTCGCAGTACATTGCTAGCCTAGGTGGTATAAGAGGAACGCTGCTGCCCATTCCTTATCATATTCAGATTTATCCTTAGTCGCCTTGTACGACACCCACGGGAAAGATTTGGGATGGTGACAATTGTATTCTACTCTGCCGTCACCACGCGGCTAGCAGTTATGTTTCTATAAAAGTCTTTTTAATAAATAATCTTAGACTCACACTGTCACTGCCATCATCGTGGTGTAGACAGGGGTGTATTAACACACACGTGTCGCTTATTATGTATTTTTATTAATTACAAAATTTCTTACATCATCTATTTTTAACACTTGACCTTCTAGCTTCCATGCGGACGAAAAGGTCAAGTCAAGAGATGAAGAGCCTACAGGCTTACACTCTTGTTTAGTGTCGGCCCAACGAAGGACAGATCGAATGTCGAAAATTTAATCAAGTGGCCACTTACTAGTCGACCCCTTGAGGGCCTCCGATCCTTGGTTTCTCGCTTGACCACACCTCTAGAAAGGTTCCCGAACTAGTAGCCTATACCTACATGCATAAAACGGTGGGAAGTAGTTACACCTACATGCACAAAACAGTGTACAGTATCGAGTCGGCAAGACGATTTGTGCCAGGAAATGAACCCGTGCTCTGGACAAGGGGGGGAGTGTCGGACCCTGCGAGCTGCGCTATAGATATACTTACACTCATCAACAATGTCTAATGATATTTTATGTACACCTACTTCAAGTACTATCAGCCTCCATTCAATACTAAAATATTGTTTGCAGTTTTTCAATGACTTACTTAATTATGGTCATCCGTCTTAACATTGAAGAAATTGCATACAATGGCCAGTATTTTTAAAATTATCTCCTAAACAACATAGAGTAAAGACAAAAAAATATCCTTACATAAAGATGTTGAGTGTATATGCAGAGTTAACGTGAAAGTGGCGCGAAAGGTGATAAAAGACTGTTTGAAACGTCTCAGAACATTCACCGCGTGGGGAAGGCCTGCCTTATTATTGCCACTGCGGATTCCGGTTGAGGTTTGTATATCAGGAATTCAGATTCGGAAACCTGAATTCTGTCCTTAGATACATAATGTTCAACAAGGCGCATATTATTCTTATTTTTCTGAACGGAATAAAAACCTAACGTTCGTTTCGGTGCGCAGTATAAAATTCCGAATAAAAAATATAGAATTCTAAATCTGAATTCCTGATCCTGAAACTCCAGACGTTTGCGCCAAGCCTTGTAAGGGAAATAATTATTCAACAAATTATCTTTAGAACGTCATAGTTTTATACCATGTGAAAGGCCTGCCGCACTCAGAGACGTCTATTAACTTTAATGAGTATTTAATGTCAAAAAATTTTATTCAAATCTAGACCATAGACCCGGAAAGAATAGCGACTAGTTTTGAATTGTCATTTTTTGACTTTAAGTACTCATTAACGTTATTTGACGTCTCTGAGTGCGGCAGTCAGAAAACATTACAAGTCACTACAATGTAACCAGTGGCCCTAGCCAAGTGGCCAATCTATCCAACGCAGAGAATACAAATGTTTTTTTTTATTCTCCCTATATTTTAGGGAAGGCAAAAGGTCTAGCCCATACAGCCAAGTCTTTAGTGTGTATTTTATCTGTAGTCTTATGAAATAATGAGTGGGTGAAATATATGAATGAAATGAATTTTACGTTAAAATATGGGTGTCACATATTTTAACGCATCTAGGCAGTGCTTGGCGCGAATTGAATGGTAACAGAGTTCATGATGGCGACTGATGAGGTGGACAAAACCACTTTTTAAAGTGGTCTTCACCACAACATCAAACCCATCACAACATTTATTTTCAATGATTCTGCATAATTGCACATCAACACGGATGCTTGTGCATCAAAATAACACCACTTTCACTGCACAAAATCCACTCTGTAACAATTTTAGAATTAGCGAAAATAAATCTGACTGACACAACGAAACGCGCCAAACACCTCAGAATACAAATGTATGAAAGTGACGTATTACAAAGAACAATACGTCAGTGTCATACTTTTGTTTTCTATGGATAAATAGATAGCCACTTGGCTAGGTCCTCTGTTTTATTTTGTCAACAACTATCGGCAATCAAATAAAAATCAAAATAGATAATCATGATGCTACTTAGGTATCGATAAGCCAAACCAGAGTGTATCGCGGATCACCGCGTCCAGCTAACCCGTTTCCCCCAGTCAATAAGACGTTTCCGTTCCCACAGAATCCCATCTCAACGCCAATCCCACGACACCGGCGTCAACACTAAAATGGCCGAGGTCACAGAGACCGCCAGATCAAATCCAGAACAGTCCACCTAGGGGACGTTGCAATAGCCCGCTTATTTTGTATGCACACACCTTTCTATAAAAACCACACTACATTTACACTTGTCCATCGCAATATCAATCGAAGTTCGACTCTACTGCGTTGAAGATAAAGCACTGGTGTTTAAAAAGAAGGGTCACAGATCAGTGGTCACTGTGCTACCACCCTTAATTTTACCGGTAACAACCAGTTTATTGACAATGCTACACAGACGATTAGCATAACTCCTTGACCGGACAACTGGACACTCATTAATATTTATGATAAGTAATGTTCGAATCTGCGTTTTTTGATTTACAGATCAGTGCTTACGAAGATGCTGTGGTGGTGACACAGATTTGAGTGTTGGCTGTCTCGAGATATTCGAGCGATGGGCATCGCTTCTGTTGTATGGAGGTCAGTTGAAACAATTTCCGTAATACTGTTTTCAAATTACACGTTATATGTCGTAAATTTGGCAATAATTCTAATTTAAAAGCTTTTTTTCTACTGAAGTGTTAAGTTAATAAGGAGTCTTCTTTAAACCTGTGTACGTTTTCATGTTTTTATTAATTAACAATAGATTTATTTAAAAGTCTATATATTTATCAGTGAACGATGCCTTAATTGGTATATTACAGGAAATTAATTATAGTTATTAAAACCCAACGAACACCTCCGTACGTGAGCACAACGGCTACGCTTGTATAAATTTTATACCAGTAATTGCTTACAAGTTAAAACTTAAAACTTAATCAAGTAAAACAGTGCTTATTAATTTATTTGTTTAAGCACAAAACACGTTACAGCCATTAAAAATAACAATAAAACAAAGACTTATTATTAAGAATTAAACTAGGTTGGAACCCTAAAACATTTAATTAAGTAAAATATTTTTCAACACAATTGCTCGTAAATTGACTCTTATTACAACGTTTTAAGGTCCATAATGCAGCATATTATGCACGAGTGCATAATATATTACGTACTAGTGCGTAATCGTATACTTTTTAATTCTTTTTTTTTTTGTTCAATTCTCCCTATATTTTTAGGGAAGCATAGGGTCTTGCCCATACAGCCATGTCTTTAGTATATTTAGTCTGTATTCATGTCTGTGAAATGAATAAAAATGAAATTAATTTTACGTTAAAAGAGGGATGTCACACATTTTAACGCATCTAGGGAGTGCTTGGCGCGAATTTAATGGTAACAGAGTTCATGATGGAACCACTATAAAATTCTTAACAACAAAAACATCACGAGGCTTATTTTCTATAATTCCTCATAATTGAACGTCAACACAGATCCTTAAGCATCAAAATTGCACAAAATCCACGCTGAAACAATTTTTGAACTAATGAAAAAATCTGACTGTCACCATTGAAACGCGCCAAACACTCCAAAGTTTATGCTTATTGAATTTGTCTATAGACATTGAATATTTTTACGAATACTAAATTATTTTAGAGTTAAGATGATAAATAAACATTTTATTCCTTGTTTATAAACACAAATTAATTATCGTATTTAGAAACAATATTTATTTTATTTTTTATTTTGCTGCTGCTTCGGATGTACAGCCGGTTTTTCTGTGCCTTTTGAAAGTCGCCATATTTGTTTTAATCAATTAATACAGTGCCAGAGTGATGTTAACTGTTTAAAAAAATGTGTAGTTTTGTGTAATAAGTGTCTACGGCGATGAACAATATAAAGATTTAGTTAAGCGTAATCCGCGTTTTAATGCGATTAATACTGAAGAAAGTAGACTACATCAGATGAGGCTGTATGTGCTGGTTCCCTTGCCATCCCTAGTAATAAGGAGAATTAAAAAAGAACAAAAACCAAACTTGTAGGCGCCATTTTCCGTAATTATTTGGCGACTAAGGATGATTAATGGGCAGCCATTGAACTACTATTACTAGCGTATGGGCAGCAGCATTTCTCTCATACCACCTAGCAATATAAATTTGTACAGCGATTTATGTGCCCGATATATGGCAATAGGCTCGCCACCTGTTACATGGGACCGAACATAATTGGCGAAAAGTGGGTGCTAATTCACCTCTGCCTACCCCTTCGGGGATATAGGCGTGATTTATGTATGTATGTAAATATAGATCACAAACGTAAAATCTGACAGCAAGTGATTTTATCGAATCTCGTTATCCTAAATTATTATTATAAATCAGTTTTTCAGTGATCCTTTAATAGTGTCATCATCGCTATTGAATTCTTCTATAGGTAACTATTAAAACTATTGAAATAACTCACAACATCAAATATTTATATGTCGGAAATCATCTCCATTATGTAACGGCTCCCGAGACATTGTAACAGCAATATTAGCGGCAATGGTAGGTAATCATCAATCGCGCCGCCATTAGCCTCGTGAATAATTCGACGCAAGTGGCAACCATCATATTCTTGGACAGCGAGTAAAACTATCAATAAATCGATAGGCGTCGCTGGCGGGCGGCTCATCACTAATTTACAATTTTATGGGCAGTGGGCGCGGGCGGGGCCTCGGCCGGGGGCCCGCGCTCCGGCTAACCCTTTTGTACGGTCCGCATGCTAAGCGCTGCCCGTTGTAACATTAAAATAATGTAGGTACAAAGAATTTGGTGGTAAGAAAAAGTTCGAAAAATAATGGTCTTGTTGCGGGAATCGAACACGCGTCCTCTGCAATCCGGGCAGGTGCCTAAACCGCTCGGCCAACCAAGACTATCTTTGTACTAATTTTTCTAACATTTATATAATGTTGAAATTAAAATCGAATAGTTTATTTTGGGAATAAATATATTAAACTTACGTATAAATTGGCGGTGTGGTGACGGCAGAGCAGAATGCAATTGTCACCACCCCAAATCTACCTACTACGTGTCCTACAAGGCGACTAAGGGTTAAAACAGTGATGAGAAATGGGCAGCAGCGTTCCTCTTATACCACCTAGCAATGTAGGCACTGCATTTTTCGTGCCCGATAAATGGCAATAGGCTCGCCACCTATTACATGGGACCTTACATAATTGGCGAAACGTAGGTGTTAATTCACCTCTGCCTACCCCTTCGGGGATATAGGCGTGATTTTATGTATGTTATGTATGTACCTATGTTCCCGAAGAGATAGTCAGAGGTGTATTAACACTCACATTTCACCAACTATCAAATCCCATGTAATTGGGGCGAGCCTACTGTAATATACCTGACTCCTAAATTGCTATGAGGTTTTTTGACATCTCGGGTTTATGCAAATAAACCAGAAAATATTTCTGGCTTATTATGCAATGCGCTATTAGTGTTATATTGTATTAGTGAGAAACAGCCACATTTATGTCAAAAAGTCATCGAAAATTTCATGAAAAGAGTATCCTGTCATCAGTCTGGGCCTATCATCAGAGCCGTGGGGGCCATTTACGGGATATTCTATTCAATACTTAATCGGAAATGTCTTCTTTATAATGCCATATAAAAATCACAACTCAAAAAATACCTGTTTTTGTTTACAAACTGAATAGTGCACTATTATTAAGACAGTCTTTACCTATTATGTATTTCAAACTTGCTAAATTATTTGATGTCCCGATATTGATAGGTAATGCGTTTTAATATATGTACATTTTTCTTATTTTAACAATAATTTGTATTTTGTAGATAATGGAGGATATTGAAATTGTTTAAATTTTGTCTCGCTCTGTAATGGCTGCAGTGGGTATAGGCGATGGCCTATGCTTTGGAATATAGCCAATGACCTAATTTCATTCCACAATCAGGTCACCAGCATTGTCTTTCAAAAATAATATTGCAGAACAAAGTATCAAAAACTAAAAAACGAAACAAAATATATCTATTAGTTTTGCCGACGGTACATTTCACGCCTCCCGACAAGAAACGCGTGCAAAGGAGAAAGGAGAAAACTGAGACGGGGCAGAGAGGGAGATCTTTAAGATACGTTGCCATGGCAACACTTACGACCCACTCACACAGCCAAATAGTTTGACGATAGTTTCACTCACACAGCGCGGCTAGTGTTGTGACACAAGGTATTAGGAGAATTCGACCCAACCTCCCAAAGTTTCAGTTATTAAGCAAATGCTTTGCAAACATTCTGGGTGGGCACCTTTAGTTTTGCTGCTTATAAATAGGGGTGGTGTCGAGCTTAAGCTTCAATTAAGTTAATGTAGGCGGGTGAAGGCTGTGTAGAAATCTAGACTTATTAGTACTTAGACGAAATGGAACGATTAATGATAAATGAAGTTCGTTTCGCTAATGGCTTATTTTGAGAAATAATTTACGTCTGGCTGTGGCAAGTTCTCACATAAAAATTGTCGTTAGGATGAAGGGGAAATACTTTATATAATTACTAGCAGACTCGGAAAAGTTGTTTTGCCCTTACAACCAAATATACTAAATATAAAAAACTACCTATTCTTACTGCCGCACTCAGAGACGTCAATTAACTTTAATGAGTATTTAATGTCAAAAATTTTCATTAAAATCTAGACCATCGACCCGGCAAGAATAGCGACTAGTTTTGAATTGTCATTTTTTGACGTTAAGTACTCATTAACGTTATTTGACGTCTCTGAGTGCGGCAGTAGACCTACAAAATAATTGTGTTCAATTTTATTTATAAGTAGAATAAAATAGAACAAATCGCATATTTTGAGCGACCCACTTTTCAATGCAAGCAATAACTCCCATAGTCAAAACGTAATACTATGTTATAACGAATTTATTATCCGTCCCTTTCCCGCAAATCTCTATACACGAGTCTTCTACGGATACTATGACGTCACGGTGTTCTATCTCTCTTTGTAAAATTTGTATCAGAGGAGCCAAAGTGCCTGTTATTTGATGTTATATAAATGAAATGTATATTGAGTGTGACTTTTTATTTGAAAAATTAAAAAGCAACTTTTCTCTGCGTAGTTTCTTTTTTCTTAGCGTGACGGTGTCCTTATTTCGTTCATTGTGTTTTGTACAAAGAAGTTTTTGATAAACCTTTCTAAATGTTATGATTTGATTTTTATTTAAACATTATATAGGTAAATGTTACAAAAAATATTACAAAGAAATGTCGGAAATTTTTCGGAATATTATTTGTAATTATTGTTCCCGTCAGGAAAATTGATATTTTTAAATATTTCTAACTTTATTTTATTTATAACCTACATACATACATACATACATAAATCACGCCCATATCCCAGAAGGGGTAGGCAGAGGTGAACTTGCACCCACGTTTCGTCAATTATGTTAAGTCCCATGTAATGTAGGTGGCGAGCCTATTGCCATTTATCGGGCACAAAAGTCGCAGTGCATTGCTGGGTGGTATAAAAGGAACGCTGCTGCCCATTCTTCATCACTGATTTATCCTTAGTCGCCTTGTACGACACCCACGGGAGAGATTTGGGGTGGTGACAATTGTATTCTACTCTGCCGTCACCACACGGCATATAACCTTTCTTGTTTAAATCTTTTGCTAACTGTAGGTACTGTTCACATATAGGTATAGTTTTTTTCATGTGATATTTGAACACCAGAAGCTTATTTAAGTAGGTACCTTTGTATAATCACGAATCAACTAAAAAATATAAAAGAATTTGGGTTTACTGCCAAGTTACGCATCGTTACGTAGTCGTCCATAATGACACCGACAACCCCAGAGAATTTAATTAAATCTAAACATTTTCATTTAAATCTACACCATTAAAATAACAGGAACAGCTACTAGTTTAAGCCACCATTAATTGTTAGAAACTCTTTTAAGTTGTCGACATGGCAATTTGGCCATGCAAAAAAAAATAACAATGATATTGACGATAAAACAGAGAGCTATCATAGAAATTTAATTTATAAATATATAAAATATTTAAGAGGATTGGGAAGCTGTAAATTTTGGTGCTTACAGAAAATGATAAAATTTTTCACCCCGTAAACATAGTCCAATTTTAAAATAATTTGTAGATATGTTGTAAATATAATATAAATCTAGGTTCGTACGTTTTTATTTTTACGAAATATTGCTTACGGTAAAAGTTGTTAGCATCAAAATATCTTAATTTTCGACATAAAAACTTCGTCGCACATAATATTGTTTTTAATTTAACTAAAATAATTAAGAATAAAAACATACAGTCACAATGTTATATGTAACCTTATTCAAGGGAACGCAGCGATAGTTTTTTGTTCGCAATTGTGCAATGGGCGCCATGGTTTAGCCCCACCTCTATGCATCCATAGTGGGGCTCCATTCAAACACACAATGTGACCGATTGTATTCGCCAACACGGAACTTCCTATTTAATTTGACGGCACGCCTGGCGTGTTCAAACTTACCTAACGGCTCGGGTTTGGGTCTCGGTTGCTATTGAGTGTTGGCGAGAAATGGTTTTTATGCAGAGTAAATTAGGTGCCAAAATATGCTACTAAATTCAGGACATAACAGTTTTTTTTACTGAAACAGCCCAGCTTTGGTTATAGGTACACTAACAGTACATAATATACACAACATTACAGAAAAGTTACGAGATATGCGAAATATGCATATTTCTTATTGTACCTACGTACTAAGCAATAACAATTATATTAATTACGTTTCAAAGAATAGTGTTGTGAGACTTGTGAACCATACAAATTCCGTCAAAATCTCAATTTCAATTTAAATGACCCACCCATTTAGATTTTATTTAAATAATATTTTAATCGGGGCAAAAATGTGACTCACTTTTGACTGCCACATCGTCCTTAACGATACAAATGTGTATAGAAATTATTGTAGAAATATATAGAATTAAATGTATTACTTTCTATTTATATCCCAATTTGGTTGGTTCATTGGGATAAATTCTGTACTACAAAGTTTAGTATTAAACAAAGCACACTGATTACACTACAAAGGTCAGTTCGATATAATATTCTTCCGCTTCATACGAGCACTGTGGTTAGTTGCAAAACCTTAGAACCACCACGAACTCCCATCGCCTCAAACTTAGATCAAACATAGGAAGGAAGGGTTTCATCTGATTGTTTATTGATGGAATTCGGAATAATATAGAATTCATGGAATAGTGAATGGGAACGAGATGGATCGTGGTAAAGTTGGCAATGAATCACACGTGTTTTGTGGGTCACTGTGGGCAGTTTTAGAGTCTGAGAAAACTTCTAGAAAATATATATGTAACTTTCCGCCATTATTTTCGCTAATTAGATCCAATAGATTTACGATACACCTACTCCTCCTTGCGTTGTATTCCTCAGTGTTGAGGGTCGTGACTCGCCTCTGCATCACTTTCTCCCGTATGGTCTTACTCCCTTAATCTTCCTTTCTTTCTCTCTCTCAGGCGGTGCAGAGGGCGTTGTGAAGTGTGGACGATAGACCTACGCTTAGGAAAAAAATACAATTACGTAGGCCTAGCACGGGACGTGGACGAAATCTCTCTCCGCCAGTTGACAGTGTTTTGTCTTGGGATTTAATGGGAGTTAGAGCGAGAGAAAAATAATTTCTTTCCGCGAGGAGATTTTGTCCACTTCCCGTGCTACGGGAGCTGGCGTGCCGCTAACAATGCCTAATTATCGCCACAGACTATCTCAAGTGTTTCGCCCATAGACGCGCACAAAGTGTCCATAGACTAGGAGTAACTTCGCGACAAATTGTTGGCCGCAAACGACTTTACTTCGACCGTGGCTACGTTCGGGCACTAGTTAAGCAACTGCCATTGGATTATTGACTAACCGCCGATCACAATAAAACACTTTATTGCGTAACGCTGGAAGTTTTCGCCGCTTTTGCAATGAAAATAGAAGGCCGAATGAGAAGTTTGAAAGTAAACAAAAAGAGACCTTTATAACATTGCGAATTTGATCGATTACAAAATAATATTGAAGATTTAAAAAGAGTAATAAATAATTACTCATAAAAGTTTAGATTATTACCTAAATAGGTTGGTGTCAGGCAACGGTAAATCCTAAGTCAAAACCGTCAGCGTATGGATTGGAACGTTGTCATCCCAACCACTCTCTCCGTTCATCGGTCTCTCGACATGGTCCTTTCAGTCTCTTTTCTGAACATTCATTTCAAGTTAGGTTATTAATGAGATCCTTTTGATACTTGTCATTCAACTATGCGTAATTGAGTTATTTATTTTGTGTTATTAATTATTACAATCAAGATTTTAACTTTGACAGTCATTCAAAGACATCAACGCGATCGAAGCCGCGGGTAAAAGCTTGTATTAAAAAGGAATCAATTCTCGTTATTCTTGCAAAATGATTGTACCTATCTTGAAGTAGCTTGAAGCGCTCGGCCTGCGTTTGCGTAAGCAAATTAAGGCCGGTCATAAGATGGGTGACCAACAATTAATTATCTGGAGTTCCTCCGTGCTTCGGAAGGCACGTTAAGCCGTTGGTCCCGGCTGCGTCTGCAGTCGTTAATATCCAGCAATCCGCACTGGGCGAGCGTGGTGCATTATGGCCCATTCTCCCTATATATTATTCCATCCGTATGGAAGGCCTGCGCCCCAGCAGTGGGGAAATTAAAAAGGGATTATGATTGTACAGTCAACGACACTTGAGACTTCCCAAAACTGTCACATTTCTTCAATCGATTGTCAACCTTAACTTGGTAATAATAGAGCACAAAAAACGATTGAGAATTTTTGCCTTTTTGTACTAACACGGACAATACAAGGAAAGGACTTATCGCTCTACCTCTATAATTTTTAAAATATAGGATGATTGATATGAGCTGTCATACTCATACACATTTCTGTCTAACCTTTTCGCACTTATAGCATTTTGTTATTAGTTGCCTGCTGTCACAGCGGTCAAGCAAAATTTTACGAAATCTAGTCAAACTAAAACTGCTTTCCTAATTCATGCCAAATTTCCATTTTGCTTACTTCTTCGTCCCAACCCTTTAGGGAAGGCCGGTATACACGCTGACCAATCAAAAACACAAAGTCAATAGATTAATACGATACAAAATAAACTGAACATAACTAAAACATAAACAGCCTAGACCTAAACTAACCAGATACCTTCCATCAGAGCCCGCCCAGTTTAATAAGTTTCCCATCGCGTCGGCCCCTAATGTGCGGGCTTAAGGCTTCCTTAATTCGACCCCTCCCCCTTGCCCCCCACCCCCCAAGACATATTTCATCGGCACTCCACCTTAAGGGCTACGTTCGTGTGACAGCGGCGACATAAGCGGTAGCGGAAGAAAAAGCGAATTTATAGAAAACATATAAAATCACGCTTTGTGGTGACGGCTGAGCAGAATACAATTGTCACCACCCCAATCTTTCCCACGGCTGTTGTATTAGGCGACTAAGGCTGGAGTTCACCAACACGTAAAACAACCGATTAAAAGATAACCGCCAGTTTTTGACAGTTCTTCCATACGGTAAAATGTCAAAAACCGACTATTAAATAATAATCGCCTGTTTAAGTGTTGGTGAAATCCAGCCTTAGGCTAAGACAGCAATGTGTAATGGGCAACAGTGTTCAATTGCGATTTACGTGTCCAATAGATCGCTACAGCGAGCCTAAAGCCGTGCAAAACTAAGCAATCTTACCAAAGCCAGTCATATGATGACCAAAAATATACTATCTCTATCTACATGCTTCGGAAGGCACGTTAAGCCACTCTTGCAGTCGTTAATACCCTCCAATCCGCACTGAGTTGTGGACTTATTTGTCTATATTCTTCAATCCATAGGAAAGACTCTTTCTGTGAGCTCCACTAGTTGTGATATTAAATTGTTGATGATGAAGATGACGACGAACAGACAGCTGATTTTACATATATACATACATAAATCACGCCTATATCCCCGAAGGGGTAGGCAGAGGTGAACTAGCACCCACGATTCGCCAATTATGTTCGGTCCCACGCTGCTGCCCATTCCTCATCACTGATTTATCCTTAGTCGTCTTGTACCCACGGGAGAGATTTGGGGTGGTGACAATTGTATTCTACTCTGCCGTCACCACGCTTATTTTACAGCAACACTAAAATCAAGAAATCAATAATAACTAGAGACTAACAGAGCACAAACTCTACGATCACAGCCGCGTCCTAACTACAAGCCAACTTCAGTAATATATCACATGTAAATAATATACAAGATACGTGAGAGTTTAACAACTGCTCGGTCACGTAGAGGCTTTATTACTTCGCAACTTGAGTCTTCAGTTTGGGGATATATTGATCAGTGTGGTTATAATCGCAGCGTTGCGTACTGCGGAACATGAAACGCAGGTAATGATAATTATTTATTTATTAATTCGATTTTTATTTCCACATTATATAAATGTTAGCAATGTTATCACAAGACTAGACTAAACGCATCAAAACTATAATTCTAGTAACTTTTTGTAAACACAATTTTTCTTGGTTTTTATTATTATTAATTTATTTAATTTGGCCATAGAGTAGGATAACAAAATAATATTGTTTATTGAATTCCTTTTTTGATCTAGGCAACATTTTGACGACCGGTTTGGTCCAATGGTCTGATCGCTGACTATCAACCCCGATGTTCCGGGTTTGAGTCTTTTGTGATGAGCACAGACATTTGTTCTTCATTCATGGCTGTTTTTTGTATGGAATAATTTTATTGTTAAAATATTGCTAAATAGTCATGTAAGTTATTTTACTTTCTGCGTGCGTATTAAGAGCATCTTTTCCTAAAGCTGACCTGGGAGACAACTGTTTTCTACTCAGCCGGCACCTTCAAAAGTGAATAATAATATTAATTCGCCCTAATTTATTTAGCGTTAAAACATTATACTGTTGAAAGCTAAAAATACATTATCCTGTAAAATACGCCATTCCAATCGGTGAAGTAGAAAAAATTTAAGCCGTTTTTTTTAGTAGAAAAATGCCACTTTTAATCTTCCACTCGATTAGTTCACAAGGCGCCGAGATTTTCAACCTAGTGGCTTCAGAAATCTTAGCAGATTTATATCTACTCGTATATTGCACCGGGCTTTTTACACGTATTTCCTTTTTTATATAATTGCAAATTATGTGTAAATTAAAGTCTTACTGCCGCACTCAGAGACGTCAAATAACTATAATGAATTATTAATGTCAAAAATTTTCATTCAAATCTAGACCATAGATCCGGCAAGAATAGCGACTAGTTTTGAATTGTCATTTTTTGACGTTAAGTACTCATTAACGTTATTTGACGTCTCTGAGTGCGGCGTCATCCTGAACCTACCCATGATAACTTAGGGCCGATTTCACCGTCTCTCATAGAAGCTGAGTTAAATAAAATTTGGTTTTGATTAATGCAAACTATGTAGCGGAACTCAATTAAGAGCATAAACCGTGTTTAACTTCAAATGATCACGTTTAATTCTGCGGTGAAATCGGCCCTAAATCTTTAAAAACTATAGTGATATCAAAAATACGAAATTAAAAATAAATTTTAAAATTCTCCATACATTTTGCTTCACTGACTGAACAATTTATAAGGGGGAAGTAAACCAAAATTTAATCATTACGATTTTTTTATATCACCATACTATTTATTATGACTAAGTTAGCATGGGCAGTATTCAAGCTGTGCTTTATTTCTGCTACATGTTGTATATTAGATAATGAAACTATTTATTAACGAAATAAAGTAATATTATTACTGTTGACTCGTCTACGAATGAAACTAGTTCACGCTTAGAAATAACCAAATCCAATATTGAGGCACCATGCCGATACAGGAAGGGGGTGTGAATCCCCCCAATTTTAAGGCGAATTGGGGTGCAAGAGGCCTGGGGTGGCCAAGAACGGATAGGTCGCGAAACCGAGTAAGACCCAACCCTCAAATAATTATCAACACCCTTTTAATTGTTCAATATTTGCAGTATCTTTAAATGGAAGCACGCTTGCTCGGGGAAATATCGTAGGTTATATTATTTTAGACAAGAGAATAGATGACGCACTTTGAACGTTGCGTATACCTTGAACCACGTGTCTAGAGAATTACATCTAATATAAAGATTTTGTAGGTTAGAAAAAGTATTTCGAAAAATTATGGTCTTGGGTGGCCGAGCGGTCAGGCACCTGCCCGGATAGCAGCGGAAGCGGGTTCGATTCCCGCCTCAAGACCATAATTTTTCGAAATCCTTTTTCTAACCACCAAAATCTTTGTACTAATTTTTCTAACATTTATATAATGTTAAAATTAAAATCGAATAGTACATCTAATATATAAACATCTCGTGTCACAGTAAAATTTTCATCTGTTTCCTTGGGTGTATAAAAACAATTTTCAATCAATTTACGAAAATAAATAAATTAGGTACTACAAAAAAAAATCCATAGTAAAATATCTAATGTATTTCTTTGACGATTCATTCGTCAAAGAAATACGTTAGATATTTTGGAAACATGCTTGACGCAGTCAAAAATTTTCCAATATCTACTTAAATTCAATATCCTTTTAATTCCAATTAAATGCAATTCCATTTTTAAATTCAACTTCACGCGATAAGCTACAGTCTACACCATCCGTTCGACATGGAACATAACATATAGGTGGCCGATATGTGGGTGTTACTTTTGCCTACCTATTTAAGTAGGACGCCAATATGCAAAGTGAAGCACTTTTCCAACTCAAGGAACCCCCACACTTGTACATCTAATTAGCGCAGCAAATGTTCCCATTCAAACTTAATAACACAAAGCAACCTACTTTTCGCTAGAGGAATATCCGACAAAGATTTGGCCGATCCGAATAACAAAACGCCGCAAGCGATTGAGGGTTCTATGGCGTGAGAAATAAGATCGCAGACCGGGGGGTGAAAGCAAAATCGTCTAAACGGACAAAACCGGGAGCTAGTAAGGGACAAATGACCCAATTTCCTTGAGTGTTCCCGCCCGGCAACCTTCATTCGCCCGTGAAGGGTCTGGCCTACCCCACAGTGTAAATCCGAACTGTTTCATACGTGGCAGCAAGTCCAGTTGGCCTAGTTGGGAAAAAAGTGGAAAAACACTCCTAATTCTTCTTGCTTCACTAGCGTGGCGACGCTTAGGGCCGATTTCACCGCAGAATTAAACGCGATCGGTTGAAGTTAAATTCGGTTTATGCTCTAAACTAAGTTCCGCTACATAGTTCGCATTGATCAAAACCAAGTTTTATTAAACTCAGTTTCTATGAGAGACGGTGAAATCGGCCCTTAGCCTGTCTCTGTGGGGCCAAGTTCAAAGAAATTGCCGATTGTGGGAGAAACGATTTGAGCCAACGTATGGTACACGCATGGTAAGCTTGATAAGGGATTTATTTATAATTATGCATACAGAAATCTTAAAAGCTAACAGTCAAGTCATCCAAAACGCTTACAAGATTAAGAGAAAATAAATTGTCTCTAAAAGAGTGATGATCTTGAATGTTGATCGAAGAGATGGAAATATGGCTTAAGAAAGGTCATGAATGTGAATATGATTAGAGCACATCCATCCCCACAATCATTCTCTACTTTTCCCTTTCACGCGTCTATTCACATTATAATCAATAAAATATTTAAAAAATTGCTGAATAAAACTTGTTTTTCGCTAATATCAAGTTTTATATTACCTCCGTGCCGTGTGGTGACGGCAGAGTAGAATACAATTGTCACCACGCCAAATCTCTCCCATGGGTGCGTACAAGGCGACTAAGGATAAATCAGTGAATGGGCAGTAGCGTTCCTCATATACCACCTAGCAATGTACTGCGACACTTTTATGCCCGATATATGGCAATAGGCTCGCCACCTATTACATGGGACCTAACATAATTGGCGGAACGTGGGTGCTAGTTCCTCTGCCTACCCCTTCGGGGATATAGGCGTGATTTATGTATGTATGTATGTATATTACCTCAAGCTGTAGCTGCTTTGCCGTGTGGCGACGGCAGAGCAGGATACAATTGTCACCACCCGCAATTTTCCCGCGGGTATCGTACAAGGTGACTCAAGGTTATAACAGTGCTATTGACAACTAACGGGCAACTCCCGTTAGTTGTCAATAGCCTCTTCTTTTCCGTGGGACTAAATTTAGGTGTTAATACACCTCCGCCTACCCATTCTAAAAATAGGCGCGATCTATGTAACACAATACAAATTGAGTAGCCAACGCACAAAACCAACTTGTAACAAGTCCCCTGTAAACGTTTCAACTATTTAAGCGATCTATTCAACGTCTCAATTCTAATTTTCCTTTCAAACCGTTGCCATTGGAGTTGGCTCGTGGAAATTGAAAGGTTTTAATTTAATTTAGGTAGCGCTTCACTGGGCGACTGTACATCTAACCTTCTAGGGCAAAGGGTTCCCCTAAAGAATGGTAGCAATCTTGCGGTAATTCTGGTGAGGCCCACCCACTCAACTATCGCCTCGTCCGTGCGTGGGGGAAAGGGGCCCAATGAGGGCAAAGTCATTTACAGAATCTTAAATAAATAAAAATGGTTTATTGGAGATAACGATGTTGAATATTTTCGACAATGGGTTGGAGTTTCTTTTTAACCTTAAGGCCTGTGTTGAAATGTTTAGAAGTGTTAAGTTCATAATATTATTATTACTGTAAATAAATATGAAGGTATGTCATGTGGTGACGGTACCAGAATACAAAATTGTCACCATCAATTTGTCGTACAAGACGATTACAATGACAAAAAAGTGAAGTGCAAGGTTTTTGTTACATACCTAACTTTATACTACGATTTTCGTGCTAGATAGATGACAACAGGCTAGCCCACTATTACATGACGGGATCTATAATAGTTGGCATTATATGAGTCCCTCAGACCGCTTTCCTATGATATTTTTTAAAAACCTTAAATACTTCCATGATGGCCTGGAACGAAAAAATAACATAGGATACCTATGCTAGCCCCGACTCAGCCCACCTGGAGACAACAAAGAGATTGCCCGGTGTATACCAATTACCTTGGGGCACCCGAATAGTGGAGGGCAAACCACCAACAACAGCATACCGCAAGAGGGTTGGTGTGGTGGCTGGCGGCTGTAAAACCTAAGCGAAAACCTTGAGCAGTGTGGATTGGAATGTTGTCATTGCAATCACTCTCCGTTCATCGGTCCTTGACATGGTCTCGTACCATCACTTTGCTGTACATTCATTCGTCATTAACAGCTTTCCGGTATGATGAATTATATGAATTAAAAGGGAGTGCATCAAGCCGGTGTCGTCTGTCCGCTATCAATGAAAGAGGAAACAGGTACTGCGTTAATCCCAGATATACTGAAAACAGTCCCGGAAAATTATGATGATACTATTGCGTAAACTAAGCAATTATTGCTAAGGTTGGTCATTGGATGGGTGACCAAAAATTTACTGTCTCGAGTTCCTCCATGCTTCGGAAGGCACGTTAAGCCGTTGGTCCCGGCTGTATCTGCAGTCGTTAATACCCACCAACCCGCATTGGGCCAGCGTGTTGGGTTATGGCCCAATCTCCCTATATTCTTCCATCCATATGAAAGGCCCGTGCCCCAGCAGTGAGAACATTAAAGGGCTGATAATGACTTACTATTATCTCCTACCTCGTTATAATTAGATAGGTTGAAATTCCTTTTCCTGACATCATGGGGCTTACGGTAGCAGAGACGAAAACTCTTAGATTCCATGGATTCACCGTGCGGGTGCCGGGCCCATAGTGTGGCAGGGAGGGGAGTCAAGGCAGCGTCTAGAACTTGTGACCCAAGTGTAGATTTACGGGGCCCCTTCACAACATGTCAACACTCACCTACGTCACCTCGACTTCTCTCTCTGCCCAGCCATATTCGCTAAGGTTCTGTGAGAGCCGCCTTTGACACACGTTCCAATTATAAACAAGGCGTGCCAAACGTAAAAAGTATGCCCGCTTTGGAACACTTCCCCCTATAGTGCCCGGGCGTTTTCATTAAAACTTGTCAGGCTTCGATACGTCATCGCAGTTGCGGGCGTGTTCCCACGACTGGTAGTTTATATTTTACGACCAGCTAGAGACAATAACGGTAATGGTGAAGTTGATAAACTTTCTTATGTCGTACCGATGCCAAATATTAATTAATTCTTAATCATCAGGCATTTCAGATATAAAATCCTTAAAAAGTTGTTATTAATTAAATTATGAGAGTAATAAAACAGAATAATAATTATGACAAGATTAACATAAATTTTAATACATACATACATGCATAAATCACGCCTATATCCCCGAAGGGGTAGGCAGAGGTGAACTAGCACCCACGTTTCGCCAGTTGTGTTAGGTCCCATGTAATAGGTGGCGAGCCTATTGCCATTTATCGGGCACAAAAGTCGCAGTAGGTACATAGCTAGATGGTATAAGAGGAACGCTGCTGCCCATTTCTCATCACTGATTTATCCTTAGTCGCCTTGTACGACACCCACGGGAGAGATTTGGGGTGGTGACAATTGTATTCTACTCTGCCGTCACCACACGGCTTAGTCGTATCTGATTATGTTAAATATAGAATGTTAAACGTATTTATTTAAAAATTCATAAGTACCTATTATAATAATATGTATAGAGATACCTACATACACACATAAATCACGACTATATCCCCGAAGGGGGTAGGCAGATGTGAATTACTCACAGGCTAACAGGCCATTAAAGGGCTAGTGGTGACGACGATTACGATTCAGAAAGTAATCTAAAACGGCCTCAGTCCCTATACGCGTCCGATGTTCGCAAACAAAAGTTCAAGTGGCACAAAATAGCTGAGCCGAACCTTCGGCGTGTAACAAAACCCAGCGCTACATAAACGTTTCAAATTCTAAGCAGTTTGCCCACTTCAATTTAAAGTTGAAAAGAGGCACCTCATCAAGCAAGAGCTGAACGCGAACGTTACCAACAAAGACCTCCCGTACTCCGAAAACACCCGAATCACCCGAATTTAAATCCTACCCGCACTCCGGTGGACCTTAGGAACAAACAAATGGCAACACCCCTCCCCTAACCCACCCCCCAAAAACCGCCGTATACGGCCACATCTTCAGGCCCTAATTTCTACTTCCTTTCCATTACACAACCAGCGCTGACTAAACATAATCGCGCTACTTCCTTACGACTGTACCTTTCCGGCGAGCGGCGCGTATTGAATTGAAAACCGTAAATCGTGTTACGCAGAACACAGTTTAGTTCGACAGTGCGAAACCGGGCTATGGATTGGGGCGCTTCGATATTGAAACTAAAAGGGCAGTGATAAAGTCCAATTTGGTGGGTGCGCAAAACATCCAATTCGGTCGAACGAGCGGCGAGTGGCTGAGTTAAGAAACGGGGTAAGTTGCGCTGTTTACTGGCTGTTCTGTAAACTTGTTCGGGGTGTGGGGGGTGTTTCTTACACAAAAGAAGGGGGGAGGGTCGTGATAAATGGCACGATATTAATACCCGGGTCGGTGATATAGTATAGTTTTATGATCTTAGTTGGGTCGTAATATAAATCTGCTTTTCCGGCAGAGTGCTCTTGTATCGTGTTGTTTTAGTTTAATATCTCGTTGAATATCTAATACTCGTGTTCGAGTACGTACGTACGCCTTTGTTTGAGTGCTGTCCAAGGTACTATTTGTGGGTATTAAGCTTCTGTCTGTCGAAACACGCTTTGGTTACATTGTAATTTGTCATTAGTAGGTAAAGATCTAAAAACTGTTTTATTAGTTGAAAAGAGTTTTAATAATATCACTGTATTTACTGTATCGCTGTGCGGCGGACGCGGGTTCGATTGCCGCATCAAGACCATATTTTTTCGAAATAGGCATGAATTATAATATGTATGACTGTATGTGTTACAATGCCATCTAAGCCAACAATTGTTGTACATTAAGGTTTATAGGTAATTATATAAAAAGGTGCCGTGTGGTGACGGCAGAGTAGAATACAATTGTCACCACCCCAAATCTCTCCCGTGGGTGTCGTACAAGGTGACTAAGGATAAATCAATGATGAAGAATGGGCAGCAGCGTTCCTCTTATACCACCTAGAAATAGCAATGTACTGCGACTTTTGTGCCCGATAAATGGCAATAGGCTCGCCACCTATTACATGGGACCCAACATAATTGGCGAAACGTGGGTGCTCTCTCTGCCTACCCCTTCGGGGATATAGGCGTGATTTATGTATGTATGTATAAAAAGGACGACATCCGTCTTTTTACTGGTCCTTCTTTATGCTGACCTTATCATTAGGACGACATTTTACCCCAACAACACTTACACATTCAAATATGTATTGGGCACCTACCATTTAATAAGGGTTAACCTATTACCTAAGAAATTTATCTAGAGTTAGAAATATAGCCCCTAGTTTGGATAAAGAAATAAGTAGAGTTAGTGAAAAGGTTAAATAAACATTATAATTCGAATAGTTTTAAATTAATGTGTCGTAAAATAAACGAAATTATAAGTCATAGGAAGGTTTGGCACGCCTTATCTTTTACAGCAGCAGAACAATATTCATAAAGCGTCCGTCGGCGACTAGATTTTATTACAACGCCTCGAGCCGAGACGAGTATAATGTAGTGCCGCATAAACTACTGAGCAGGTGCGCTCAACATTTTCACTATTGTATTTCAATTAAATAAAAAAAAATAAGTTACTAATATGCAAAAATAGTTTACTATTATATTTTATTTACAATTCAAAAATATATAAGCTACTGATTTGCAAAAATAATAAACTGATAAATAATTATATCTTAAAATGTGCCGAAGTATGGATATCGTGCAGAAAATTACCATTTCCATATTATAATTTTTCTCCCCATCGAATAACACACGTCTTGGCAGAGGCAACTTATTTCAGGTCCCATATAATAGGGGGCAAGCCTATTGCCATACCAAATATTTAATTACTTGCGGCAATATCACAATGTGACTTAATTGTAGGTATGTATGTGATCAAAAGTCTACTGTTTTGACATAAAATATTATGATCAATAAATATTAACTCCCATTGTTATAAACTAGTTGCGCACCCCTGATATTGATCGCAGACTCGCCGGAAGATCCTAGCACGCTTTCTACTCAACGATTAAGTCTAATTGCTCTAAAATTTATCACTTACTGGGCCACCGTTAAATTTGTATGCATCTCCATGTGGTTTAGTAGCCCTGCTAGGCTAGTACTTGCCCAATATAATTCGTATTCGTGGTACTAATATACTTTTACGACTAGGTATTAGAAAAAGATGTTTGCAGTTGGTATATATTCTTGTCAGTCTCATAGCATCACCACTGCTTGTACACCAAACAGAAAACGAAATAACAACTTTGATCGTACATTTTAATTTTGTTAAATTTTTTAAACGATTGGTTAACTGTATAATAAATAATACACTAATATTATTACAATAATCAATGTTATTTATGTTTTAGGGACGTAATTTTTTTCCCATCACCCTTTTTTAACCCTTCTGATGGCCATTGTGGGCCACTGTGACCCATGGGTCACGGTTGTGCTATGACCCTAGACCTGAGAGGTCGTTTGAGTCGTGAGAGAGATACTACAACGATATTCACAAAAGATTACCTTATTTGTTACAAGTTTGACTATAATGTTGTATTGGTAATATTTTTTTATGATTATTTATTTAGTTTGTTTTTTAGTAGATGGCTTTGAATGTCGTTTTAAAAGGTTACCGTAGGAAATGTGTGACTTCTAGGTAAGAAAAATATTTATAATCTATCTAATAATTTTCTAATTATTATGTAATAGTCAACTTGCAACCTTAGGTGATTAAACATAAAGGGCATAACTTATGGTTCCAGTATATTTAAATATTATGATTAATGGATGATGATGATGATGTATGTTTCGCTATCATGAAGTATCTACAGCTTATTAAATATGGACGAAGAAGAGTCATCTAATATGTAAGTCGTAATTCGAAGATCTATTAAATGGAAATCATTTATTTTTCTTCTACCTATTATATTTTAATTCCTGCATTCATTGCTAACCAGAATAAGATTAATATATGTAACCAAAGATAATTTTAGCAAATATATTTGACCTTGTCATGGTAGTAATTATTTTTTATTGTAATTATTTTGTTTTAAACAATAATTAAAAATAATTTAGGTTATTTTATTACATAAACGGCTCGTATATCAAAACGTATCTAATGTTTTCTAAAGCTAGACGTACTGCCCGTTACTTCAACGTGTCATTTAAGTTCCCGATTTAAAACGCTATTTTTATCTCCGGACCCCTTCCGACCTATGGGTCAATAAATCCTTTCGCTTCATCTTTGTTTCTCACGTCACACGCAACGTGTTACCAGATGAAACCAGTAATGTAGGCATGGGAAAATTATCTCAATTTTAAGGGAGATCTTTGTAAGCAGTTTCAGGTTGAACTGGTTTTAGAAACACATTAACATAACGGTTTTACAAATAACTGAGGTTTTTTCCGCCGTGTGGTGAAGGCAGAGTAAAATACAATTGTCACCACCCCAAATCTCTCCCGTAGGTGTCGTACAAGGCGACTAAGAATAAATCAGTGATGAGGAATGGGCAATAGCGTTCCTCTTATACCACCTAACAATGTACTGCGACTTTTGTGCCCGATAAATGGCAATAGGCTCGCCACCTATTACATGGGACCTAACATAATTGGCGAAACGCGGGTGCTAGTTCACCTCTGCCTACCCCTTCGGGGATAAAGGCGTGTTTTATGTATGTATGTATGAAGTTTTTTTTTAATACTTACCCAATGTAATGGTTACGCCTGTATTTATTTTCTAAGTTTCTATTTTATCTTTGCTAGACCTAAAAGTACATCTGTGCACTAAAAAAACATATACATAATCTGTGTCGATTTAAATTTTACCGTACTACAAACCACTACAACGTTAGTCGATTAATTAAATGTTTTATTCTCAAACCAACAAAATATCATTATTTACAAAGATTTTAGTGGTTAGAAAAAGTTGTACAAATTTTTCTAACATTTATATAATGTTAAAATTAAAATCAAATAGATCATTATTTACATAATTTTCTCGCCTTAACACTTATATTTAGCAGTTGTATCTCTTATTTCCAACCTTGATGATGGACTATTCTAAATTATTATCATCATATTCCTGTCCTATTCCCAGGTTATATGATCGGCACAGTATGATTCCTATTGCATTCAATTCGGTCAGACGTCATCATCCAATCTCCTTTAATTTAGGGGTAGGCATATGCCCCAGCATGGAAAAAATTAAAAGGCTGGAAATGATGATGATGATGATGATGATCACACGGAAAAGCCCTGTGATGAATGAATGTAAAGAAAGATTCAACGCAATGGATATATCTAACTTTTTTTCAGTTCTGCCAATAAATTAAAAACACACATCAAAAGAATAGGTCCCATGACTTTACATAATTAGCCTCATATAAAAATAAACTATTATTATTATAAATACCTTAAGAGGGTTGGTGTGGGGCAGGTGGCCGGCTATAAAAACCTAAGCCAAAACCTTGAGCTTGAGCGATATGGTTGGAATGTTGTCATAACAATCAGACAATTCTTTCATCATTCTGTCAACGTGGTCCTTTCAATCACTTTACTATACATTCATTTTTCACAAGCACCTTTCAGATGTGATAGATACATACATACATAAATCACGCCTATATCTCCGAAGGGGTAGGCAGAGGTGAACTAGCACCCACGTTTCGCCAATTATGTAAGGTCCCATGTAATAGGTGGCGAGCCTATTGCCATATGTGATAGATGGTATGAACTAAAAGAGAGTGGATGTCACGATGACGCCTGACCTATTTGAACAGAAGAGCAAACAAACATTGCGCCAACCTTAGATAAACTAGAAAAAAGGTAGGAAGCGATCAACCCTAGATAAGCTGGTAACAGAGTAGGAAGATGATGATTATTACAAATACTGTACATATTCTGATATCTGTTACAACAAACAGACAGCGAAACAAAATAACAATCCCAAACGCCCTAGTTCAGTAACTGACACTTTTAACGCGTGTATTGCATTACGAGGAGGCCAATTTCAAAACGTTACGAATATCGTAACCTGATTACAGCAACGTATACCAAACAGCTCTAGGGGCCTTGTAGGTACGTAATTATGACAAGAAACCCCAACGTACCCATGTACATTTCGGGCAAGATAAATTATACAGTCTTATGTGTGCCGTGTGAGGCCGATAAGACAGTGGGGTGGCGGGGGGTTGAGCAGAACATTCAGAACGCTCGCGGGAGAGGGTTGAGGCCACGTGAAGACAGCCTGCGAAGACGTCCTCGGATTTGTACCGAGCGATTTATACCGCACAAACTCACATGGCTTTAGCTGCAATGTTTATATTTATAATCATGTCTTCTTCTTTCTGCCATCATCCTGCTATATGCACAAATTTGTGCACTAAAACAACTTCTTCGCTAATTTCTCATCCACTTCTCTCTCTCAATCACACTCTCGTTTACACAATCCATCTATCACTTCTTTGATCTTCTTCTCCTTCTACGTCCTTCCACGTTCGTACCCAACATTCTTCTGCCATCATAGCATACACATTATTAATACTTTTATTTTTGTTGCAGATTTGATGACAACAGCAATGACGAAATAAGAAATGCAGCGAACACTCAAATCCAAACGAAAATTTAAAATGCCACAAACTTATTGACAAGAAGCATAAGCTGAGAAAAATAAAAATGGTAACATTGACCACATTTGCTAATATGGAAAATAACAAATTAATGAATAGTGAAATTACTAAGATATATCTCAATAACCGTTTGGAAGCAACAACGTCACGGAAACGCATTATATCTTGCATTCCAACATCTTCAAATCTTACATTACAACTTGACAAGTTTAATAAGGTGGCAAACACAAAATGGATGTAGGGAATCATTACAATTTAAGTTCAATAATGAACAAGAAACAAACAAAAACAACGAAAAAGAACTTATGTAAAAAAATATTTGCAAAAAAAATTTTTGATATAATTTTCCTATCTATCCTTATGATATCAATTCTATATAAAATACATCTAGTTGAGTTCCAAAAATCAATTACTTGTTCCGTATTTTGCTTATGTTCTCTACAAAGAAACGATATCTTTAGTAGTCGAATCCGGTTTTGAAGTGATGAAAATTTTAATCAAACATGTAGATGGTGGTATCGACAACTCTATACTACGCCTTCAGGGTCCGTTAGACCAGAGTCCGGGCGACTTTCGTGAGGGTGAAAGCAGTTTGAAAGTCGGGTCGGTATTGATCGAGTGTCTTACCGCCACCCGCGCCCCTCGCCGCCCGCTAGAAGCGCCCAATTCTGAGATGTCCAAACAGCTCTATTTAATGTAGTATAATCTATATAATGTAGTGATTACAACTTATAATTAAGCTTCACGTTACCACCTAGAACATTTTTTGTACTTACATCAGTGAGTGGGATCTTCCAGGCTAGTAAAAAAGTAGTATTGCCAATTTATGTATATGTCAATGTTGCAAGTTCAAACAGCTCTATATTATGTAGTAAGTGATTACAACTAGTAATTAAGCTCCACGTTACTATACCACCTAGAACATTTTTTTTACTAAAATGGTAGGATCTTTCGGACTTATAAAAAACAGTATTGCCAATTTTTTATTGTATAATGTTGCAAGTTTGAAAAAAGTGCCTTGATTAATTAAGATAGAATTTTGCTAAAACACTACATGCGATGACTTAACTACTCTAGACTTTATTTAACCGTTTCAAAAAGTAAATGTTCTGTCATACTTGGTGGCACCAATCATAAAAATATGCTACTAACTTAGTTAAGAAAAATTTTCCATCCAATTTGTATACGTATTACATTACGATATGAAATGAAATGTAGCCTATTATAATTATGACTTTGAATTAAGATTACGCACTGAAATTCAAAAGCTATCAAAAACAAATCGGTAACAATAGAAAAAAATATATCGCTATAGAATTTTACAACTAAACTAAACAAAAATATACTTTAGATAAATGTTCAACATATGGAAATACTGTGGTTTTAACCTCTTCACTATTTTATATGAAAAGTCGATGTAAAAAATTATAATGTGTACCTATCATCAGTGTATCTTCGTTGGCACTCAATTATGTATTTCGTTTTTCTTTTAATACTGAACACGATTTTTTCTTACTTTTCACTCAATAAGGAACTTTACTTTCTCATTTTCTGTCTATTTTCTTATACTTTCCTTCTTTATTTTACCTTTTCTTAAACAAGGAATTAATGTATAACATAAAAATGTAATGTTCTAAATAATTAACATAAGTTTAGTTATTCAAATTAAATGATTAAAAATTTTCCAAATAAAAATATCTTTTATCATCGCAACTAGATAAGTAGGTAGTCGCCAAAGAGTTAAACCTTTTCATTGGTATAATTTTCTTACTAAAACTGTAGCATTGTATTGACGGATTATTTAATAATTCCATTTTTATTTTCATTTATGTGTAGGTACTATTATGCTCCATATTTAAATTAAACCAGCATTGCCTCATTCCTCAGCAATTCAATTCTAAACATTTTTACAACCTTTTACTAAGGTAAATGTTAAAATTGCAAATTATTTTTCTGTTTTTTTTTTGATGTTTTAAGACACCTTACATATTTCTAAAGGACTGTGATACATTTTTTGACCATTCAAAATATTACTATTTCTTCGGTATTTGAACAATATGTAAATGTCATCATTCACCTTCCCTGCTCCCAGAGTAGATGCTTTTAGTTCCATAAATTTCGGTCAGCTGCCATAAATTCATGTACACCCTTGATACACAAAAACCAAAATTTTATTTATTTTTTTAGACTGTTTCGAAATTTATTTTGTAAGGCATTGTTTGGAAATTGTTCTGCCTCTATTTATTACAAATAACAGGGTAGTTATGATTTTCATCGTACACCTTCATTACCAGTCTCTATCATCTGCTACATGTCTTCAGGGTTTAATGACTCCTATTTATTTGGGGTTAGCACGTCACCCACGCCATAGTTAAGCAACATGATACTCTCACCCGCTCTCGTCTTACCGGCGGCGTTGATTAATGGTGTACTTAAAGCTAATCACCCACTCGAGATGGCATCATAACCCGTTGTGTGCTTTCGGAGCTCTAAGTCGTAATGCGTAATCGATATTATCACTCGAATCGTAACTTGTTCTGGGGCTGCTAATGTTAACGTTAACTTTCAATAGCATTGGGTTTTAACACAATTACATATATACAAATCCGTCTATGTAGGCAGAGGTGAATGAAAATGAAGTTGGTGTATACTACTTTTCGCCAATTAAAAAAAACTGCAGAATAAGAAAAACATATTATTTATTTTTATTCTACATACATACATACATAATTCACGCCAATACCCCCGAAGGGGTAGGCAGAGGTGAACTAGCACCCACGCTTCGCCAATTAGGCTAGGTCCCATGTAATAGGTGGCGAGCCTATTGCCATTTATCGGGCACAAAAGTTGCAGTACTTTGCTAGGTGGTAGGTATAAGAGGAATGCTGCTGCCATTTCTTCATCACTGATTTATCCTTAGTCGCCTTGTACGACACCCACGGGAGAGGTTTGGGGTGGTGACAATTGTATTCTACTCTGCCGTCACCACACGGCCATTCTGTCTTTATAAAATACTAGTTGTCGCCCGCGGCTTCGCTTGCGTTAATGTCGGTTATTATATAGCCTTCCGCGATAAATGGACTTCTTCTTCTTCTTCTCCTTTCAATTTGAATCAGTAGTTTCTGAGATTAGCGCGTTTAACCAACCAAACAAACAAAGAAACTCTTCAGCTTTATAATATTAGTATAGTAAATCCCACTTCATTAAATTATAGTTACTTCTAGTTTACTATTTCTTCTAGTTTTTTGTATCGAAATAATTCATTGTTAAGCTTTGATAGCAATCATATAAGTCAAACTAGATATTAGGAAATAAAAAATTCAAAAATTGAAATGAAAAAATTATTAATCTTCCGGAAAAAGTTCAATTCCGTCAAACACTGCGTCAAAGTAATTCGGTATGAAGCTCAATATACTTGGGAAAATTCCGTCGTAATTCAGATCGAGCCTTAATTTACTAGTAGGGGAAATTTTGGGGAAAAGCAGGCATGCTGACTAAAGCAGCTACTCCTCTGTACAAAATTCTGACAGACAGATGGTAACTTACTGTCTACGCGTCCCTTCAAGGGAACAATTAATAAGGATGACGATGAATATATCGGTTTTGAAAATGATTCTCATTCTGACACAAAAATATCGTCTTTATCGAAAAAGTGTTGCATCGTCGTAAATCTTGAATCGGCGGACTGAACTGACTGAATTAGAGTAGATGGTTATCCCCAATATAGAAACGGCGGACACCCAGCAAAATTTAATATTGACATCGAAAGTTATCGGGCCGCAAAACAAATCGTATCGCTGTACAACTACGGCCAGGGGCAATCAACAGTCCTACGAAAGCGACCCGGCCCTTTTAGAGCCCTGCCCAACGGTGGGACGCTCCGCGAATAATTAATACGCGTCCTACGAAGTGGGCCTTAAGACGGGGCGCGATCGATACGGGGTCCTTAAGGTCCTCGCAGGAGGGGCCGGGGAGTTTCTTCTTTCGTTCCTTACTCCCCACCCCGCTTGAGCGACCACTTGCCGAAGAACTGCGACCATCCATTTGCCGACGGCGCGCCAATTCCACAGTATATCATGAACAGTAGTCTATCTGCGGCCCGTCGGCGAGTTATTAGGCTCAATACTCTTGCGTTGACGCTAGGGTTGTCAAAACTAAAGCGGCGGCTGCGAGCGTGAATATGCCGGGCGGGAACGACCAGCGAGCGAACGTACAATCACCTTGTACACGCGCGATCACACCGAACGCACCAGACTGCCGCCCACTTATGCCCCCGTATTTTATAACAATGGGTGCGTCAAAGTGCGTGCCTACACGGCGCCGAGTACAAAAGGACACACTAATGAGCAGCGGCCAGTTTGTATGAAGACGTATTACTGTTCTGGGTATACTGTGCCGCTTCGCTCGAGCGCCCCCCACGGGTCTTCTTAGGGTGGTCGCGTCCGTGTCTTCTTCCAGTGCTCGGGGTGGGTTGGGGGGTCACTGTGTATGTGTGGGTGGGTCCCGAAACTTTAAGACTGTTAGTGGGGTCGCAATCAGCGGCACCGAGAGCTTTTCATTAGAGTTGATGGTTATCGTCGTCTACGTGTCCTGTTTGAAGGCGACTCTTTGTCCTCTTATTTGGCTGTTGATTCAGTACACGATTGGTGTAGGCCAGTGCCTACACTGTTTGTTTGATTAATTAATGGACCTACTTCGGCTGGGTAACAAATCAAGTATCGGTTTCGGAAAACTTAAATTTCGTATTATAAGGTATTTTATTTTCACGATATTGTCAACGTGGGAGATGATTCTCGAAAAGAAAACTCTCCTGTCTCAATCCAGCCAGGCTAGCATGACTTATGGCTATATCATATCGTGTTTCGGTGGTCATGCTAGCCGGGCAGGTCAAACTCTATCCAAACTCAAGCATGACGAAGCAGAAAGCGGATAAGCTTCCACGTTTATAATAGTGTTAGGAACGATGTCAATTAAACTTAGAAACAATTGCACAATACCTAGCTACAATTTTACATTTTTCATAGAAAGACTTTTTAAACAAACAAAATCTTACGCGTACCTTTTTCTTAATACAAATATTGCTATTCAGCATAGTTCCACGTAATCTCAATCCATTAACACGATTAGGAATGCAAAATATAATGTCTATTAAGAAAAAAAGTGCCAAGTCAACGTTGAGTCGAAGAGAACACAACTTCAATTACAGAGGTGGCGGGACGCGGGCCGCATTTAAAACTAACTGCAAAAATTATTTAACAAGCGCTCCACAGGGCTACCACACCGGTGTTGACAGTGAAAAATCAACAAATCGCTTATTCAATATAAAAACGGCACAAGTTTTCGGAACAATGCGGAACAATGTGTATTTAAAATGTAAGACATTTAAGATTATTTTTGCAAGAAAAGCATTTATGATTTGTGTCTCTTTTATATTCAAGAAGCGAAATACATATTACCACGAGACGTTTCACAATTTCTATAAATGTTTATAGATCTATTTTGAAGATCTATTTTCCTGTACATTTATTCTGAAGCTGATTACTTTGCCAACATTGTAAAAAATTACATAATTAATAAGTATAAGATGAGAGGAATTTTTATCTATTAGCAATTTAATATAATACGTATTTCTTTCACGCATATTTAATAAAAAGCATTCTAAACTTATTGCTTAATTCAAAAGTTCATAAAAATTTCTTATTTGTGTGTTGTAGCAAAGAAAGAAATAAAGTTTTTATTATTATTATTTAAAGCAAGTAATAATGAAAATAGCTTATTTTTTACCATCGACTTTACAAAAATATTTAATAATTTTCCTGTCCAATGAGCAATCCAAACCAATTTAGAAGGCGACATCAAACTATTAAAAGCTTTAAACCTTTGACAAGAAAATAATATTTCGTTGCAGTACCTACTAAAAAACAATTTTTTCGTCAAAATCTATGTCGTTGGCAGCCCTAACCATTCTTGTTGCTCGAATGCTAAAGCAGCGGAAAAGTATTAACATAAAATTGTCTTCTTGGGCCGCTAATGCCTTCGGGTGGACGTTTTAAAATCTTTTTACACTCCTCGGAGCACTCGAATAATTCAACGGCCTTCGCTATTTCTAAAGCTTGGGACGTTTCTTAGCTGCCCTTAAGTGGATTTGTTAAGTGCAAATAGAGACAAATTGGAAATTCTACTTCTCTGACAATAACACATAACTATGAGGAATTTAGTAGGTATTACACAACACTCCTCCGCACTCGAATAAATCAACGGCCTTTGCTATTTTTCAAGCGTATTAGCTGCCCTTTAGTGAACGTGTTAAATGCAAATGGAGACAAATTTGAAATTCTACTTTTCTGACAATAACACCTGATTTGAAAGAATCTCTTTTCGTGGCTGATGCAGATGAATTTTGATTTCTAAAAACGCTTTTCCTTCGAAAATGAATTTTTAATTATATAAATTTAGAACACACAATGTTTCAAAGTAATTTTTGAGTTATGCCGTTTTCTTATCAAATGAAAAAAAAACGGCATGAAAAAAATTCAACTGAAGAAAGCTAACTGCATCAGCCGTATCGCTACGGCTGATGCAGTTAGCTTTCTTCCATGACACTGAAACTAGGTCAGCTGTTTTAAATTATTAATTTCTTATGAAGACCTCCTAGTGCCCTTGCCTATAAAAATTCATGTTTATCTTTCTTTTAGACGATAAATCATAAATTGGTGAAATACAAAAATACTAGTATCTACGTCTAATAACTTTGAAATTCAAATGTGGCCACGCACTAACTTAAAATTGAACATAAACCCTTTTTCGTTTAATAGCCAAACGGTCAATATATTTAAAATCAAAATTAAATTTATTAGAAACAAAATATTTCAATTAATCTCAAGAGAGTTTCATTCAAAAGTATTTTTTTAATAAATAATCATTTCCAGTTTATCACACGTTACGCCCGCGCACGCTATTGTTATTTTTTTGCCTAGCGCTAAGAAGTTATATCCCTATCTCTCTATTTCTCGACCGAAACACCTCGTGAACGATGAGGTATCGCCTTTAACAACAAATATAATATTGGTAAAAGTTAATGCAATTTTTACCAACGCAAACAGCAGATATAGGTAGAAGTTTACGCAACTTTCATCAGAAACTGCTCCAAATCTCACAATTCTTGACCGAGCCAAAAGCATTCCGAGCCAAACTCCCCAGCCACTTCCAGTAAAGAAACGTCCGAATAGCAAACGCTAGTGACACGGCAGCATCGAAATCTCTAAGAGTCCCATGAAATAAACGGATGCCCGGCCAGAATACAAAACAACGCAGCGGCCGCCCACCCCCACACCCGTCTTCACCCTTCTTCACCCTTCTTCCTTATTGTAACAAAGCCTTCGTTCGATGTATTTGAGTGTGTGTGCGTAAGCCGCATCAGTGGGCGTAGTCATAGTTTCAAATATTTCATATTAAATTACATGCCTCTATCAATAAAGTTGCTTTGGGTTATCTTTTGTGTAGACGGATAGTGTTTTGAATATCGCACAGTAATAGTTTCGAGTTGTGGAAATATTTTATGATACATTTCTAAGTACAGACGGCCGCGTGCCGGCCATGAGAAATCTGTTTAATTTTAGCAATGTATTGTGTGACTGAAAAATAAATTGAACCCCAATTTTAAGCTGTGTGTATTAAAATAGATTTTTCCAAATCAAAACACTGCATTAAAAATTAAAAATAAATTACTAATCCATGAAAAAATCCAAAAACTATTTTAATGCATAGTTTACACCATTCTAAAATTAAAACTATTCGCTTCCACGTTTCATTCTTAGATATTTGCCGGGCGAAGTGTGAACTATAGAGTTAACTATGACCATAAGATGGGATTTTATCTAAGTAATTTGGTATTTAACTTCGTATTTCGTATAATTACAAAATGAAGAGAAACGAGCAGCCCGAGCGGAAGGCGAGGGCTGATACTAATGTCGAGGATAAAAATGGTTTTGTGGACGAGGTTGAAACTCTGCTTTTCACTTCGATTGCGAGGAAATAAAACAGTAGTTTATCATATCATTTCTTAAAATTAAAACTAAAATTATTCGAGTTTTGAATAATAAAGGAAATTGATTTTTCTATTGATATTAGGCTCGGGCTGCAGACCTATACAGCCAAGTGTTAAATTAATTTTTTGATTTTGTGCAGCCTATATCCTGCACAAATAAGCACTTTCAGAGCATGAGAAGTGAAAATAATATTAATTTTGTTTATATTTATGTTAAGTCTAATACGTCATCCACGTGTCAAACGCCATGATGAATATTTTGCTGTGCTACATACCAAAATTATTTAAATAATCTAAATTCTTATTTTGTATGACCAAATAAATCAATAGGCCTGTTTCCACTAATAATAAATCGGTTTAGAGTTTCTAATGATTAATTATGATACGTAGTTAATAAAATACAACATTATTTAGTATAATAAATAAATACATTTGGCAACTAGCATATTGAAGTGAAAATTGAGCAATATAAGCAATCCCTGTTTTTAATGTAAATAATGTACCTACTTAAATCTGTCTGTGTTTTATACATTTTTAAGACCTCTGTCTGGCTCAGCTGAAATGTTAACTTCGCTATTTGACGTGAGTCTATACAAATTAATGAACAGAATCGGGATGTGTACAATTTTAATTCTTTGACCGTGACTTGGGTACAAGAAATATTGCAATTTACCTCCATCCTGTGTCCCTCCTTGTGCCATAGCCGACTTAAGCGTCATTTACCGAAACATACAAAATTGTTGATACAAATAAAATCGTTTCAGCTAAGCATTTGTGTGTTTTTCTGTGGAACTTTAACGGCTTTTATAAATTATTATTGAATATCTTAAATTCAACTAAGTATTGATATTTGAATATTGCTAATTTTAAGACCACAAAATTTATACAATGCTGCAGTTTGTATTGTTAGGAAATTAAACTTGTTGACTCAAAAGTAAATTAAAACAAAATTATTTGACATTATTTTGTATTAAAATATTTCTTTTCGTATGTAAAATAACAGTAAACTACGAAACTTTATCGAACAACGTCCGAAATAAGAATTTGTCACCGTCCAACCCACCAGCGTCTAAAAAGGAAAGCTTTTACACAAATTGCTTGCGTTGAAATTTTAATGGCGGTAAGGAAAAACAGAGAGGCAACGCATTTGCCACTTGCGGAGGAAAGTGTTGAAACTTGCCGGAAACGGAACTCACCCCTCATCCGACAACTAGGATTCGAAATTAGAATGCATATTTTCACTTTTATAAATTTTGTTTGGCGACAATTTAAACGCGCGGCTAAAAGAGCGGGATTATTCAAATTAGTTATTTCTTTCTTCTTCATTCTTCTTGCAAAGAATTATTTTGAAACATGTATTTTAAAATACATCATCAATTTAAGAAAATCAAAATAATTAGCTACTTTGAGAAATAGGTATTTCAAATTTTTATTCTTGTATTTTATATTAAAAGACTCATCGACATTGTTTACGTTCTTTATCACGTCTCACTATGTAAGTAAGGCCTTACTTACATAGGTTATTTATGTTCAAAATTTAATAGGACTGTCAGGAAAAATTATTGTTATTGGCTTTTTTAAAAAGCAAGACGTCAGCAGCGAGCTTCTTTAAAATTACAATTAACTGCGAAAATAGGTTTTATAATTAGAATATTCAAATCGAAAACCACATTCCCGATTCCAATTCTTTTCGGTATTAAAAATAAATCTGGCATAAAAATGCAAAAAATGTTAGTGAATTTATGCATTCCGTAGATTTTTATTGTTATAGTTAACGAGGAAGGACATAGGATACAAGGTTTTCCTAGTTTTTCTTGACACATTCGGACCACCTTAAAATGCGAAAAGCACAGAATGTACTTTGATTTTCGCGCTCTATCTACTATATGACCCACAGTATTTTCAGTGCTCTGCGACTTAATATTTATACTAATCCTAAAATAAAGTTTTTAAAATTAACATATTCTGATAAACGTAATATGTCTTCTCGGAAGAACGTTGACGCAATCCTATCTAAAATCTTTTTTTTATCTGTAAATTAATTATGATAATGAATAATACCTTAAGCTAGTTATTTATTTACATAATTATCACCTATCACACTACTATAATATGGAGGGATATTTTTAAGTTTCTTTAACATACCTATGTAATTAAATTATATTAAGACAAGTCGAACAGACTAAACACATTATTTTGTCTCATCTAATCACCATTTTGATAGATAGAGACCACATTTTGTTCTCAAAATGCAATAAGAAATATGTCATATAAAACAGCTATTAAAAATTAGGATATTTTCGTTGTTACATTATTATCAAGTATATCATCGGTACATAAGACAAGAGAACTCCTTAAAAAATAAATTAAAAAGTTATTCTTGTTTAAAAACAATTAATTTTTTACTGGACTATGTGTGAAAATAAGCCTCTTGAAAAAAATTACAATTTAAAAACCTTTATAAGTTCATAAATTCTCAAATTGGAGTTCGCAATGCAGCCATTTTGCAAACAACAGTTCCTGCGAATTATAATGCACATAAATACATTGAGCACGAGGGTCATCTGATTTATGCGCGTCTTCCGACCGGTGTCATTATGCTAATACGCCGCCATGTTTTATATTTCACTGTTAACGCGGGAACGCCGCGTCGGCCATCACAGGGTTTCGCGAAACACGCGCCAAATTAAAAATGTAAAAATCAATAGGTAATAGGAAATTAATGACACAGTAAAATATCTCATATTATGGTAATGTATTTCAGTAAAAATCGAGTAAAGTTTCATTAAAAGTTCTTAAATTAAATACCAATTATATGTCAAATTCATTATCTTTAGAAAATTATTTTCATAGTCCGTTCACCGTAGGATGATGTCTGAAACTGTCCTCACATAAATCATACACATTTTGGTCTATCCCTTTCACACATATTCTCTTTTTATTTTTGCTTTCACGTGACTTTTCCTATAGCGATCGGATTATAATTAAATAGACAAGCGGCTTATTTAACGTTTAAATTAAATATTTTTTTTTTGTTTTAATTCACGCTTTTAGTTAGAAAATGAGGAATATTTTCGAAATATCGCAAATCTTTCGACGAACAGATTCAGAGAACCATCCGTAGGTCTAACTGACGAAGCTTCTGTTTTTAGAAAATAGAGTTGGTTATAAAATTACGTTGCTATCAATACACTAGGCATAGAAAACTTCATGATAAAATATTAAAAAACAAATAAAAATATTGTGAACGTTCGTCCTCTATTAACTTAACTATACGATATTTTGTACTCATGGCAGACTAAATTAAATCAGTCGATTAATTAATTATGCAATTAATGCTGCCAGCCTTCGAGTACACACTCTATGTAACTTTTTACTGTGTTTAATTTTTGTTAACAGTTTCCATGTTCCTTACACTATTGTCAAATTAATAAACTAATCAAAAATCATAATAAAAAAAACGTGAAGCCCCAGAAACGATGAAAAAAAAACAAATTCAAAAATGGAATCTGTCAAATAGCCATAACTAAAAATTAACGACAACGTGGCAACTTTAGTGCTTAGCAGGTCATGGGTGCACAGATAATACCTAAATCACTACCACGTTACTCTACCGGCTGCAAACCGAGGAAACGGTCAAAAATAAACCCTATCGCCAACCACTAAAGTTTTGAAGTAGTAGCGCGGAATGCAGAATGTATATTTGCGGAGGTATTTTGAACAGGTCCGTTCGGTAATTTTCTTTAGAACGCTCCGGTGGCTCGAAAAATTGTGTTTTTCAAAGGAGAATGGTGTTGCCAACTCTTTGGAAGATTGACTGCTTGAAATAGGCGCGACGTAATTAGGGCAAAGCACGATATGGCGATTGTTTGATGCGGGAATCGAACGCACGTCCTTTACAATAAAACCTCATTGGTCACGCCATAAGAACATAATTATTATGAACGAAATTAGGTAATTTTTATACTATGCAAGGCCGAGGGGTGCTCAATGACACATTGTCTTAGCGCGCTCGTCTTCGACTTTAAAATTGCATAATTATGAACTTATCCTTTTGATCGTCTTATCAATTCATAACTTTTAAAGCTCTTATAAATATTGGAATCAAATTAAAATAATGGCAGGAAGCTTAAGGTATTAATTGTCACGTAAATATGTAATTTGTTTTCAAACGTTTCACTTGTTAATACTAGATTATTTAACTGTACTAGAAATAACGTTTATGTTTTGTACTAACTCCATAAACAAACAAAAATATAATATCAAAATTCTTAGTGAAATAATTTACCAATATTTTAAAATATGTATTTAATTTGATCATATATTTTATGGTTTTATATATTTTCATATATTTAAGACCAATGAAATAAGCACGGCGACTAACATTCGAATCTAGAAATTCAGGGACAAGTACCGCCATCTAAGATCGAGTAAAATAAGCTTTACTTTTACTACTCCCCGCAGAGAGTCGCTTGTAAGAACTCTAGTACGTATTTGAGACGATAGAGGCGCTTGTGTCGGCAGATTGGGCGACATCTAGCGACGGGTAGCCAAATAGAATTTTCGAAAGTTTAAAAGTCTAGTTGTCTAAAGTAATCACAGTCCTTTATGCAAAATTTAAAAAAAAATATTAAAAATGTTATTGAATATCAAAATGTAAGTCACTTATGTTCAGATTACCTAGTGTCTGGTACTTCCAGGTAGGTAGTAAAATATATAAAATTCTTTATTTAGCCGATACAAACGGGATAACAGAATAATATTTTTATATAATTTTAAAATAGTCCGTTGGAAAACCTATTCACAATTAGTACAACTAAAGTAGTACAATATGCAACATACATGTCTGCAGCAGACGATGCCCCGCAGCGAAACGTCGATACAATTTATCTACGATTTTGTTTACGACACGATTATTCGAAAGTAATTTTGACTTAACAACAAGCTTTATCAATTTACCCGTTATTACATTTTTCCGATTAATGATTCTAAATTGATAATTTAAATTAAGAACTGGGGAGATCAAAATATATTATTACTAGCTGGCTCGGCAAACGTTGTATTGACCTTATCACCTAGTCCTAGGGGTTTAAAAAATAGTCAATGATCTATTTCTCAGACCTACCAAATATACACCTTCATTTTCATAAAAATCGGCCAAGCCGTTTCGGAGGAGTTCCAAAACAAATATTGTGACATGATAAAGTGCGGTGTATGTATTACTTGGCACTGACGGTTAGCATCTTGTCATTAAAGTATTTACGTGACCAGTCGAGCAGTCAATCCAATTTCATTGCGAAGATGTTTCGATGCGAATTTAACAAATCTCGTGCTCTATCCAGTGGTAGATAGTGATGACGTAAAAATTGCATTTAAATTTAGAGCATTATTGTAATAGAGTAATTTAATGCATGTATTTTTATATCAAATAAATATAACTAAAAAATTCTAGCCCTATCATAATTTTATTAAGACATTTATTATATTTCTTTTAAAGGTCTTCGAATAAAATTAACTAAAAATTGATGTCTCAATACGCCATTTAAACATTAACCAACAGAAGAAATGCGCCTTTTTAAACATAAAAAATTAAGCTTTTTGGATATTATTACTTCATGGAAATTCTTCTTTGTTATTAAAAAAACTGTTGTTATAGATAAACGATATAAACGGTCACTAGGCGAGGGACAGCAGTGAACACAGCTGCCGGACCAGTCACTATTGAGAGGGTGACCGAATCTATAGACTCGCATGGTTGTTTGATCTTAAAATGCACGTTTTAAGTGTTAAATTATAAAAAAAACGTTACATTACATTCGGCTCTAAAAGAATAATCAAGTAGAATGATTACGTTAAAAAAACTTGTGATTGAATTTAATGCTTCGTACCATAACATGACGCTGTGTTTGTGTATTCAAAAGTATTATTTTTCTTACAAAGTTTTTGTTTTTAGTGAATTACCTAAACTGTTATATCGGAGCTACTTAAAGACACAATATGGTTCAGATTTCATTAATTTTATGCTATTGATATGACAAATAATTTACACGAAACTATAATACATTTCCCTCGTCACAAAAAAAAAACGTCAATTAATAATAATGTGATTAATTTATAATATGATAGGGTGTCCTTTGCTTCTTTATCTACTACACCTATTTAATAGATGTGATTGTTTAAAAATAATTAACCATAACCCAAATTTTTGATAATGTGCAAGAAATGCATAATTTCTAAGTTCGTATTCGGTTGAAGTGTGAAAAATATTCAGCAATAAAAATGGAAAAAATTGATATTTTGTTTAAATTACCTCTGCCTATGCCTACCACTTCGGAGATATAGGCATGACTTTAAGTATGTATAAAATTGATAGCTATGATTTATACCTACATCCAAAATCCATGAATAACGTTTTTTACAACGGTTTTAGCTATTCGTTCAGTAACTTGAACCTACTGATACTTGATTTCCACAAGAAAAGCGCAAAGACCAAAAATGATGGTCAAACAGTTCTGATCACATGTCGGTCTGAATTCTAAGCGAAACTCGGGAACGGAATCGGGTTTCCCCGGTTTTTCTTTGTTTTCCCGTGAAGTTGACCAATTTTCACGGATTTTTAAATACCACAGACTGCCGGTGCTGTTGCCACGCTATGCGATGTAAAATGTTGACGTTCATGCTCCGACCACATAGCCACACAAGACATGAACAAAAAGAATGGCGTACAGACGCGCACAGAAATGTCAGCCACTGAAAAATACAAAATACAATTCTGACTCATTCTCAAATTCTATTTGAGTGTTGAGGTGATTCCTCAAAGCGAATTTAAATAAAAAATATTTGAAAAATTATATCTTCATACATGTTTAGGTATTTGTGATAGCTTTCGCAATTTCAGATCCAAAAGGTCAGTTTTATATCTAAAATTTATATTAAATCAGAAATTAAAAACAGTAAATTTATTTTAAATTTTAATATGGCGAATATATAATAATAGCAACGTTGACACCACAGATATATCAATTTAATATATCTGTGGTTGACACCTAAATTATTTTCGGTCATTGTTGAACAAAAGTTTCCTAAAATACAATCCAATAGCAAAGTCTGATTTTTGACCTAAGCGACTCAAAAGAAACTTAATTTTTATTATATCACTGGTATTTGTAACTGCCAAACAAAATGACACCCCTTTACTCAACAAAAAATTTCACTTTCTATGTTAAAGATATTAATGATGAAAAAAAAATTATACATAGATACTTTAAAAATAATGAGAATAAAATCGTGTTCAGTAATTTATATAGCTGCCTAGATAATAATGCCCAAAGGGAATTAATATAACCCCGTATTTTAACTAAAATGAAACTTTTAATTTTCTGGTTCTACATAATATTATTATATTTCGAAATTGTCAAATCCATGTGTGTTGTAATTTTTTTTCATACTTTAGCTTAAAAAGCATTTTAAACGTATAACGTGTAACTACTTGTGATTTTTTTTGGTTAGATTTTGGTTATGTATTTCATGTAATGAAACTCTGAAATGAGTATAAAAAGAAATGTATACTTAATGATTTATTAAATAAATGTTAGTAGAATAGTAATTTAACGGAAAGTCAATCGCACGTCAGGTTTTGTAGAGAAAATGTATAGCTTGAATATCAAACTTACTAATTTTTTTTTTCTTCTACGATTACATTTCGACGTCCAAGAATTTGTCATAAAGTACCAAATCTATTAAATTTGCTAGTACAGTCTGGTTGGCAAAGTATCACAAACTTTTTGCTTTACTTTAAACAAGTTAAGGTTGACAATATGTTAAATTTATTTGTCCTGTTTATATAGTCTGACGTGCTCTTGGCTATTTCAGTATTACATTATACGTTTATTTTAAAAAAATGTATTGGTACTATCCTAAGATTTTCTTAATCAATTTACATTTAAAATGTTAATCACCTAAAACGCTTTGTATTTAATAATATTTTAAGGAATTCTTGTAATTTTGTTTATTGTTTTGATAAATTATGTATGTATTAAAAATACTCTCAAACCAATCGTATGTGTCTTCAATAAAATCTTATTTGTCATTAAACTTTTTGTTTGCTTTAAACACCTCAGCATTAGACACGCCCCACTATTAAACCTTGATATTTAGCAAAAACCAACTGCAAGTTTTGTCTAAATAAATAAGCATGATGAATAATCCCTTTATCCTAATGTCCACACTCCTGGGTCATACAGGCCTTCCCTATGGATGGAAGAATATAGGGAGAATAGGCAACGATCCACCACGCTGACCCAGTGCAGATTGGTAAGTGTTAATCACTGCAGATGTAGCTGGGACCAACGGCTTAACATGCCTTCAGAAACATGACTAATCCTATATAAATATCACTCATCCTATGCCCGGCATTAGCGATATTGCTTAGTATACGCAGGCCGAGTGTGCTAGACTTTGCGCCATCGAGATCGTCTATATACATATATCACACCTATTTATTCACCAGACAAAAGTGGATTAACTTAACACGTTTAACGTTTCAAAAATTATATTAGGTCCCGCGTAATGGGGGCGACCCTCTATCAGCCATCAATCCAGCATTATTGTGTTCCGACAATTTGTCATAAGCCAGCCCCCTTTAGTTGAGGATTCCAGGTGAAGCTCGATTCCATCTTCAGCCCTTGTCGTCACCATCAGGTGAGATGATGGCCAAGAGCATCCCTGTGTAGCATAAAAAGCAGTTCCTCTCTGTTAAAATAACAAAGCTGAAATAAATAGAAATGCGGCTCAAACTTCTCCGCCCGACGGTACCTGTTGAGCGTCTCATCCCGCTGATTCCCGCGCCCGCCGGCCGCGCACCAAAAATCGAATAAATCATAATAACCGATCACCGAACAAAAGCTCATTCACAATTTCCAAACCAGTTCTTTTTGTTTAGTGTTCCGCGATTTAACACTAAAACGCAGCATCCGCGGCATCTGGGCTCGCTTTGTGGTGGCACAAAAGACAGAACCGGTTGGAAGCTATCATTGAATTTTGAGGAAACGGGTCAGTGGCGACCAGTTCGCGTTTTAGGGTTAGTTCTGTTTAGATTACCGTGTGTGACGTTAGTTTCTATGGTTACAGTAAAAAGTATTTAAAGTTCGCGCATAACTTGAATGTTGCGAAGAAAATTTGGGCGGCTTAAGCGATACAGGAGGTGAACTAAGTGAGTACTCTTGCATTTGTCATGGCCAAGTTGAATACAAATGTGATCATGATGTATAATAAAAAGTTTGAAAAATTTTAGTCTTCATCGCGGAATCGAACCCGCGCCTTTCGCAATCCGAGCGGCTACCTATACCACTCTGCCAACCAAGACGTTAGTTAACTTGCCGAAATGTCTCTAACCTTCACGTTGTAAGCCAACGGCTACCCTCGCAATATGGAAATAAATTTAAAGCATTCAAAGTCGGTTTTATATATAAATAAAAGATGCCTATTTTGATTATTTCTGTATGTTTAACATCTTACTGCCACACTCAGAGATGTCAAAAATTTACTTTAATGAGTAGTACTTATGACAAAATTTTTAATATAATCTAGATCAATAGACATTCTGAGTGCGGCAGTTAAACCTTATTACCCGACCATAGGATAAAATAAGAAAGTAGGCACGGCTTTAAAAAAAATTAAATCTGTTTTTGTTTACGGCGAAAGTTATAATTTTTTGTTTATATTTTATAG